>BTPG01000006.1:162022631-162290131 GCA_036245525.1 Semisulcospira habei | reverse complement strand
GTGCGCGCGGGACCACCAGCCAAGGCCGATGTCGGTCACTAAGGTCACTATAGTGTACAGACGGACTCAGTCTAGGACGGTACGGGGTCTTTTGTAGTTTGTTTTTGTCACATGTACAAGTAATAGAGGAAAACTATCAATGAGTAGCTAAAAGCACTGCCAGGGGAGAGACATATGCAGTATTGGCCAATAATTATGGTCGTAGATCTGTCTGGTCAAAGCACAAACAAGATAGTCTGTACCGTAAAGCATAGACACTCCAAACATTTCCAAGAGGGATAGATCCTCATGAGCCCGCAGGACTTATGAGGATCTATGCCTCTTTGAGATGTTTGGAGAATTATCTGTGCTAATGATAGAAGCTGGTCATCGGCCGCCGTGACTTCACTCTCGTTCATTGTTGGGAGACGCCGTTCTGACGCGTAAAAGGGCCTCTCCAATGAATGTGGAAGCAGGCTCGAAGAGGGAGACGTATGTATACATTCTCTGGCCGAATCTTCAGCAACTTGACGCATGGAAATTTAGATGTAGGTCCCCTAAGTAGGGGGTGGGGGGTGGAAATTGTAACTACGTGTGGACAGCTGTTTCGGCTAGACGACCTCTTCAGCATGCTGAAGTTGAGGAAGAGAAGGAACTCCTGCCTACCTGCAAAGAGAAAAACAACATCAGTTGTGGTTTCTGCAGGGCCGTCATACTCATAAATACATCCCAATGCTTCCACTCTCCCAGGGAGATACATTTATGCGCATAGTACTAAGACAGAACTGTGACACACCTACTACGCCGGCGCAGTCAAAATAGTAGTAATTAATAAACATGGAACCATTACCGAAAGGAACTATGGCTGGAACTGAAGTCAATGGCAAGTCAGTCAGGCCGTACGTCATGTCTGCCCCCCCCCCCCCCTCCCCCCACCCCACACCGGCACCCGGCCTCGCCCCATGACTCGAAAAATATCTTTCTACGCCACTCAGTCCGAGAACTATTTCAGTGTTGACGGTATCGCCGAGCCCTTTGGAAAGAAGCGTTCGCGACGTCAGTTTAGTATCTTTTCTTCATGTCCCCCCCCCCCCCCCCCCCTCCTGTAGATGATAATTAAAGGCGGGCCGGGTCTACTATCCAATGCGCAAAAGGCCATCGGGCCAACGTCGGCCGCCGTTGGCCAGCGCATATCTAATCATATCTGTATCAGTAGCAGAGAAAAAGTCAACAACTTCCTGAGTTTCAGCGTTGCATTGGTATGCTCAGTGTCGGTGCTCCTCCTACTATATGCACTGACGTGGAACACGCGCGGCAAACGGTCGAACTGTACCTTCTATAGTAACACTTCACTGTCGAGAACAAGTGGACACGACCCAACAGCAAGAGACTTAGATCTTCACTGATGAGCCCCCGCGGTCGCGGGGGCTCATGAGGATCAATGTCTCTTGCTGAGACTATTTTTTCCCACATTCCTTGGTCGGGTGTGACTTTTGGTCGTTAAATGAAGAAAATTTTCGGCAGAAAAGAAAACTATGATGTATGTCCACTGTAAGCCGGTGAGGGGTTGATATAAGTCGTCTCATTATTTTGATTTTGTTAACCCTTCGCTGTCGGAGGCGGTTTTTGTCAACGCGGTGATTTCTGTAGGAATCTTCGCGACAAAAAGCGCTACCGACAGCCAAAGGATTAACGTCATTTTATTTTGTTTAAAAAAGTATCGATTAGTTTGCTCAATGACTTCAATGCTGCACTCACTGTCTCCGGCGAGTCACGTTGAACCGCCGCGGGAGAGTTATACAGGTCAACTTATAGTTGAAAGTTGGTGCCTTATTAGCCACTAAAGTGGCGTCTGGCGAACTCAGTCGCCAAAATATTCCAGTGCCGGGCCGCCGAATATCATTGTGAGTGTGTCAGTGTATCAGAATGAAAGGCTGACTAGCCACGATGTTGATGTGTAAGGAGTACTCTAAGTCTGACTGACAGAGATGACTACATAGGTATTTTGGTCTAGCTGACACATCCGTCCCAAAGCTAGAGGTCCTCGGGCCGCCACCGTGCGCGGGCGCGGGACTACCGGCCAAGGCCGATGTCGGTTACTCAGTAAGGTCACTAGTGTCTAATCAACGCACTCAGTCTAAAGCGGTACGTTTTTTTTTTTTTTTTTTGGGGGGGGGGGAGGGGGGTGTGGGAGGGTGGGGTGGGGTGGGGGGTGTTTTGTCATAGTCTACAAGTAATAGAGGAAAACTATCAACTTAGTTAAAGTAGTAAAAGCACTGCCAGGGTCGGGAGAGACTAATGTGCAGGGCAATGAAGGACAGTGAAGTCACGGTTGTGTAAAGCACAGACACTCCAAACATCAAGCGCACGGTGTGGAAACTCACCACAAAATTAAAAAAAAAAAAAAAAAAGAAGAGGTGGGGCTGGGGTTGGGGGTGGGGGAGTCCAAACATCCCAAAAGGGACTTTGTTATAGCGTTTTAAACAATTTTGGGGAGGGTGTGTGTGTGTTCCGGAACCCCTACGACCCCCCCCCCCCCACCACCACCACCACCAAATCCGCCCCTGTAGTACATGTATTACAGAGGCACATGTTGGCTTTCGCACGTGAGCGACAAATTACGTTACATTAACGTTGGAATACAAATGTTAGACTAATATTAATTTGAAATGAGCAAACGTACGCAGATTACCGCCGGTTCGGAAACTATGATAAACTCATCATCATCATCATCATCAGTCCCTTGCCCGAACTGGGCGTTGGGGGGACTGAAAGGCAGCAGCAACAGACAGTGCTCTCCACTGAGTTCTATTTTGGGCGGTGGCAAGCAAGTCTGGCATCTCGAGTTCGGTCCATTCTGTTATGTTTGCGACCCAACTCTTTCTCTGACGACCTCGCCGACGACTTCCTTCGAGAGTGCCTTGGAGGATAGTCTTGGACAAGGTGTTGTGTCGGGTCACGTGGCCAAACCAAGCAAGCTTGCGCCGTTTCACGGTTGCCAGAAGGGGTTCATGTGGGCCCACCAGGGCCGAAGTGACGATGCTCCGTACATATTCGTTGGTCTTGTGCTCGCGGTACGAGATGCGGAGCAACTTCCTCAGGCACTTGTTCTCAAAGGCCTGGATTTTCTTTTCTGAGTCTGCAAGCAGTGTCCAAGTCTCACAGCCGTAGAGTAGAATAGACACTACGAGGGACTTGTAAAGCCTGTACTTGATGGTGAAGCTGATGGAGTTACTTCGCCATATCCTGTCCAGCCTGGCCATTGCGGATGTTGCTGTACCTATCCTGATACGGATCTCTGCTAGTGCAACTACCGTCTTTGGACAGGGTGGCTCCCAAGTACTTGAAGCTATTGACCTCTTCTAGCTTCTGGCCGTTCATGTGAATGTTGCTGCTGCTGTCGCTTGTGGTGTTGATCATCACTTTGCTTTTATCCGTACTGATCTCCATGCCATAAGACCCTGCGCTACTTGAAAGTTTGTCTGTCAGGTTTTGGAGCTCACTATTGCTGCCTGCCATGATAAACTAGAATAACCTTAATCAAATTAGCAAACTGAAGTTGCGTCAGTAGGGCCGGACAAGGACAGCTATAACTGATTACATATGGGGTACGTAGTACGACCCAAACACTGATAGTTCGGGCGCACTCAGTCATCAGATGCAACTGTGCCACTTTGATTTAAACGAACATGCTGTCGGTGGTCTGAACGTGACAAGCCCGTCTTTTTGCCTCGAAAAGTCACCCGTGTAAATGTCCGCCAGACCACGGCCGCACTGGAGTCAGTAATGCTGACTGGACTGACGGCCCGGCGCCGGCTAACGGGCGGGTTATGGGGACAGGCCGGACAGGCATATTGAGCGGTATGACCTGAACACTGATCAGTTAAGCCGCACTGCAACTGTGCCACTTTGATTTACCGGACTTTTGGCGGACATGCTATCTGGGCAAGCCTGTCTTTCGGCCTGAACAAGTCAACCGTTTGCTTACTTCAGTACCTGACTGATTGTTTCACTTAAGTTACGTCCTACGCACAAGACGGATGTGATCAAGGACGAGTATCGTTTGGCTTACTGACTGACTATTTCAGTAATGTTTAAGGTCCTACGGAACTAAATGCCGCGGGTGATCAAAGACGAGAGAACCCCATTTTAGTTCGTTCGGGTTCATTAGTTCAGTCCGGGTTTTTCGGGACGGCCCCAGGCTGACGCGGGGCGGGTTATGGGGTCAGTACAGGGAAATCTATTACCTATGGAGTACGACCTGAACACTGATCAAGTTAGGCGCACTGCAACTGTGCCACTTTGATTTACCACTGAGGACCTTTCAACGGCCATGCTATGGGACAAGCCCGGCCCGTGCAACCATATCACACCGTACTCAGCTGCGAACCTCTAGGATCCTCGATCCTACGGGAACGTGGCTGATAATACGAGTACTAGTTAAAAGTTATATGAATGATAGCTCATCGGTTATGATTTGGTGGTTTAGAACCGGGAGTGACGCAGTATCATAAGCATTTGCGTGCCCCTACGATTCTGAATCCTACGGGACGTGGCTGCTATGTTTGTTTAAACCGTTTGCATCATCAGTGCAGGTCAGTGCCCGCCTCTAGGATCTCTATGCCTATTGAAGCGCATCTGTCATGCTACCGCTAGTGTAGTCATTAGTTATGTACTTGCTTGTGGCCATATTTACGGTAGTGTACCTCTATGATTCCAAATCATAATGGCTCGCTTCTGTAAGAAGTTGAGTTTATTGGCCTCCTAATGTGTGTATTTTAGTACTTAGTCTTTGGGTATTTAGAGATTTAGTGGTTCATTTGATCAGTTATTGGTTTGCTACTGGTGCATGACATTTTCCTTTTCCTTAGTTTCATATTCTTTAACATTGTTTACTTATATCCTTTTATTTTTATTTTTCAGGTATTGCTTTTTATTGTTGGTTGTGAAATAAAAGAACCAGAACCATGGACAAGAGTTAGCTCCCTTTGTCAAAACACAACACACACCACCTGCACATCATCATCTCCCCGTCACATGTGTGTGTCAGTGTGTGTGCGTACGTATGCAGACACAAGAATCTCAGATACTGATGTGCGTACAAGCTTGAAAAATACTTTATTCAAGGTGTGGCTAAGAGAACCTCCAAGCATATTGTAATTGGATGTCTCGTTTGAAGACATAAAAGACCGTTTATGGAAAGTCGGTTGGCCCAGATTAGAGTCCGTAATTTTGATTATATGCACTTGAAATTTTGGCTATGGCTAGTTTGTAGAAAGACATTGGACGAGTTCATTAGCCAGCTTTGTACCTCTTCAACTTTTTCGAAAATGAAAGTTCAGTGCGGGAAAAAATGTCAAAAGTAAGACTTCTTGATTTCATCAGAAGAATCAGTGACGGTGACGTAGCCTAACAGCACCAAACGCGTCAGTGCCCCTTTATACACTGTTTCTAATTGACGCAAATCACAGCACGTCAGTGTTTTACATGTGTATGAGCTGATAGAATATTCTCCTTCAGTTAGGAAGACAGATTCTCAATTCTTGTATAATATTTGCGAACGTATTGTGGAAAAGGTGGAATATGCATGCAAGCTCACGGGCTCATGAGTACACTGAGAAGAGGCCTTGTGGGCATGGGCCAATCCACCTTATAGTCTTCAAAATGGCTGTGGCTACGCCAGCCTACAGAACGTACCAGAGGCCGTAATTTACAACAACAAAAAAACAAACAACAAAAAACAATTCAGTCAGTACACATGTGAATGAGTGCGGAATGAATGCCGAATGATTGAATGTATGTTCCACCTTCAGAACTGCTAAGGGAGGCCAAACATGCAAAAGGCATCAGCGTGGCGTTTTGTTTGTTACTTCCCTTCAACATATCTACCAGTTTTCTATTATTAGATCATAGCCGTTTAACGACTAACGGACTATTTATATACATCGTGCGTATTGCACCACCGGTGATATGGATTATAAGAGAATCTACAGAACATGACATTGGGGTGAGCCGTGGCCGGGTGGGTTACCCAGACTTCTTCCAAGTGAGCCTAAAGCACATGGAATGTTGGTGTAACAGCCAACATCCACCCGGCTAACTCGACACTCATCCTTTTGAATTTTTCTCTCCGTTAATGATGACTATGATGATAATAATAATAATGATAATAAAATACCACTAATAATAACATTTTTAAAACAACAGCAATAAATTAGTATTTCTAGGTTATTATTATTATTATTATTATTATTATGATTATGATTATTATTGGAACCATGGCCGTCTCAACTTTTTCAGTCAATCCCTGGATTGCGAGTCCAGCTACCGGGGCCGGGACCGTGGGGGCCGGGACTCGAACCCACGACCCGACGATTACCTTCGCTCTCTGGCTCCGACGCTTTTAAAACCGCCTGATTTCGGACTCTAAACCTCGTTTGCCGGTTAGGTAGGTTCGGTTCTGGGTTTAACCCGCGTCGGCGGCCGGCACGGCACCGAATTGGCGGCGGATAATCGGACGGCCCTTGACGGGCGGCCAGTTATGGGGGACAGTGAAATCTATTGCCTATGGAGTACGACCTGAACACTGATCAATTCAGGCGCACTGCAAATGTGCCACAGTTTTAAGTGATTTATTTCCGGCAACGTGGACACTCCCGGCTCGTGCCGACTATAGAACAAGCCCGTCCAGTGTTTCCCCTGGATTGCGAGTCCAGCTACCGGGGTCGGAACGGCCCCGCGGACCCGAATTTCAAGTCGCTCTCTTGCTCCGACGCTTAACCGCCTGAGCTATTTCGGACTCAAGCCCCGTTTATTCATTATTTCCAATTTACTGTCCTCACGACCAACTAGGGTATACTGAGGGGACTAGCAGTTAGGCATGGTGGAAAAAAAAAAGAAAAAAAAAAAAAAAGGCCGGGGACTGAGGTGGGGAGGTAAAAGAAGCTTAAGACGTGTTTAGTCGGTGACACAAAGGTCGCACGACGTAAAATTCTATATTTAAAAAAGTGTATGAGGCACCAAGGCCCCTTACCCAACCAAGCCCCGTTTGATCCCGATTTCTTATTTTATACCGCCGACCGAAAAGCCGTTTTGGCTATTTTTAGATTGTGACTACAGGTTATTTTTAGCGCTTCTCGACCACTGGCGTCCCTTGAAAACAACATGGCGGCCTCCATGGCTTAGTGTAGCAAACTGGCTTGATCGCTAGCATGATGGCGTTTTTGCAAAAGATCGCAGCTTCACTCAAAAGGGGCAGAGCAGCGGAACTGCCCAAGGGTAAGAGCGTGTTCTTTTCTGTAATATGGTTGTTTTGTTTAGGGAGAGAATTAGGTGATATTATATCGATCATCACTCAGTTCCTCAGTGGTTCACTCGGAATTTCGGAATCGGAAATGTGATTGTTTATTTTATTCACATTGTTGCAGGTCTTTGTTCTGCAGCATTATGTAAAAAGACGCTTTATGTCTGCTTTACACGTAACTGAATAAGCGAAAAAGCACAATTTTAACATAAATAAATGCACGGCTAATTCTCACCAAACCTCAAGACCTAGAACCTGACCCTAGGGATCAAGTTTATGTTCCCACTGTAGGTCTTTGTTCCCTCAAGTCTATGTTCCCACAGGTGTATGTTCCCACAACACTATGTATCGCCATTATGTTCTCGCAGATCTCTCTCTCTCTCTTTCTCTCTCTCTCTCTACTGTTGTAACTATTTAAGCACACAGTAGCACTGTGCAGAAGTGGCACATATTTATAAACATCTATTGCCCCTGGCAGCTACTCTTTGATGCAATAATATCCCTGCATCTCACTCTCAGCTTCTAGATGATTATACATGCAACCAAACATATAATCTGTGACTGAACAGTACTTTGCAAATATGGCTCTGCCACGCGAGAAATGTATATGCCAGAGCATCAGACCACTAACAAGTTTGCTACCAAGAGACCCAACTATGAGCGCAATCATAGTACATCTGTACCCGCAGTCACTGATTTTCTGGCTCAGTGGAAAGTACCTGTCAAACTTGGGCCGGTAACTTCATGCACAAAGAAATCATAAGGCACAGCAGCTTCAACTAGTGTAAATTATAAGAGTTAAGACAAAGCTGTGGCTGTGTATGTGACAACCCAACCCATCAAACATAATACACACACATACACACACACACATGCACATGCACACACATAATTATACAGAGAGAGAGAAATGATGAAATGAAACTTTATTTTGCAAGGATAAAAAAATAAGTGCGCAGACCTTTTCTCATTCTTATCAGTGCAACACACTACAGGAATACACACACACACACGCACACATAAATCAGCTTCTTGCACGGGCACATAGAGAGAGATTTAGCTGTGAGAACATATTGGTGATACATAGAGAGTGGTGTGGGAATATAGACCTGTGAAAACATAGAGCTGACCCCAGAACCTACTATGCTAATGTTGATGATGTCAAATCTTTCACAAAGAAGTGTTCACATTGATTTCCTGTATACATATTTTATCTTTTCTTCATATTTTTTGTGTGCAGATGACAAAGAAGCCTACTACTTACTGATGCCCATGGTGATTGGAAATCAGCACAGGTAATTGGACAGTTTAATATTTTCCACAGAACACCTTACAGATCTATAGATGTGTTTTTCATCCTGCTACAACTTTGCTTGAAATAAATTTGACTATAATTAATAATTAAGAGGGGGTTCCAGAATATCTTGGCACCTGAGGCCTGGCGCCAAGCTATTCTGGTGCCACCCTTGAACTAAAATGGTGGATCTATCTCATAATCTGTAATAGAGCCTTCATAGGACAATAGTCAATACGCAAAATTAAAAACACTTTCTTGTTATACTTTGGTGTGATTTAAGTTTGTTATATAGTTCTGCTTCAATGTTTTGATCTGGTACAGAGAGAAGTATGTGTTATTCTGAAGCCTGCAATGGTTACTTCTGATTTAGTGATTAGAGTGTTCAAAGAAATTTTTCATGAACTAAGATTGTTTTCTTTGGATAAAATCATTAGTCTTATACCATATTATCAGGTTATACTGGTTCAAGACACAGAGCTTTAAGTTTAACCCTTATCATTTGGAATACACCAGTGTGTGAAATAAGTTTGACTAAACTAGTTCAAGGGTGGTGCCAGAATAACTTGGCGCCTGTACTTACTTACTTACTTACGCCCATCACCCCCCCTGAGGCATAGGCCGCCGACAAGGTCCCTCCAGCCGTCTCTGTCCTGGGCGAGTCTCTCCAGCTGTCCCCAGGTGTGGCCCATCTTCTTGGCATCTGTCTCCAGGTCACGTCGCCAGGTGTTTCGTGGCCGACCTCTCTTCCTTTTTCCCTGTGGGTTCCATCTTAGGGCTTGCTTTGTGGTGTTGGTTGCTGGCTTGCGTCCACTGCCACCTGAGCTGTTTTCCCTGCTTCGTACATGGTCTTCACATTCCATGTTCCGATGTTGATGGTTGCCCTGGTCGAAAGGATGGTAGTCTGCTGAGTGGCTTCCTTTCGGCTTTCACCACCCCGCGTCATAAATCCTCCAGCTGAAGGTCCATCCTCTCCCAGGGCCGAGTCAGTTGTTGGTTTTCTTGTTGGCGTTTCTGTAGCAATGTGTGTTTTTATGGGGTGGGGCAGCTAACCCCACGCCCAACCCTCCTCCTTTCACATCCGGGCTTGGGACCGGCCATGGCGGAGTTTTGGCGCCTGTAGGCGCCAAGCTATTCTGGCACCACCCTTGAACTAAAGCCATATATATCCTTATCTGTAATACTATAATTTAGCTTGCATATATGGCAGTGTACAAATTTGAAGCTTTTACTTTTTTAGCCTCAGTATGATATGGGTTAAGGACACAACTAAAAAAAAATTGAAAGTTGTCCTATGAGGACTAGTCAATAGTGGTTTAAGGTTGACAGATACTGAGATAGACCATGATAGCTCAAGAGTGGTGTCAGTATAGCTTGAAGTCTATATCTGCCACCACCCTTGAACTGTCCTAGTAAATTTGTATCATGTTCTAATGTCAAGGCTGAATTTTATTATTCATTCAAAATTATTTCCTAACCTGGTCTGTTAACTGTTGTTATTTCCACTGTGCAGAAGGCCACCAGGCTGACTTTGGCCACCTTTGGCCTGTGCACAGCTGTACGCGGACCAACATCAGGATGACGTTGGCCACTGTTGGCCTGTGCACAGTTATGTGTGGGCCAACAGTGGCCAGCGTCATCCTGATGGCCTTCAGCGCACTGGGTTGTGCCATCATCACTGAGTCAAGTTTATGTTCAGGTCTGTGGCAGACCTCTTGTCTGGCTCCAAGTTCCAAGTAACATTCCAGTGTGGACGAGCCCAGCGAAGCCTGCTTCACATTGCTGCCAAGTAAGAAAAAGAAAAGGATAACAGGTTGTATGACACAGATTTATACAAGGTGTGGATGCATGTGTGAGATATTGCTTAACCCTTTGGCTGTCGGTAGCGCTTCTAGTGCGGTGATTCCTGAAGGAATCACCGCAACTAAACGCGCTACTGACAGCCAAAGGGTTAAGACTAAGGGCTCTGCACAGTCATCATTGAGGTGTAGAAGGTTAACTTATAATAACTTTTGTAACTTTCTAAATTGTCTCAAGCTGGGTATGGTCTTTGTGCTGAGACAGCTACAGGAGAAGTGCCGCGAGCAGAACAAAGGGCTGTACGTAACGTTTGTCGACCTAACAAAAGCGTTCGACACTGTGAGCAGGCAAGGCATGTGGCAGATCCTGGAGCGACTTGGCTGTCCCCCAAAGTTCCTCAACATGATTGTCCAGCTACACGAGGACCAGCAAGGTCAGGTCAGACTCAACAATGACCTCTCAGAACCATTCCCCATTCTCAACGGCGTAAAGCAGGGCTGCGTGCTGGCACCGACCCTCTTCACCATCTTTTTTAGCATGATGTTGAAGCAGGCCACAGTGGACCTCGATGATGACGATGCAGTGTACATCAGGTATCGTCTCGATGGCAGCCTGTTCAACCTCAGACGACTGCAGGCCCACACGAAAACCCTAGACCAACTGATCCGTGAGCTGCTTTTTGCTGATGATGCTGCCCTCGTTGCACACACAGAGAGAGCCCTGCAGCGCATCACGTCCTGCTTCGCAGACGCTGCCCAGCTCTTTGGGACTCGAGGTCAGTCTGAAAAAGACAGAGGTCCTCCATCAGCCGGCACCCAAGACAGTGTATCGCCCTCCTCACATCACCATCGGCGAGTCTGAACTAAAGTCAGTGCACCAGTTTACTTACCTTGGCTGCATTATCACGTCGGACGCCAAGCTGGACAAGGAGCTTGACAGCAGGCTGGCAAAAGCGAACAGCGCTTTCGGGCGACTTTTCAAGCGGGTGTGGCACAATCAACAGCTGAAAACAGGCACCAAGATCAGCGTGTACAGAGCTGTGGTCCTCACCACCCTGCTGTATGGTTCCGAGTCCTGGGCCCTCTACCGCAGCCAACTACGACTCCTCGAACGCTTCCACCAGCGCTGCCTGCGTACCATCCTGGGCATTCACTGGAGTGACTATGTCACCAATGTCGAGGTCCTTGAACAGGCTGAAACCGTGAGCATCGAGGCTTTGCTGCTGCGGACACAGCTCCGCTGGGCGGGGCATGTCTCCAGGATGGAGGATCATCGCCTACCAAAGATCACCCTGTTCGGCGAGCTTGCTACTGGACACCGTGACAGAGGGGCACCAAAGAAGAGATACAAAGACTGTCTCAAGAAGTCACTTAGTGCCTGCCAAATCGACCACCACCAGTGGTCTTCGCTTGCTGTGGACCGTGACACCTGGCGCTCCACTATTTACAAGGCAGCTGTCTCCTTTGAGGACTCTCGCAGAGCTAGCCTTAAGGACAAGCGGCTCAGGAGAAAGAACAGAGATGCCGCAACTCAGAACTCTGGCCATACCTTCCCCTGCAGCCACTGCGGTCGAACCTGCCTGTCCCGGATTGGCCTCCGCAGCCACGAACAAGCCTGCAGACGTCGTGGGCAACTCCTATAAAATCTTCGTTCGCGAAGTCCAGCCAAGAGAAATTGTCTCATCTTCTTTACCCCTATTACACTTGTCTGTGTGTGTGTGTGTGGTTATTGTTATATGAAGGTGGGTGTTAAGAGTAAGACAGAGTCTGACTCACACTGTCTTATTGTTCGATATGTTTTTCTAAGCATATAACACAGTTTTCACTCATTTCACTCACATAACACTGTTTTCTCTCATTTCACTCACATGACACTGTTTCAACTCATTTCAGCTGTGGAACATATGAGACTCTGTGCTTGTTGTTGAAGAAAGGGGCGGAGGTGAACCAGCAGGACCGGTCAGGGTGCACCGCTCTCCATCTGGCGGCCAAAAATGGGTACGTTTCTTGTACAGTTTTAGGTTCTTCTGTATCTACTTTGTCAAATGCAGATTTCACCTGTATTATTTTTCAAATGTTGGTACATGTATTTACATGTTCTGTTTCTGTCTAAACAGTCAGAGGAAATGCCTCAATAAACTTCTGGAATATGACTGTGACATCAATCTCAGAAACAATGAAGGACTGACTGCAGTAAGTGTACCTTTACTGACAAAATCAGAAAAACTGCATTCCATGTGTTAGTTTGAAAGCAAAATATATGCATACAAATGAAAATGTTTTAAACTATAGTAAGTCAGTGCCTTGAATGTCAAGGCCTTTGTTGCCATTTGTTTTATCTCAGAATATCTCAGAAAACATTTGATCATGGTTTTCCTTGCCATTTGTAGAGTTTCACTGGACATTTTTTCAAATAGAAAACATTTTACAAATGAAAGCACACTGTACATTTCTTTAACAGAGTGGGTTTTACAGGTGACCACATTTAATCTTCTGTTTCTACCCAGGTCCATTGGTTGGCTGTGAATGGCCGCACTGAGCTTCTGCAGGATATGCTGTCCAGGATCAAGGATGTGGATATTGAGGTACATAGCATTTCCTTTTGTTCCTTTACCCTGAACACTCAAAGCTCATACATCTATCTTTTAAAGCTGGCAGTTAGTTTTTAATTGTTCTTTATCATCACTCACTGTCAGCATTATGCTCCCCCTTAGCCCTCCTAAGTTGTGTTTTGGCGTCTCATTTTTTGTGTCTGTACATTTTTGAGCACGTAGAGCTAGCATGACAAATGCTGGGTTACAACGCTATATCAATGCTATTATTATTATTATTATTAACACTGTGGATGGATTTAGCTCATTAGTTTTGTCCAGTCAACAAAGGTCCGCGGGCCCATGATGACCACAGTGGGCCAGTGCACGGCTTTCTGCAGGCACACTGCGGCCGTCATGGGCCCGAAGGTGTTTTGCTACTGGGATTCTTAGCCCTCTGCATATTATTCAACAAGCTCAATTGATGTTCAACATGTCTTTTTTTTAATTTTTAGGATACTCAAGGCCAGACCCCACTGCATGTTGCCTGCCAGAATGGACATTTACAGGTGAGTTCTTTAACCCATTTAACCCTGTGGCCACTTTTCCCAAATTTTGGAGGTGTCATCTAACGACTGTGTGCTAGTTGCAGATCGATCGACCATGATAATTCAAGGTTAGTGCCAGACCATGATAATTCAAGGTTAGTGCCAGATTAGCTTGGCGCCTGATGGCGCCAAGCTAATCTGGCACTAACCTTGAATTATCATGGTTGGTCCATCTCCTGCTGTTACATGTTGGGGTTAGATGGGTTAATGTTTTGTTTCTAATATTCCTAAGTGAATATCTATAACACAAGATTTCATTTATTTGCATTATTTGATCTGCCATCTGCCCCATAACCCATTTGCTGTCAGTAGCACTTTTTTGTCGAGGTGATTACTGAAGGATTCATCTCGACAAATAGTGCTACTTACGCACAGCTGAAGGGTTAGCTCTTCTTTGTGTGGATGTGATATGCATCGCTGTTGTTAAACAAGTTGATTCCTGCATGAATCGCCTCCAAAAGGCGCTACCTAGAGACAGCTTAAGGGTTAGCTCCTCTTTGTGTGCATGTTATATGTATCACTATTGTTTTACAATGTGCAAATTGTCTGCATACCTCCTTGCAGTAGGGGGATGGGGGCCAGGGGTAGGGTGGTATTCTAGATTTACGCCGTGGGTTGTAAATATTTTTTTGTGATCCTGTGACAGACGTTGCTGTGCCTGGTTGAGAATGGAGCTGATGTCAACAAGGTCAACAACAGTGGATGGACGCCCTTACATTTTGCTTGCAAGTGAGTTGTTCGGCCAGGCTGATACATTTACTCTCTTTTTACAGAGATGGAAAACCATAAACCGGGGTGCAATAAGGAAAGGTCCTCTGGCCCACGATGGCCGCAGTCGGCCCGAAGGCGGTTTTTTAATAGGTTTTAAGTGATGCCATAACAGCATCTGGTTGTCAAGCTGTTCTGGTACATGTACCACCTTTGAACATCATGGTTGCTCAGTATTTTGTTGTGTTTTGTCAGGGCAGAATTGGTTTAAGCTAATGAATGCTGAAGCTGTGTGTTTTATTTTCCCCCTTATTTGTTTCTTTATACATGTATATTTGTTTTTGTCTCTACAGACATGGGCAGCATGAAGCGGTCCTTATGCTGCTAAAGCGTGGAGCCAAAATGCAGGCAGAAAGCAGTGGCAAGACACCACTGGCACTCTGCCTTGAGGTGCGTTTAGTCTCACACATATCTGTGAAAGACTGTGTCTGCTTGTCTGTAATGGTGTTGTCCCTTGATAAAAGAAATTGTTTTCAACCTTACATCACATGACCAATTTCTTTAGCGCAAAGCGTACCATGTGACCTCCCTACAAAAATCCTTGTAGCGACTAATGGCGGACTTTTTGTAGCCCTCTTTCTGGCGCGTCTTGGATGCCAGTTTTGCTCTATAAAAGATCACAAAATGTTATAAAGTATGAAGTTACTTGTGTTGTTTGAAACAACAGGCACACTACTGGAGACGGCAACATCATCGCTCGAGAAGCCTCTAGCGGCGAGGGCGCGCCGCACAATCTCCAAGCATGGAGAAGGAGTCGTTCGGGGCACGGACATAAAAGCGCCTGGCACGGTTGCTTGAGCATCATGCGAGGAGTGGGTAACCGCAGCGGGGGGTCTGTAGCGCGGTTGAGGAGGTCGGTGGTCCAAGACTTGGTCCAGCAGAACGGCGCCACTAGCAACAGAGTCGCATTGCATCCCTTGAGTTGAGAAGGACCTTGAGGACCAGACCGGTGGGAGGGCAGGCATAGGCGCAGAGGCCGTCCCAGGGGATGGAAAGCGCGTCGACCGCCCAGGCTAGGGGGTCCGGGATGGGCGAGACGAAGAGGGGAAACTGGTGGTTCCACCTCGTCACAAAGAGGTCGATAAGCAGGGTCTCCCACGTGGCGCAGATCATCCGAAAGATGTCCGGGCGATGAGACCATCCGGTATGGAGTAGCTGACCGTGTCTCGATAGGGAGTCCGCGAGGACATTCACGTGTCCTGGAATATATCTCGCTCGGAGGGAGATGCCGCGATCCACGCACCAACGGAAGAGCCAGTAAAGAAGCATGTAGAGGGAAGGGGAGCAGCTCCCGCCCTGCTTCTGTAGGTAGGACACTACTGTGGAGTTGTCGGAAGGACGAGCAGCTCCCGGCGTCCGAGAGTCGGTTCCCACGCGAGGAGGGCTTGCCAAACCGCCTGTAGCTCCAACCAGTCGATACGTCTGTGAAGTCCGGTGGTCAGCTGCTGGAAGCCAGGGTGAAGGTCGGCAGCAGGGGCGCGCCCCACCCGGAGTGGCTGGCGTCGACGCAGAGGGACCACTGCGGTGACGGGGAGGACAGGGGAACTCCGGTGGCGAGCCAGACAGGGTCGGTCCAACGGCGGAGGAGCGGGAGGAGCAAGGGGGGAACCGGGACGGGGGTGCCAATGTCGCCCACGGAGGTACGCCAGAGGAGAAAGGAGGTGCAGTGGAAGTGGGCGGTAGCCGAGATGACCCAGGGGAAGGAGGTCTGCCGCCGCACTCATCAGGCCCAGGCGCTGTAACCACACACGGGCAGGGACAGCCTCCTGCTGCAACCCAGGTGAGCCAGGATCGCAAGCTACCATATCCGCGGTTCTGGCAGTCTCACCAGTATGAGGTCGGTGAGGAACACCATGCCCAGGCGAACGAAGTGGTGGTAGGAGGTGAGGTCCGACTTCCCCAAGTGACTCTGAAGCCGATCCTGCCGAGAAGCGACAGCAAAGCGTTTCGGTCCGTCTTCAGGGCGGCCGCCGACTGGATGCGAAGGAACAGCTTGTCGCGGTAAGTCGAAGATGGGCTCGAGGCCGCCCGTCTTGCCGTGGCGACGACACCGTCCATGAGGCAGGTGAACGCCCAGGGGCTGAGGTTCTGGCCGAATAGGAGAGCGCGGAACTGGAAGACTACGCCGACGAAGGCGAAGCGCCTGGAGGGCGGAGAACGAGGACGTGAAGGTAGGCGTCCGAGAGGTCCAGTTGGATGGCTAAGTCCAGAGGTCGCACCGAAGGACGAAGGGCTCTGGCGGCCTCCAACAGGGGGACGGCGCAGAGGTGCACCGGTACAGGGCCGAGAGGTCGAAGATCGGGCGCCACTTGCCTTCGGGCTTGGGGACCAGTGAAGAGACGACTGTAGCAGGCGGGGGGAGTCGGGGCGCGCGACAGCCACTGTGGCATCCTTCCGCAAGAGGGCGGAGATCTCTCCAGGAAGCACAGCTTCCTTGAGTGGGTTCGAAGGGGCGGACATCCACACTGGGGATTGATTGATTGTACATTGCTTAACGTCCTGACAGCAACAAGGCTTTCTCAGGACGTGCCTGCACTGATTGTGAAAAAAAAAAGAACAGAACATTGAATGTATGTCGCCAACCGGTCAAATACATTAAATAAACCTAACACATGGGGCCTAAATAAAGCTAAGACCATCTAGCAACACACATCCAATATCAAGAGCTACAGGCAGTGCAGACAGTAGGGAGAGTTTTAAAAAGGCAAATACAGGTGAATGGACAAAGGGTAGACAGAAACACATGCCCCAGAATAGAGAGGAAAACCCACCCTGTGGGGCTGACCAGGGTGACCCTGGGAACTGAAAAGTAGTTAACCCCACCCAAGTCCCCCAGGGCAGACCCGGGTGGGGACCACACTGGGGAGCGTCGCAGGAGCGGTGGTGTCCGGGGGTGGGGGGCGGGCGGGGACGCCCGGTGACAGGGGCGAGCAGCCCCGCCTGGAGGGCTTGTGAGGGGAGGGACTACCAGTCGGGAGAGAGAGACACAGGACCTTGCGGGCGGCTGCACCGAAGGAGATTAAGCGGTTGAGCCAGAGCATCTGGAAACGCGTCCTTCACCGTCTGCCAGGCAGGATCGAAGCGTAGCTGTTCACGGAAGGGGACAGATGCAGCCGTCTGCGTAGGTTCGGCGGCACCAGGCAGGTGTTGACAGAAGCGTGGTAAGCCGCCGGGGCGGCCAGGGCTAAGGCGAGAACGTCTCCCAACAGCGGAGTGAACGACGGGTTCTATCCAAGGATCGGCGCCCGGAGGTCCGGGAAACGGGCGGGCGGTCCGATCCGCCATGGTCATTCTGACGAGGCGACAAAGGTCGCGGTGCCCGGGCCTCAAGGAGGGGGGCACACTGCCAGCTAGGCGACTCGCCGGAGGAGTCAGCGGGCTTTGAAGCGGGGGGGGGGACGTCAGTACCGCTGGAAGGGGGCAGACGGGGCGACATAGGTCGCCGCAGGCCAAGCTCAGGGAGGTTGGCGCTGTGCTGGCTTGGCGACTCGCCGGAGGAGTCAGCGGGCAAGGACGGTGCGGACACCGTGACAGTAACAGTCATAGTATGCGAGCCGTAGTCGCGTGACGTACGTTCCCCAACATCAGGGCTTGGTAGCCATTGTATTCCGCAAAGCGGAGCGAGCGGACTCGCTGCGGACCCGACGAGTGGGTGCGCAACGTTGGTCAGGGGCCGAGGCATGCGTGAGGCTGCGGGACGGCGGTGTACGTTCATGCCGATAGCAGCTCCAGAGCTGGGAGCAGCTCCTCTACCAAGGGCGCGCAGACATCACCGGTGCGGTCGGAGGCACCACAGAAGCAGGAGAGGCACACTGCATGCATACTCTCGGCCACAGGAAAACGCCACATTGGGTGCAGGTGCAGACTGGACAACTGCAACATCAGATCAGAACAAGCACCTATATAGCGTCCCAGTAGTCCATTATACGGCATCTTAATGGGGACGGCACGTGTCGCCGGACGCAGCTGCTATGGACAGTGCTTATAACAAGCCAGGGCCTTCATATAGGGACGCTTGTTACCCTATGCAAAGGCGAAAAGGACTACAGAGCCCCAGAAGGTGCGCGTTCATTCTATATCAAATATTGAGTTATAGCACTGACGAATGGGGGATAACCACACAAAGAAATTAATGGTATAATAGCGTTATGCCAGCATGAAGTGTGCCGTGCACAGGAGTGCAGTAGAAAACCTACCCTTCGTCCAGTCCAAGGTATGAGAAACACTGAGTATATATCTGAACATGGATACTAGCATGTCAGGATACACGGGTGTACATGACACAGACATCGCCAGTGCGTCTTAAAAATATGACGGGCACACTGGGTGTCACTAACAAACGTGGGTGTAAGCATCAAGTCCATAAAATGCGGTGTGGGAACACCAAGTGGGCATACACCAGCGTGATCGTAAAAAAAATTACGTGGGTGAGCACACCAGTGTGTCTACAAGAAAGGGGATACATGTGCATGCTAGAATGGGTGCGCAAGACAAATAGACACCATCATCAAAAAGGTGGGTGGTCGTGACTGCCACGCCACAAGTGCACCCAAGCACGCAAAAACACCGACAGTGATGCCACTGCCCGGCGCCAGTCGCTGGCACCCATCGAGACCTTACCTAGCCATCCTGCAGAGGCTGGGGGAAGGGAAAAACCTGACACGCAGAAGCGGGAGCGCCACACCAAGGAGCCGGGGGCTGCACACGTCAGGCAAGGGCGCCGAGTCTGCGACAGAAGTTCTAGAGGGCTGGAACACTGACGAACTTGTCCGAAGGCATTCCAGAGAAGAATCACAGAAGTAACAAGGCTCAAGGCACTAGAGCGCCACACACCGTCGGGAAAGGAAGCTTCAAGTCGCAGGCACCACTGGCGCAGAACCCTACAAGGCCATAGGGAAATGCAGAGGGCGAACGCACGTCCGCACTAAACAACCAGCGTGCTAACACAAGGCAACAGTCCAATGGTGCCGGCGAGGTTACAAGCACCTAGCCGGAACCAAGTCTCTCAGGGCGCAGGGAACACGGCGCACAACGCCAGCAGGAAGAAGCACCCACAACCGGAAACAAGTGTCCACGCCGCTAGACCCAAAGGCACAGGAGTGAAACAGTCCAAGGGCCACGAGGCCCGGAAACACAACACTTCCCGCTGTTTCCGTCGCCGTTGAAGAAAGGCACAGGCAGAAGAAACAGTCCAGGTTAAAGCCAGGAAAAGGCACACACACACCGCTGAGCTAAGTCCAAAGTCGAAAGAGCACCGGCGAGAACCATACACAGCCAAAGGCTTCGCAAGTAGAAGGCTAACAGACACACATCTGAATTCTGCAAGCTAAAGGAAAAAACTGGGGTCTCTCCGCGCAAGCCAGTTACCTGTATGGGTTAGGACGGGAGGCTACTCGTGGCTGGGTCACGACACCCCCAGGTAGCCTCCCTTGGCCCAATAGGTACACATCGTAAGTTTTTGGCTAAAATTGTGTTGTAGTCATGGCATCGGTAATGTTTTTGAAGAAACAAAAACAATTGTAGGTGGTTACACAACAAAAACAGGCGTCGAGACCTCCAAGCAGACATCAAGAGACTGGGAACCACCTGGAGTAGAATCGAAGGAGAAGCACAGGACAGGAGTTGCTGGAGGTCTCTCGTCGACGGCCTATACCCGGGTAGGGGTGACAGGCGTAAGTAAGTAAGTAAGTAACACAACAAAAACAACTGTATGCTGGTGATATGTAATACTGATGGTACCAATTGCATACAAAAAAAATAATTCAAAATTGTGATAAGTTAGCCCATTCAGCCTCAAAGTTCTACAGCAGGAGATGGATTGACAATGATAATTCAAGGGTAGTGCCAGATCTGGCCCTACCCTTGAATTATCATTGTCAATCCATCTCCTACAACGGATTAGGTAACAGCTCCAAAATTAGTTAAATTCAGCCATAGGGTTAAGTGACTTGGAATAGATTATGTGAGATGTTGGATGTTTCAGGAGGGTTATGGGGAGACGTGTGAAGTGCTTCTCAGACAGTGGCCGAAGTTGTTTGACTCTCTCCTGCAGACTGTGTGCTACACCAACATTCCTGAAACTCATGTAAGTGTCACAGGTAGTTTTTCTCTCTTTGTATGTGTGTTAGCTATTTCTGCTGACAAAATCTCCATTTAGTTCAAGGCATTTATCCCCAATGCCTTACAGCAGAAGATTGATTGACTAAGATAATTCAAGGGTAGTGGCAGATGAGCTTGGCGCCTGAAGGCACAGCTATTATCATGGTCAATCCATCACATGCAACTGGTACATAGTAATTTCGTAGCACCTTCAAAATTTTGCAAATGCGGCCTTGGGGTTCAATGCATGTTGGTAACAAATTTAGTCACGATGATTCCTGTAGGAAACATAGTGACGAAAATCGCTGCCAACACACAAAGGGTTAAAAAAAATTCTCCCTATCTACAACATAAAACATAACAAACAAGCAGAGTGAAGTCGTGATGTAATGTATCGCAGCATAACAACATCTTACCCACAGATGGAATAAAACAAGCATGCACTGTACATTCAATAAAAATTTTAAAAAAGCTTCTGCTTGTTGCAAATAACTGATATACAACATGCAGTGTCATTTATTTTCTCAAAATCTTTACCGATGGCATTACTACTAGGAATGGTTCGCTTAGCATACCAATTTTAGCCCCCAAAACTCGTGTACACCACAACCAGGGAGGCAACTCTAGGGAGTCGTTACCAAGAGATCCTGAGTAGCCTCCCCTGCCTCGCTATACTGTGGTGTGCTCACCCTTTCCCGCCAGTCTCTTCGCTTAGCTACACCCTCGTGTGCTCCGACTGTGTATGGTGGGATTACCTTTGTAAACTCGACTTACGCTGGATTTACGTTGGATTCCTTGGACTTGTGTTACTCCCTGTGTGGTGTTGGGTGCTTGGATTACCTTCGGTTTCTGAGGATTTACTTGGTGGTTTGGTCTCTGTGGATTAGGTAAAGCTTTGGTTACTGCCTCAGCCGGCAATTTACCGGGCGGCGACATTGACCGGAGACCATGTACATGATCGACCGGGAGCTCGGACACTCGCAAGGAGGCTATGCGCACTTGCGCCAGCCTTTGTCTGTCTTATGTTACAGTACTCAGGGGAGGACCTGCACCAGGTGTGGCGTTCCAGTGGCCTAGTGATACGCGCAATGTCGGCCTACCCTGCTCGGGCTGCGCCTCCAGTTGGACATACATATAATGCACGACGTGGGAGGAGGAACGGTGGTCGCAGCTTTGGGCGTTTTACCAGACAGACTGGCACGCAACCCCACAGCGACCGCAGCCCTAGAAGTATCACAGAGGAGGGCCACCTCAGACATCGTGAGCTTGTCGGCGCAAAAAGGGACCTGCTGCCCCCGCCGGTGCCTCGGACAGTGCTGCTCCACCACGAGCGATGAAAGAGCCTAATAGCAGTCGACGGGACTTGCCCCCCAGCCAAGCCTTGGCACCAGGAGCTCCACCCCAACTTTCTAAGGCCTGGGATATGCCGGACCGCCCACGATGGGACTCGTCCCTTAGGCGTGTGTCAGCATCAGGAGCTTGGTCCCCCCGCAGGAAGGACGTTGGGCGAAGTAAACACCCTCCAGGTGAGAGAGAGAGAGCCCAGGCAGCAGAAGTGGGAGACCCCCCCCCCCCCACCCCCCCGAGAGGTTAGTGCCCGCCAGACTTAGGCCGGACCAGCGCCGTCACCGGGCCGCATCCAGGATGCGCCTCTCAGAGAGAGATAGGAAAGTTAGCCGCCGACCGGACAGGCCACGTACCCATGCATCAGGGGCATGGGGCGGAGAACAGACACGCAGGCGAGATAAGGTTCTCCGTCAGGGTAAGATACTGAGACCGAAGCCCTCCCCAGCGAGGACGGAAGTTCAGTCAGCCATTACAGCTGACGGGACGTGCTTCCCCGTCATGAGCGGACCCCCAGAGCGCCACCCCCTTGCCTTAGAAGCTTGGAGAGGGACACCCAGCGGTCTCGGTCCCCTTGACGCTCGGGGATGGAAGCGCCACAACCGGAAGGGTTACCCCTACAGGGCGGATGCGAAGGAGTCTTACGCAGACGGGCCGAACGTCTACCACTGACAGAGATGGCGCGCCGCAGACACCAATCGTGATGGGAGGACTCTTCATTTTCGCTCCTCCTCGCCGGACTGGCGGACAAGCTCGGGCGTGTCGCAGCGGCGGAAATATTCGCGACACCGGACCTCAGAGGCACCCTCCAGGAGCAGACGATCTTCTGGCCGGACCTTCAGGGACCGATCTACCTTGAGGACGCGACGACGTCGGCGCCGCGACCACTCGGATTGTGGCCGCAGGACGGAATCAGCCTCCCTTCGGCACCGGCCCAGCCCTCGCCGTCGGTCCGTGACGGTTCACGGGAACAGACTCCCCCCCCCCCCCTCCCCCCCCCTGGTGGCTACTCTTCGGTCGGCGCACAGACTTCCAGCGTCTCCCTCAACTTGGGCCACGTCGGATGATGGGCAGGCGCTCAGTCTACACCCGGAGGACTCGGCGTAGGCGTTGGGTGTCAACAGTCAACATCGGGCACGCCTGGCAGACGGTCGTCGCTCTCCACCTCCTCGGGCGATGCAGCCCCAGCCTCGCAGACTCGCCGCTCCTTGGACGAGGCGTCTCGCTCATCACATCATTCCTCCCTCCGGAGTATTGCCCTCCGTCTCCGCCCCTGAGAGGAAGACCTCGGCAATGGTCGACACACGCGGCAGCCAAACGCTTCAAGTCGCTCCCTCAACCGGCAGGCGGGGGCACTTTTGGCTCACCGGCGACAAGACGGCTTCGGAGACCAGGGCTCTTTCTCAGGCTCCCGACGGCCAGAGGGGATAGATATCATCTTCCGCCAGCAGTGGTATGGAGGTCTCTCCCAGGCGTTTCCGGTGCCTGTCCAGCGGTGGACAAGGGGGCATGGATGCAGGAGAGGCACCCCGCTGCCAACGGGCAGTGACGCGAGGCTGGGACAGGACAGCTACCTTGGTCCGCTATTTCCTAGCGTGCTCGGGATTCCTCGAGAGGGCGACGCAGTCCGTGGTCAAGTATCAGGAGAACACCTGGGACCTCTCGTCTTCGGCCCCTATGCGCGGGATATACACGGGGCTAGTGGCGGCAAATAGGGTGGCATACCACTCCTCGGTCACCTCCATGGCGGCAGCCACCATCGTCGACCTGATGTGACAGGACGTGCTGCTGGGACGATGTCACTCTCTCCCAGCTTCGGGGAAGACACAACTGCTCCAGGCTCTGTTCAGGGGCACTCTACTGTTGGACCGACTTGGCAGACGGTAAAGGTGACAGCGCAGGAACTCTGGCCCACCACTGCAGGATTCGATTCCGCCCACTTCAGTCAGCTGCAGAGCCGTGGTTGCACCCGGGTCAGAACCCCCACCTCCCATCCTCCCAGAGGCCGCGGAGGGATCCTCCCCCTTACCTGCGCGCTTGCGTGCTTTCCCCGCACCCTCCACGGCCTGGTCCAGAGGCGCCTGGGAGTGAGGGCGTGGCCGGGCACGCTGACTCGAACCCCGTCCTCCCGGCGGTTCCTGTTGGGGAGCGTATGGAACAGCTATTTCAGGGCGGCCTAGGGATTCTTCGCCTGTTACAGAGGGCCTGAGGATCTCCTTCCAGTCGCCCCTCCCTTGCAACACTCCCTCCTGTGGACGTGAGTACAGGGGGATCGGGACAAGGCGACAGCGTGGCACGGTGACGTGAGAGCCCTACTCCAGAAGGAGGCCATGGAGGTGATCTCACGTCCCGACTCCCCGGCGTTTTACAGTCGGCTCTTACTGGTCCCCAGACCTGGAGGCAAGTGGCGCCCAGTATCGATCTTTCGGCGCTAAACAAGTACCTTCAGCCCCGCACTTCAGGATGGAAACGGCCAGAGCACTGAGGGCGTCGGTGCGGCTCCCAGGATGTTGCCGTGAACCTAGGCCTAGCGGACACATATCTTCTCGTAACCATCCATCCGGCGTCAAGGCGTTACCTGTGCTTCGCCTTCCGCGGGGTGCTGTGTCAGTTCGGGCCCTACCTTGGATGTAGCCTCAGCCCGTCGGTCCTCTCCGGGATTATCGACGGAGTTGTCTCAGGGTTCCGACAAGTGGCCTACAGCCCAACTTCGCACTATATCCGGACGACCGGCTCCTCCGGAACCAGATGGCGAAAGCATTGGTGGACACAGATTCCTGGCTGACTCTGCTCCACCAACGCAGATTCCTGGTCAATGGAGGCAAGTCCGACGGGGGACTGGCACGCAGGTTACCCATCTAGGCTTGGAGTTCCTGACCGACATCAACCGGGTATGATGCACCGAAGGCCGCATACAGAAGATGGCAGAGGCGGCACTCTGAGTGTATCGCGTGGAAGCTCTCCTGGCCAGGGTCTGGCCCAGCTGTCGGGCCTACTAAGCGCTGCAGCGGATCTTCTACCCTTAGGCAGATTCTACTCTCGGCCGATACACCTGCATCCGCTTCGGCACTGGCACCCCGCCTCGATCACGTCTCACCTCCAGCGGTGGATGGACAGTCCCTGGTAGCGTCGGGGGTTACCACTCTTCTGCCCGCCGCTCCTTCTGCACAGACGCAAGCCTCTAAGGCTGGAGAGTGCACCTGTGGCTGGAGTTGTCACAGCCTCGGGGATGGGGGGACACACAGACAGACATATTAACTGGCTGGAGATGAAGGCGGTGTGGCGGACTCTTGCGAATGGGAGGAATGACTCACGCAACAGGAGGTACTGGTACTCTCCGACTACCCAACGGTTGTGGCCTACCTTCGGGGCCAGGGGGGAACGCACACTCTCTCCCCTTTCATCCTCGTGTGCCAAGTCCTCCGGTGGTGCGGGGATCAGGGCATCACTCTGTGGGCATGGCACATCCCAGGCCAGCTCAACGTACGCGCTGACTCCCTCTCGCGACGGGGCCAGCTGCTTCTCACAGAGTGATAACTGTGCCCGGATATCTTCCAGCTACTCTACACACGTTGGGAGACGCCGATAATCGACTTGTGCGCCACTTGGTGGAACAGGAAGCTGCTTCTTTTGCCTCCCCTGTACCGGATCCACAAGCCTGGACCATGGACCATCCTGTGGGACGGACTCCTTGTGTATGCGTTACGGAATGACTGCGGCTACGCGCTTGGAGATTGTCAGGCAGGCCCTCGCACGTGGGTGCAGCAGCGGAAGCGATCGCAGTGGCTCGGAGGATCTCTACCTGTAACATATACGAGGGGAAGTGGCGAATACTCCAGGCCTGGTGCGCAGCGGAGCGACTTGCCCCACGGACCGGACTAACCCCTACTTGGCCGAGTTTTTCTGTGGTTATTCCCCAAGCAGAACCGGGCCCCCAGCACCATCCGAGGTTACCTGGCAATGGTGGCAGACACTTATCGACACCTGCCAAGGTCGGACCTGGGCATCTGCAAAGACCTCTCGGATCTGATGTCGCACTTCGATCTGCAAACGGACGGCTCCCGCTCGTTAATTCCTTGCTGAGGCTTGTCCGGGGTGCTCACCTGGTTCGACTCGGAACGGTTCGAGCCCCGATCGCTTACGCGACTTTGAGACCTAACCAGGAAGACCTGCTTCCTGCTCGCCCTCACTGCAGCCTCTCGGTTAGCGAGATACACGCCTTCTCGGGGTGTCCCTCCTGTCTCCAAATCAGGGCCGATGGCTTGGTGCAGCTCCTCACCGACCCTACGTTCTGGCCAAGAACTGCCTCCCGGCGTCCGCGCTGCAAGTATTGACCGTCCGTCCTCACAGGGCTCCAGACCAGTCCCAGGAGCCCCGTCTACAGGACCCTGTCAGGGCGCTTAAAGGGTACCTGCGCAGAACTAAGCCACTAAGACAAGGGCGCTCACGCCTATTCCTGCCCTTGGCTCCGGGCAGACGAGACATCTAATAATAATAATAATAATAATAATACCGTTATTATATAGGCGCTTTTTCTCAATTTTTGGGTGAATCGACTCAAAGCGCTCGAACTGAAACCCAACACGCACACTCACGTAACAGACACGGATTTACGCCATTTAAGACAAACACAGTACAAGACAGACGAAGGGCCAGTTCAGCTACTGAAGTTACAGAGATTTTTGATCGCTTGTATTTGAAATTTGTAAAGTGGCCTGAAACCGGTACCAAAGTGTGGGGGGTAGGGGGGGTTGGTGGAAGAACCGGAGTACCCGGAGAAAGAACCCCGACGGTCCGCCCGAATTAACGTTGACACTTACCAGAGGAGAAAAGTCCGACGCCGGAACCCGTTTTCGAACCTCGCACCTTTGGCATTGGTGGCAGGCGCATTAACCACTGTGCCACGGACCGCCCTGGTGCAGACGATCCCTTCCTGACTACGCTGGGTCATCCGGTCGCGTACAAAGAGCTCTCTCCAGAGTAGGTCAGGACGATGCGCACACGAAGTCAAAACAGTGGCTGCAAGCATCGCCTTGACCGCAACTGCGCAGTGAGGGACATTGTGGCGGCCGTGGGTTGGCGGGCCAAGTCTACCTTCCCCCGCCTCTACCTGTGAGACCTATCTGGCCAGCGCAACTGCCTGGCCCTAGTGGGGGACATCTCGGTGGCTCAGCACTCCCTCCCGGCGCCACAGGCGCCGTGAGTAACGCCTAGCTAAAATTGTCGGGAGTGGGCGCGTAGGGGGGGGGGGGGGGGGGCCTGGATAGTTAATGCGCGGGAGTGCTTGGGCATGGGAAAGGTGTACCGAGAAATGCGGCACCCTCCTCCTATTCGCCATTCATCCTAGTAGTAATGCCATTGGTAAAGATTTTGAGAAAATAAATGTATTTTTCTCTAAAATGTATTTTTTCGAAAAATACATACCGATGGCATTACTCAGAGGTCCCTCCCTCCTACCCCACTTGCCGCAGTGGATCTAAGGCTCAGAGACTGGCGGGAAACGGTGAACGTGCCATCGGATAGGGAGGCATGGGAGGCTACTCAGGGTCTCTTGGTAATGACTCCCTAGAGTCGCCTCCCCAGTTGTGGTGTACACAACGAATGTTTGGGGCTAAAATTGGTATGCTAAGCGAACCATTCCTAGTAATAATGCCATCGATAAGTATTTTTCCAAAAAATACATTTTAGAGAAAAATCCATTTTTCAGCATGTGGTAAAAGTGTTGACCCACCTGTGTCATCGAGACTGGAAGCTTAAAGAGGAAATGATTGACGGGCTGGCAGAGCGAATCTCAATCATAGGACACCACTTGTTAAGGTAAGGAGTATCACCATTTTCAAAACAAATGTATATTTTTGGGCTAAACGTCTTTTGCCACCATTAACCCATTTAGACCCCAAAGCCCTACAGCAGGAAGTGGATTGACTATGATAAAGGATATTGTCTGATTAGCTTGTCACCATTAGGTGTCAAGCTAATCTGGCACTACCCTTGAATTATGATCATTCCATCTCCTGCAACTGACACATAGTCATTAAGTGACTCCTCCAAAATTTTGGAAATGCAGTCTTGGTGCTAAATGGGTTAAGTTAGTTAGTTATTTGGGTTTAATGCCGAGCAGGCAACTAAGGCCATCTCATGGCGGGTAAATGGGTTAATGATAGTGAAGAGGCTATAAACAGTTTTTTTTTACATTTTTCACATTAGCAACTTTTTCAGATAATAGTCCAACACTCTACCATCTGAGCCTCCCTGGTTCCCCCAACTATTTTTCCGACCGCAAAATGAATTTCCGCGGTCACAAGCAATAGATGCTGAAGTCAAATAATATTACTTCTTAATCAGATGGGAAAGAATTTGCATGGTGTGAAAGAAATGATTTATATTACTTTGTTTTCTCAAAACTCTAACCGATGGCATTACTAATAGGAAGGTACGCTTAGCTTACCAATTTCAGGCCAAAAAACCGTTGTGTTTACATCACAACCAGGGGTGGGGGGGTGTGGGGGGGGGGGGGGCTATCCGGTCATGTGCCTGGCACTTACCCGCCAGTCTTTGCGCTTAGCTCACCAAGAACTGTTGTGTTCAGCCTGCTTCGCTTCGGCTGTGTACGGTGTGATTACCAGAAGACTTCGTGTGGGATTACTGCTTCGTGTGGGATTACTGCTTCTTGTGTGGTTACCTCTTCGAAGAGGGGCTTGGTGTGCTTCCCCAGGATTTATGTGGAAAAAGAAAAAGAGAGAGGAAGAGAGTGAACTCTTTGTGAAGCTTGGAGGATTACCTTGGGTTCTGGGGGATTACTTGGTTGGTCTTTGGTGGGAGGACCGGGTAATGGCTCGACCATCACAGGGTAAAGCTTTGGTTAATGCCTCCGCCGGCGTTTTGTCAGAATAAGAAGATTGGGCGGCGGCATTGACAGGGCTCTCTGTACGGGACCGGCGGTGAGCGTGTGGCCTCTTGGGAGGCCCTGTGCCCATATGACAGTGGTTTGTCTGCTTTGTTTGTTACAGTGCACAGGTCATGACATGCACCAGGCACAGACAATTCCTATGGCCGACGGACTCCCACGATGTATGCCTGCCCTGTCGGGCTGCTCCTCTGAGCGAACATGTACACCTGCGCGGCATGGGTCGAGGAACGCTGATTACAGGTGTGGGCCTTCTATGCGAGGGACAGACCGACACGGGCCAAGGAGCCACTCAATCCCGTCGCGACCGCCGCCATGCCAGGGCTGCGGAGGCATGCCATATCAGACATCGTGGGCTTGTCATCGCATCTGGCCACTACTGCCCCCCGGTGCCTCAAACCTGCTTGCCCCATCCTGACAGAGGGGGGAAGCCGGTCAGCAGCCAACGGGACGTGCCCGCCTGTCAAGTACAGGCACCAGGAGCCCTTCGGTGGGCGAATTGCCGGCCCGCCCGCGATGGGACGGGGTCCCTAGGCGATGCCAGGCAGAAGGAGCTCGATACCCACGCTCAGGGGAGCCTGTCAGCAGCCGTAAGGATGCGCCATCCCACCAGGTATAGGCACCAGAGACCCTACCCCACCCTTTGGAGGGCGAAATGCTGGTCCGCCCATGACGGGAAATGCTCCCCAGGCGGGTCCAGGCAGTGGGTACTCGATTCCCACGTTCGGAAGAGCCGTAAAAAGTGAAGCAGCCGACCAGCCATCATTCTGACAAACGCCTGGAGCGAGCGCCCGGTTCCGAGACCACTACTCGGAAGGGGGAAAGACTGTCAGCCATTAATGGAAGGAGCTACCCTGTTGCCAGGCTTTCGGCTCTTCGGCTTCCAGCGGCCACCAGGTACAGGCACCGAGACCCTACCCCACCCTTTAGTGGGCAAAATGCCGGTCCGCCCACGACGGGAAATGCTCCCCAGGCGGATGCAGGCAGCGGGTACTCAATACCCACGCTCGGAGGAAACAGTCGCCAACAGGACGCACTTCCCCGTCGAGCCCAGGCTGCCGGAACCCCGTCTCCCCGGTCTAGGAGCAATGAGAGGCGCACTCAGCGGCCATTTTCGCCATGCCACAGGATGAGGAAAGCACCCCGGCCTGTGGGACTCGCAGCCCCACAGAGAGGGCTGCACCCACAACGGCCAGGATGCGCAACCCCGTCAGCTACAGAACGGTTCCGGTAGGGTTTGCCGGCCTAGTTCTGGCCGTTCGCAGGACCAGCAGTCCCGTCGCGGCGACAGCCTCAGATGCCTGGATCCATGGAATTCCTCTCGCTCCCGCTCCGCCTTGCCTCCCGAGGCGTATTAAGGACTCTTCTCCATTACGGCGACTGTCTGCAGCGCAGTGCCGCTCCCCTGCGGCGACCTCTCAGATCAGCCGTTCGACATTGCGTTCTACCACTCGGGGTGGGCGCAGTCACCTGCAGAGTCCAGGCAGCGGGTGCTCGATCCCCACGCTCAGAGAGCCGTCAGCCATACAGTGGTCGGCTGGACAAGTGCTGTGAGCGGGCGCCCAGATCCCGAGGCCGTCACTCAGAAGGGGGAAAGACCGCTAGCCACTGTCGGGAGGACCTGCCGCGTTTACAGGACTCTGACTCTTCGGCGGACCCAGTCTTCCTTTACCTCGCCTCCCAGCTCGAGGAGCAACAAGAGGCGCACTCAGCAGACCCGGTCGCTGCACCTCTCGGCGAGGACAGCTCCCCGCTTGTATGGGACTGGCAGCCCCACCAGAGAGGACTGGGAAGGGCCCCATCAGCAGCAGGATGGTTCTGGTAGTAAACGCCCATCTAGCTCTTCCCTTGTGTGCGATCGGGGGTCTTGTCACGGCGTCAGCCTCAGACGCCGGGAGCTTTGGAGTACCTCTCCCGCTCCACCTCTCCGAGGCCCAGGTAGGCCTTGACTCCGTCCCAGTGGTCGTCTTCGGCACGACATCGTTCCTTCACGATGACCCTCGGAGTCTATTGACGCGTCAATCTTCCTCATGGGATTGGCCCCTCTCCCCCAGCGTCATGGCCTTGTGGTAAGTAGCCAGTCTTCAGGCTCAGCGGATTCCTTCCCGCATCTCCCCTCTAACCTGCTGGGCCTCTACTCTTTGCGGGAGCAGGCTCTTCACTCACCACTCCTCCATCTGCATGCAGGGACTCTCGCTTCCCTCCGCGGTTCACAGGGAACAATGACGCGGCCCTCAGCCTCCACCTGGAGGACTCAGTGCTTGCCCTAGGGCTAGTGGACTTCCGCTCGGCGTTGCCTAACGCGCGGTCGTCCCTCTCATCGTCATCAGCCGGTGCAGCTCCGACTTCTCAGACTCTTCACTCCCAGACGAGATCTCCCGGCTCATCGCGTCCTTCCTCCCCCCCGGGCTTCTGCCCGCCCTCTCCAACCTGAAAAGGAAAGCCGCGCTGAGGGTGGACACACCGGGGCAGTCCAAGCATTCAAGTCCCTCCCGCAGCCGCGGGCGTTTAGGCACCTAACGGAGGTGTTCTCCGCACACCTCCTAGTGAACAGCTTTGGTGACCAGGGCCCAGCGGGAATGGACGTCAACTGCCGCCAACAGTGGTATGTCGGGCACTCCCAAACGTCCTCCTGTCCCCTGCCGACTATAGACAAGGCGGCGCTTTTGCAGACAGGGGACCCTCGCGGCCGGCGGCCACAGATCCCACGTGGCTTGGAGAAGATGGCGAAGCTGGTGCGGAACCCCTTAGTGTGTGCCAGCTTCCTCGAGATGGCGACACAGGCGGTGATAAGATGCCTCGAGGATACCTGGGACCTCTCTGCCTCGGCGCCTCTCCACGGCGTACCCTCCGTGCTGGTAGCGGCGAGATCAGAGCGGCGGTTCACGCCTCGGTTATCTCCATGGTGGCAGCCGCCACTGCGACCTGATGCGGCGGGACGCCCTGCTGGGATTCTGCTCATCTCTCCCGGCTTCAGTTAAGATGCAGCTTTGCCAGGCTCCCTGCGAGGGATCTCTTCTCTTGGACCAACCTGGCGGACTGTCAGGAGTCTTCACGCTTTCAGTCGGCCCGCAGAGCCGTGGGTTGCGCCCTGTACCAGGTTTGGGCTCTGCCATTCGGACTCAATCCCAGCCCGTGGGTGTTCGCCGGGATTTTCGACGGAGCCATCCCCGGTTCAGACATATGGCCTCACCTGGACGATCTGCTGCTCCGGAACCAGGTGCCGGCAGCCTAGGAGGAGGACAGGGATGCCTTGCTGACCCAGCTCGGATTCCTGGTCAACTGAGGCAAGTCCGCTCTCGCGCCTTCGCACAGGTTGTCCACCTAAGCATGGAGTTCCTGACCGACCGCTTCCGGGTGCGGTTCTCCATGGGGCGGATTCAGAAGATGGCAGGCTGGGTGCTCCAAGGGTCTCGCACAGTCTCTCTTCCGACCAGGGTCTCCTCAGCGCAGCAGCGGACCTCCTACCACGCAGCAGGCTCAGCTGTCGGCGGATCCAGCGGCATCTGCTCCTCCACGGGCGCGCCCGTCCTACGGCGATCGGGCGGGCCTGGTCCCAGTATCGCCTCTGGTCAAGTCTCATCTCCAGTGGTGGACGGACAGCACTGGTTAGCGTCGGAGGTTCCACTCTTCTCCCCACTGCCCCAGCTCTCCATCGGCACAGGCGCGAGCGTCTCCAGCTGGGAGGCACTGCTGCTGCTGGAGTTCGTCGCAACCTCGGACAGATGGCCGCGGGACCAGGCAGACAGACGCTTCAACTGGCTGGAGCTGTAGGCCGGTGGTGGGCGCTCATCGCCGGGGAAGATCACCTCGTTTAGCTAGTGACCCTGGTTTTCTCTGGCAACTCATCGGTCGCAGCCTACTTACAGCACCAGCGTGGGAAGCGTGCTCCCTCCCTCTGCATCCTCATGTACCAAGTCCTCCTCTGGTGCAGGAAGCGGGACATCATGCTTCGGGCGCGACACATCCCGGGCCATCTGAACGTCCTCGCAGACTCCCTCTCCCGTCACTGCCAGCGTCTCCACGGAGTGGTCTTGGCGCCTGGAGATCTCCTAGCTACTCTGCGCACGCGGGGAGGCCCCCATGATAGACCTCTTTGCCACGAGGTGGGGCAGGAAGCCCCCGCTCTTCGTCTCCGCCATTCCGGATCCACGAGCCTGGGCCTTAGTCGCATGCTCCAGCCCAGGGGACTAGCGGTTAGCGTCTGCATTCCCTCTCTCCGTCCTGGTACCAGGGTGCTCCAGAAGCTCAGGGGCGGGAACACGGTCCTGTCCTTCATGGCGTAGTTTGGCTGGACCTAGAGCGGGACAACAGGCCTCTGAGTCTCGCCACGGACCCTCCGCGGAGGCTTCCCTCGCTTCGTATGATGCTCAAGCAACCCCGACAGCAGCTGTTTCATCAATGACCGGTCCGGCAGCTACTGCACGCTGGGAGTGTGTCCGGCAGTCCCTCACCGCAAGAGGCTTCTCGGGGGCAGCGGGGGAAGCGACCGTAGTGGCTCGCAGAACCTCTACCCGGAACATCTACGAGAAAACGGCGGATCCTCCAGTCCTGGTGCACAGCCAGGCAGCTTTCCCCCTGCGGACCGGACATCCCCCCCCCCCCCTGGCTGGTCGAGCCCTTCGGGGGCTCTTCTCCCAGCACAACCTGGCCCCCATCACCATCAGACGTTACCTAGCAATGATTGCAGACACTTTTCGCCGCCTGGGCCTGCCAGACCTGGGGGCCTGCAAGGACCGCGCGGATCGGATGCCACACTTGGATCTTCAGCGGCTGGTTCCCGCTCGCTGATTCTTCGCTGGGACTGGTCCAGGGTGTCTACCTGGCTCATCTTGGAGTGGTTCGATCCTCTACCCCCAGTGTGGCTCGGAGACCTGTCCAGGAAGACCTGCTTCCCGCGCACCCTTGCCATGGCAGCCAGGGTCAGCGAGACCCACACCTTCACGGGGCAACCGTCCTGTCTCCAGTTCAGGGCCGGTGGATCGGTACAGCTCCATTCTGCTCCGACGTTCTGCCCAAGAACGGGCCCCAGCAGCCACACCTCAGCTGTTGACCTTCCACCAGCTCCAGGCTAAGTACCAGTCTCGGGTATCCCACCGCAGGACCCCGTCCGGGCGTTGCAGTTCCCTGCGCAGACTAGCCACTCAGACAAGGGCACTCACGCCGTTCTTGCCCTGGGCTGGGCAGACGTATCACAGACGAGCTCATCCGGGAGCCCTGCCCCACCTACGGTGAGGAAATTGCCAGTCCGCCCATGACAGGACGTGCTCCCTAGGCGGGTCCAGGCATCAGGAGCTCAGTCCACACGCCCAGAGAGAGAGAAGCAGGCGAGGACGATGCGCACCCGAGCACATGAGATCGGAGGAGTGGCTGCGGGCACCACCTGGACCGCACCTGCACAGAAGAGACGTTGGGGTGGCTTTGGCTTGGTGGGGTGATCCACCTTCGCCCGCCTCGGCTTCCGAGACCTATCTGGCCAGCACACCAGCCTGGCCCTAGTGGGGGACATCTCGGTAGCGCGACACTCCCTCCCGGCGCCACAGGCGCTATAGGTCATGCCTAGCTGAAATTGTCGGGAGTGGGCGCGTGGGGGGACCTCGATAGTTAGCGCGCGTTGCGGTGCATTTTATTTCATCAAAAACATTACCGATGACATGACAAATGGGAGTGTCTACTACTTGGTCAAATTCTAGCCTACGAACCTGTTGTGTTAACACGCAACCCGGGAGGCACTCGGGGAACCCCCAGAGGGGCCGAGAGTTGTCTCCCGAACCTGCCTATCCGGTTCCGAGTCACCTGACTCGCCAGTCAGCTACGTAGGCTCACGACTTTCGGACGTGTTTTTCTAGCCTCTCGCTCTTCCTTCGACCGGCCGGTCTTAGGTGCTCTCGGCTCGCTGTGACTTCTTACTTCGCTTCGCTTCGGCTTCGCTTGCGCCTTCTTCTTTGGCTTGGCGTCCTCTCCTACTGGGGTTGGCGCTCCCCTTGGCGGGCCTGCTCCTCTCCCGCCTGTTCGTTCGTGGCGTCATGGACGTCTCTTCCCCCGTTCCCGCTCCGGCAGAGAGGTATGGTAGTTAGTTGCACACTCGGCCGGTTCCCGGGCGGGCCTTTGGCTTTCTACGTTATGCTACTTCGTATGTTGAACTGTTGGGGGACTTGTTGAGCTGGGACTCTTAGCTTGGCGGGGCCCTGGCGCCCTCGTCCTTCCCTGGGTGGGAAATTGGTTTTCTGCTTCCCCGGGTAGCTTACGTTGAGCGTTGTCTGCTGGGGCGTTTGCGTTCTTAGCTTGGCGCGGGCCCTCGTGTTCGCGCTTCGTCGCTCCCGCTAGTTAGCGGCGTCGGCGCTTGGCTTACGATCAATCCCCAGCTTCGCTTGTGTATTGTTTGTTACGAGGGGTTCCCTCTTAGCCTTAGATCGACACGAGACTATGGCCTTGTGGCACAGCCCTGTGATTCTGATTGTTATTACGGTACGCCCCCCTTGATAGGACGGGCCCCTTTGGTCTCGACCATGTGCCATCAGGTGTTTTGTGTGTTGCAGTGCCCTCTTGATGACGTGCACACAGTGTGGAGGATTCCAGTGGCCCTCGGATTCGCACCAGGTCTGCCTGCCTTGTGTCGGATGTACCTCTGAGCGTTCGTGTGACGTCTGCGCCGGCTGGCCGGAGCTCCGCTGGTCCCAACTTTGGAGCTTCTACCGACGTGAACGCCCGACACCTGTGACTGTTTCAAGACCTGATGACATGCCGGCTGTTATCTCCGGTTCTCCGGCCACTCATGCCTCCGATGTCCCTAGTCTGGAGAAATCACCACGTCGGACACAGCAAGGTAGTGTGCGGAGTCGGGAGTTCGAGGCGTTGGTTCCCAGGAGGGAACGCGCTTGGACCAAGCCTTACGCCAGGCAGAGAACCCATCTCGCTACAGAGCTCGGTTCGGAGAGACGTGCTTCGTGCCGTCCATGGTCAACCGGTCCCCACTCGTCTCCTAGGAAGGCCTTGGATCTTACTCGGCCGCTGCGAACCCGCCTCGCCACAGAGTCCGGCTCGCGGAGACAATCTCACACGCACACCACGTCTCGACACGTTTCGGGATCCTCTCTTCACTCGGAGTCGGACCGCCACTCTCGCTTTCCTTCGCGAGAGCGTAACAAGGATCGGGCTTCTCCTCGTCATAAGGAACGTGGACCCCCTCGCTCTTCAGCTTCGCGGCGCTCGTCCGAGTTCCCCGCCCGCTATCTCGTTCCTTCCGTTCCCCTTCCCCTCGCCCAGCCTCTCCCCTTCCGCCTCGTTCCCGTAGGCCTCAGTCTCCGGCCCACAGTCGCTCTTCTCGTGATCGCCACCGTTCCCGCTCCTCTAGGTCGCCGCTTCGTCATCGCGGGCATCGTTCTCGCCCTCGTCTGTCGTCGGCTTCTGTCACCCCTCGTAGTCGTCGAGCTGTTCACTCTCGGAGTCCCGGTCGCCGTCGCTCTTGTTGACAACGACTCTTTGAGTCTTCTCCCGGACGATTCAATCTCGGTGCTCCTCAGAGGTCTCAGCCGCTCCCCTTCACCTCTCTTGCCTTCAGATTCGTCGACCTCCCACGGGTTACCGTCCTCCTCCCGCACGGATACTCTTCTGGCGCTCGACGAGGTCGCACGACTCATCTCCGCCACGCTTCCGGCAGAGGACTGCCCTCCGTCTCCCCCTCTGAAGAGGAAGCCTTCCGCCTTTGTGGACGCGGGTAAGCAAGTGAAGAGGTTTAAGTCCCTCCCTCAGCCCCCCGGCTTTCGTGGACTTCGGGATGCTTTTTCCGCACATCTGTTGTCTGACACTCGAGACAGCAATTTCTTCATGGACCATAGGTGGCCTCCTGACCTCGACATTTACTTTCGCCAGCATTGGTACGCCGGACATTCCCAGGCCTTCCTCTGCCCTCTCCCGCCTGTGGACCCAGCCGCTGTAGTGCAGGCGGGGGGTGCCTCCGCCCTTAAGCGCGCGCTCCCGTCCGGGTTGGACAAGACTGCTTCTCTCGTCAGGAACACTCTGGCCTGCGCCGGCTTCATGGAGCTTCTTACGCAAGCCTTCCTCCGTCAGGTTGAAGATTCGTGGCACCCTTCCTTGACTCCCCTCCTCGGAGATCTTCTCGTCCTGGCGGAAGCGGCCAACTGTGCGGCTTACCATTCTTCAGTCAACGCGATGGCTGCGGCCTCCAATTGCGATTTGCTACGCCGGGATGCTGTCTTGCAGGCCTGCCAGAGAATGCCTTCGGACCTGAAGGTTCTGCTGCGTCGTGCCCCCTTGGGGGGCCCTCTTCTCTTTGGTGACACCTGGCAAGCAGTGAAGGATTCTAATTCGGACCGGTGGCCGCTCAAGACTGTCCCACAGCGCTTTCAGTCAGCCCGCAAGGCCGTGGGTCGCTCCCTGCGGACCGCCAGACCCTTCGCCCCGACTTCGGCCGCCCAGCTGCAGGGCCTGCGTCGCCATCGCCCCGCTTTCGGACGCCCCGGCCAGGTTAGCGCCCCTGCCCCCGCTTGGCCCCGTCCCGCCCATCGCCTTGGGCGCGGGCGGGCTCCGTGACTCTGCCCCTCCTCCGCCTCCGCCGGCCGTCCCGGGTCCTCCAGTCAGCGGCAGGCTCGCCCTATTCAGCAAGGAGTGGCGATTGCTGGTTCCAGACGACCCCTGGATTTTGGACACTGTTACCTTCGGCCTACGGATCTCCTTTCGTTCCCCTCCGCCTCTGCGCTCTACTCCGGTGTGGACCGAGATCCCCACAGACCCACTCAAGGAGTGCGCCCTGCGTGGAGAAGTCGACGCTCTCTTGAGGAAGGACGCCACAGAAGTAGTGCGCCGCACAGACTCGCCGGGGTTCTACAGTCGCCTGTTCGTCGTTCCCAAGCCCGGCGGCAAGTGGCGTCCAGTGATCGACCTTTCAGCCCTGAATCTCTTCATTCTGGCCCCTTCCTTCCACATGGAGACGGCCCGGGCCATTCGTACTTCCGTGCAGCCGATGGACTACGCCGTCAGCCTAGATCTCTCCGACGCCTACCTCCATGTGCCCATACATCCGTCCGCCCAGAGGTATCTGCGCTTCGCCTTCGATGAGACCGTGTACCAGTTTCGCGCTCTTCCCTTCGGCCTCAACCTCAGCCCCTGGGTCTTCACCCGCATAATGGATGTAGTGATGGCCAAGGCGCGGCAGTCGTCTTTCAGCCCGATGTCCAACTATCTCGACGATCTCTTCCTGAGGAACCGCGTCGAGACCGTCTTGGAAGCGGACAGGGATACGCTGATGCATCTGTTGTCGCGACTGGGGTTCCTCCTCAACGTCGGAAAGTTGGACCTTGCGCCCTCGCGTCGCTTCGTACATCACAGAATGGATTTCGCCACCGATCACAACGTCTTTCGCCTCCCGGATCCCCGTATTCAGAAGTTGGCCTCCCTCGCCAACCAGTTAGCTCAGCAGGAAGCAGCTCCCGCCAGAGTTTGGCTCCAACTCCTCGGACTAATCAACGCAGCGGCGGAGCTTCTCCCTCTTGGTCACCTCTACGCCCGGCCTCTTCAGCTGCACCTCCTGCTCCTCTGGAGACCCTCCTCAGGCGACCTCACCGCTCTGGTCCCTGTGTCGCCCTTGGTTCGCCCTCATCTTCTGCGCTGGACCGACACTGCTTGGTTGGCTTCGGGAGTCCCCTTGTCCTCCCCTCCCCCGCACCTCTCCCTGTGTGTCGACGCGAGTCTCTCTGGGTGGGGAGCCCACCTGCTTCCTCAGTTCATCTCGGCGTCCGGCCTCTGGCCTCCAGAGTTTGCGGACAAGCACATCAATTGGTTGGAGCTGCAGGCAGTCTGGCAAGCCCTCATCGTTTGGGAGGACCAGCTCAGGAACCAACAGCTTCTCGTCCTCTCCGACAACACGACTGTGGTTGCCTACATCCAGAGACAAGGCGGCACCCGCTCCCCCGACCTCTGCATGCTCCTCTTCCGTTTGATGCGCTGGGCCGAAGAACGCAACATTTCTCTCCTTGCGCGACACATTCCCGGCCACCTGAATGTGTTAGCGGACTCTCTCTCCCGTCGCGGCCAGTTGCTTCACACAGAATGGACGTTGCGCCACGATATCTTCCGGATGATCTGTGCCCGTTGGGAGACCCCGTTAATCGACCTTTTTGCCACGAGGTGGAACCACCAGCTTCCCCTTTTCGTCTCCCCGATTCCGGATCCTCTGGCCTGGGCGGTCGACGCCCTCTCGATTCCCTGGGACGGTCTCATCGCTTATGCGTACCCCCCGACAGTCCTCGTCCCCAAGGTCCTCCGCAAACTTCGAGAGTGCAACGTAGTCCTGCTTCTGGTCGCCCCGTTCGCTTGGTCCCGTTCCTGGACCACCGACCTTCTCAGCCTCGCCACCTCTCCTCCCCTGCGCCTTCCCACGCCCCGCACTATATGCTCAAGCAGCCGAGGCAGACTCTTTTCCACCCGTGTCCGGAGCACCTGCTACTTCACGCCTGGAGGTTGTGCGGCAAGCCCTCACCGCTAGAGGCTTCTCAGGTGCAGCAGTGGAGGCTATCGCTGCAGCCCGCAAGCCATCTACCCGGCGTGTCTACGAAGGAAAGTGGCGCGTTTTGTGCTCCTGGTGCGACGTCCGTCGACTCGTACCCACCGGATTGACTAACCCCCAGCTCGCGGACTTCTTCCTATGGCTCTTCGTCGACCAAGGTTTGGCTCCGATCAACATCAGGGGATACTTATCCATGATCGCCGACACTTACCGCCATCTCGGCCTCCCAGACCCTGGCGCATGCAAGGACCTCGCCGACCTTATGTCCAATTTCAGCCTACAGCGTCCAACTCAGCGTTCACTCGTTCCTCGCTGGGACCTACCTTGGGTGCTGACGTGGCTGAATTCACCCCACTTCGAGCCACTAGCTCTCGCCCGCCTGGCGGATGTGACACGCAAGACCTGCTTCCTTCTGGCTTTGGCCACTGCGTCCAGGGTTAGCGAGCTACACGCACTTTCCGCCCGCCCGGACTGCCTACAGCTGCGGGCGGATCGCTCCGTACAGCTTTTGACGGACCCCACCTTCATTGCCAAGACAAGGTCTCCTCTGACTGCCCCACAGATCATCACCTTGCGGCCCCTGGGAGGGCCTGACTGTTCTCAGGAGACTCGGCAACAAGATCCCGTGCGAGCCCTCCACATTTACCTGCGCCATACCAAAGCTATCTGAAGAGGGCGCTCCCGCCTCTTCCTGCCCCTACGACCGGGCAAGACTGATATCACAGCCCAGACAATCTCCTCCTGGCTGCGCTGGGTTACACGATCTGCATACATGGATCTCTCCCCACTGGTAGTGCAGAGACTGAAGATTCGGGCACACGAAGTACGCGCCATGGCCACGAGCGTTGCATTCGATTGGAACTGCGCTGTCAAGGACATCGTGGCAGCGGTGGGCTGGCGAGCAGAGTCTACCTTCGCTCGCTTCTACCTCCGGGATCTGGCGGGCCAGCGAGACAACCTCGCCTTGTTGGGGGACCTCACGGTGGCGCAGCACTCCCTCCCGGCGTGGCAGGCGCCGTAGGTACGCACCTAGCTAGCTAGCTGGGAGTTGGCAATGGGAGGACGGTCAGGATAGCCGGTAGTACCGGTGCGGCACCCTCCTCCTATTCGTGATTCTCCCATTTGTCATGTCATCGGTAATGTTTTTGATGAAATAAATGCATTTTTCTTTAAAAGGTATTTCTTCGAAAAATACTTACCGATGACATGACTCGGAGGACCCTCCCGCCTGCCCCGCTTGCTGCTGGTGAGCCTAGTATCTGACTGGCGAGTCAGGTGACTCGGAACCGGATAGGCAGGTTCGGGAGACAACTCTTCACAGCAGACTCCTTGAAGGTTTTGTTCCGGGATGTCCCCCCGGACAAAATCTTCAATTTTTTGAGAGAATGCAATATTTTTAACAAGATCTGAGCATTCATAGACTATGTGAATTTTTTTATTTGCCCTTTTTGAGAGTCTGTAGACGTTTCTTTTCAAGACATGTGCGACATTTTAGCCTGAGATTTTTAATTTATATTTACATCTTGTCTTAAGACCTTGCTTTTAGTCTGGCTGACCAGATTTTTACCCATCCCGCCGTGAGATGGCCTTAGTCGCCTGCTCGGCGTTAAACCCAAATAACAAATAACAAAATCGGCCCCTCTGGGGGTTCCCCGAGTGCCTCCCGGGTTGTGTGTTAACACAACGGGTTCGTAGGCTAGAATTTGAGCAAGTAGTAGACACTCCCATTTGTCATGTCATCGGTAAGTATTTTTCGAAAAAATACCTTTTAAAGAAAAATGCATTTTTCCTGGTAAAGTGAACATGTGGGAGATGCATAGGGGGTGGCACCCTCCTCCTATTCGCAATTCTTCCTATTAGTAATGCCATCGGTAAGAGTTTTGAGAAAACAAATGTATTTTTCTCTAAAATGTATTTTTTCGAAAAATACTTACCGATGGCATTACTCAGAGGTCCCTCCCTCCTGCCCCACTTGCCGCTGTTCAGCTAAGGCAAAGACTGGCGGGTAAGTGCCAGGCATGTGACCGGATAAGAAGGCAGGGGAGGCAACCCAGGGTTTCCTGGTTACGGCTCCCTGGAGTCACCCGCTGCTGCCGCCCCCTCCCCCCCCCCACCCCCCCCTGGTTGTGATGTATACACAACGGCTTTTTGGGCTGAAATTGGTAAGCTAAGCGTACCTTCCAATTGGTAATGCCATCGGTAAGTTTTTTTTTTTTTAAATACATTTTAGAGAAAAATACATTTTATTGTTTTGGAATATTTAATTTCAGTAATACAAGTCGAGAGGGTGAGAATGCAGAGAGTTTGATTCGAGCTGTGCAGATATTGCGTCGTGTGGAGAAAATTGAACGCCTGCCCTGCAGACAATCAGGGAGTCCAGACCTGGCCAACAGAGCAAAGGAACAAACAGTGTCCATACCAGTCTGCGACAGACCTGTGAGTTGTGGATTCTTTCAGCCAACACAGTCTGCAAAGAGAGGTGGATCAGTCATGATAGTTTTAAAAGTAGAGGCCTAGGGGGGTGCCAAGCTAAACTGGCATTACCTTTTGAACTATCATGACTGGTTCATCTCCTGCTGTGCATATTATTGTTATGATAATTCTAGGATTTAACTTTTAAGACAATGTTTTCTTTTGGGGTGGGGAGGGGGGGGGGTTGAATTTTGTTGACTCTACAATTTTAACGTTTGAACTTTGAAATCCATTGTTATTTCATATGTTTGGTTTCAAATCACACATAACATTTTTAACTGAACTTTAACCCTTGACTGCTGAGAAAAAATGAACACAATCCATCTGCAAAAAACATAGATTCTGATGATCTCCCAGGGGCTCATGAAGATCTGTGCCTCTTGCTGACACCACTTTGAATTAATTTTCCTTGGATGGCTGCCGCTCTTTGGCGTTTAATTAACAAAGATTGAAGAAACACAGTCTATCTCCACTGACAGTGAAGGCGTTAAGTGTGACATTGGTGGGAATGGAGGTGCTAAGCTAATATGGCACTACCTTTGAACTGCCATGGCCAAACCTTTTTCTGCTTCATTGTCTGCCCTTTCCCCGCCACTGGACACACATTTTCTTTCTAAAATCTGTAATTATTCAACAACCAGAAGCTACAATCATTCAAGGAACATGGATACAAATTAGTCTCAGTATGTGATATAGATGCTTATGAGCTTAAACAACTGTAGGGGCTCATGAGGATCTTTCTCTTTCGCAGTTTGATTGTGTTTACTTTTCCTCAGCAGTGAAGCGGTTAACTCATTCAAGATATGCCACCTCCGGATATGCGGCTTAAAGCCGCGTATCCAGAGACAGCACGTCTCGAATGAGTTAAGAATGAATATCAAGTTTTCCTTTTTTTTTTCGTTCAGTGCCTGCTCACTCTGTGGCAACTTTTGGAAGACTGGCTAACACTGGTGGCCAATGAGACACTGATGGATTTGGCCGACATCTCTCCCACTTCCTCCCCCACTGACCCCACAGACTTTTCAACAACGAAAACAACTACTCCCTCTTCTCCTGATAGTGACTTTGTCCCCACCTCGCCAACTCCACGTTCACAGTTGACGGTCACAAGCTCTGCCTCGTGTTCACCAAGTCAACCTTCACAGTTGATGGTCACCAACTCTGCCTCAGAGTCGGTTACAGAGTTAGGCCAGGACAGTTGTCAGAAGCAAGCCGTGGCAGCAAAAACTAGTGTACAGAGTGTGCCTGATGAATCCTCTGTGGACAGTTCTATCAGTATAAATGGTGTGACTGAAGGCTTTGCAGTGATGGCCAAAGACAATGGTGGAAAGGCAGTGTTGGCAGCAGTCCCCCGCATATGTGCCTTGATTCAAGCGTTTTACTTGTGTTCACAGACCTCTCAGGACAGGTAAGAATGTAGTATTACATGTACTTTAATCCCATCTTCCCTGCCATTGTACATGCACTGAATTCTTTGTTCAGTCAGCGACCAAAAGCCAAAACCGTCCAAGAAACATGGATAAAAATTGGTCTCAGCACCAGGCATAGATCCTCATGGGCCCCCGCTGTTGCGGGGGCCCATGAGGATCTATGTCTCTCGCATTTGGTTATATTCACTTTTTGAAGGGGTTAATACTACTACTACTACTACTACTAATAATGATAATACAGTCGCTTTTAACAATGTGATATATCAGATAAAACACTTTATCAAGGGTCCCAACTACAATACCTGTATTATTAAATGAGTTCTCCTGGAGATCCATCTTTTTGTATTGGATGGTCCGTAATAGGCTACCACAGATTGCAGCGCCTGGGTTTTTGGACTCTCCCTGGCAGAGGGGGACAACGGTTGTGGTTCATGGGTTATTTGCGGCACAAAGGTTATTTTCAGTGCACGGGTTAGCACACCTTCTCGGTTCTTCTATGAAAATGACTTCTCTTATATAACAAACTTCAAACAGCAAACAAAGATTTGCCCCATAGCGTTTTGTTAATGTAATAATGATAATATAGTAAACTTCGGATGTAGCAGATCGCCAGGGGACCCAATTTATCGCCTTGTTATAACCAAAGTTTGTTATAAGGGAAGTAATTTACATAGAAATGTTGCTGTCGGGACCTCTGAAAAGTGTTATTATATCAGACTTTTGTTATATCTGACCTTGTTATAAGTCAAATAGACTGTAATAATACATGTAGTATAATACTTTACTTACTTACTTACGCCTGTCACCCCTACCCGGGTTTAGGCCGTCAACGAGAGACCTCCAGCGACTCCTGTCCTGTGCTTCTCCTTCGATTTTACTCCAGGTGGTTCCCATTCTCTTGATGTCTGCTTGGGGGTCTCGACGCCAGGAGTTTCTCGGCCTACCTCTTTTTCTCTTTCCCTGGGGATTCCATGACAATGCCTGCCTAGTGATACTGGAAGCTGGCTTTCTCAGACTGTGACCAATCCATCCCCATCTTCTTCGCCCAATTTCATTCTCTGCTGTTATCTGCTCTGTTCTCTGCCAGAGTCTGATGTTGCTGATCTTCTCTGGCCAGTGGATTTTCAAAATTCTTCTAAGGCAACTGTTTATGAAGATCTGTACTCTGTTGACAGTGGTTTTTGTCAATCTCCAAGTCTCTGCTCCATATAGGAGAACTGCTTTTACGTTGGAGTTGAAAATCCGGACTTTGGTGTTTTGTGACAGCTCTCTGGAACTCCATACTTTTTTCAACTGGAGAAAGGCTGCTCTGGCTTTACCGATTCGTGCTCTGACATCTGCATCAGTGCCGCCTTTTTTGTCTATGATGCTCCCGAGATAGGTGAAGGACTCCACCTCCTCCAACAGGGTGCCAGCAAGCAAGACTAGTTAGTTCTTCCCTGGTTGCGTTCAGCCTCATTGTCTTTGTTTTCTGTTTGTGGATGGTGAGGCCCACTTGGGACGAGATGTCAGCAAGCCTCGTGGTCTTGTCCTGCATTTGTTGATGAGTGTGGGACAGTAATGCCAAGTCATCTGCAAAATCGAGGTCGTGAAGCTGTGTCCACAGTGTCCACTTTATTCCGCTTCTTCTCTGCTCTGTGGTCCTCTTCATGACCCAGCCTATGGCCAGTAGGAAGAGGAACGGAGACAGCAGACACCCCTGCCTGACACCGGTTCTGACCTGGAGCTCCCTGGTGAACTGCCCTTCGTGGATCATGCGACATGTCATGCCATCGTAGCTGCTCTTGGTCAGGCGGATGAGCTTTGTGGGTACACCGTAGTGTCGTAGGAGTTTCCACAGAGTCTCTCGATCCACGCTGTCAAATGCTTTCTCGTAATCCACAAAGTTGACGTACAGCGGGGAGCTCCACTCCAGGGGCTGTTCCACGATGATGCAGAGAGTGGTGATCTGGTCTGTACATGATCGGTTTTTCCTGAATCCTGCTTGCTGGTCTCTCAGCTGGGGGTCAACGGAGCTCTTCATTCTCTCCAGGATGATCCTGTTGAAGACCTTTCCTGGTACTGACAGCAAGGTGATTCCTCTATAGTTGGAACACTTGCTGAGGTCACCTTTCTTGGGAAGCTTGATTAGGTACCCCTCCTTCCAGTCAGCCGGCATCACCTCCTCTTCCCAGATCTTTCCAAACAGTGGGTACAGCATCTCTACTGTTGTCTCTAGGTCTGCTTTCAGAGACTCCGCTGGGATGCCATCTGGACCTGCTGCTTTGCCGTTCTTCAAAAATGCCACTGCTCTTCTGACCTCTTCCCGGCTGGGTCTGTCGCAGCTGATGGGTAGGTCGGTCTCTGCTGGCTGGATGTCTGGGGGGTCGGTTGGGCTGGGTCTGTTCAGTAACTCTTCAAAATACTCGGCCCATCTGTCGAGTTGGTCTGCTCTGTCTGCAATAGGCTTGCCTTCCTTGTCTTTTACTGGTCTTTCTGTATGGCCATACTTGCCCGACAATCTTCTGGTAATGTCGTAGAGCTGTTTCATGTTGCCGCTGCCTGCTGCCTTTTCTGCCTCTGCTGCCAGGCTGTCTGTGTAGGCCCTCTTGTCTGCCCTGATACTCCTCTTCACCTCGCGGTTGGCTTCCGAGTATTCCTCCTGTGCCCTTGCTTTGGCTGCTCTCGTGCGACTGTTGTTGACAACTGCTTTCTTCAGCGTCCTCACTTCTATCTTGTTCAAGGTCTGTGCCGACAGCCAGTCCTTGTGATGGTGTTTCCTGAGCTCTTTGCAGGTTGAGTTCAGCGCCTCTCTAACTGCCTTCCACTGCTGCTCTGTGGTGACCGCCTCCTCTTCATTTACTAGCTCCTGTAGCGCTTGAAACCGGTTGGACAGCACCAGTTTGAACTCTTCTCTCACTCCAGTCTCTCTCAGGAGGCCTACATTATAGCGCTGTCTTCTTGTTGTCTCTGTGCGGCTTTTCTTTAACTTGAGCTTTATTCTTAAGGTGAGCAGATGGTGGTCTGAGGCGATATCTGCTCCCCTCCTCACTCGAACATCTTGAAGGGATCTTCTAAATTTCTTGCTAATGCAGATATGGTCTATTTGGTTCTCTGTAGTATGGTCAGGTGAGACCCACGTTGCTTTGTGTATTCTTCTGTGTGGGAAGATGCTGCCTCCAATGACAAGTCTGTTTAGAGCACAAAAGTCTACAAACCTCTCCCCGTTCTCACTCATCTCCCCTAGTCCCTGTCTCCCCATCACCTCTTCGTATCCGGTGTTGTCCTCCCCTATTTTGGCATTGAAATCGCCCATGACGATGATGATGTCTCGCTCCGCACATTTGTCCACGGCACTCTGGAGTCGGTCGTAGGACTCTTGTTTCTCTTCCTCGTCACTGTCATTAGTGGGCGCATAACACTGGATGACGTTCAGCTTGAGCTTTTTCTTGGTTCTAAAGGCTGCTGTGATAATTCTTGGCCCAAGAGGTTCCCAGCCCATCAGCGCTCTCTGTGCCACTGGTGACAGCATGAATGCTACTTCTGTATGGGGGGCATTCTCCTCTTCATGACCTGAATACAGAATCATCTCCCCACTTAACAGCCTTTTCTGGCCAGACTGCGTCCATCTGGCTTCACAGATACCTAGCAGGGAAAGGTTGTACTTTTGCATTTCCGCTGCTATCTGGGCGGCCTTGCCGCTCTGGTACATGGTCTTGACGTTCCATGTGCCCATGGTTGTGTCCCTGGATAGAGAGAGGCGGCTCGGTCCTGTGGCTTCCGAAGACTTCCGGCTTTCACCACAGGACGTCATAAATCTTCTGGTAGAAGAACCTTCCTCCTCCAGGAAAGGAATTACTGTTTGTCTTTTCGTCGGCGTTTTTGTAGCTATTTCCTTTTTTGTAGGGTGGAGAAGCTACCCCCACGCCCAACCCCCTTACTAGGAGGACCAGGGGTTTTCTGTCGGGGTCACCTTCTCTTAGACCATGTTGGTTCACGGCACCTTATTTCATTCGGTGCACCCCTCTCGCGAGGGACCCCCTATCCACCACCCAGGGGATGCGCCTCAACGCCATATGGTCCCAGCGCGAGGATGTAGTATAATAATAATAATATAATAATAATAATAAGAAGAAGAAGAAAAATACCAACTAAAGATATAACAAAAAGAAGCATTGGATTCCCTTGCATTCGGTTGAAGTTCACTGTATTATTTACTGCAGCACTGCTGCATTGTTTCAAAGTTGGTATGGTTACTTACTAAGTTCCAGCTTGCAAGTGGATTTTTTGTGTTGGTTGCAAATTTGTCGGCACAGTTCCTAATTGTTTGTATGTTGTGGGTGTTTCAGTTCCGGCAAGCAGGACAGGTTTCATGCCTTCATCAGGAACCATCTGACAACACTGAAGCACTTTGTCAAAGGGTAAGACACTCAGTGCTTTATCTGCCTTGCGCATGCAGCCACCAATACTGCTTACAGTAAAACCTGCTTTGCAAGAACAGAGTGGTCTTTAACCCACTACAACCTGATGCTAATTTTCGTAATTTGCTCAATGTCCTATGAAAGCTGCATTACAGATTAGGAGATAGATCAACCATTTTAGCTCAAGGGTGGTGCCAGAATAGCTTGGCGACTGAAGCATTATCATAGTAAAATTAATTTCAAGCAGTAGTGTATCAGGATGAAAAGGGTTAAAAGCCCTGAAGAATATAGTAACTATATAAATGTAAAAACGTACCATTTCCTGAATTTGGATCTGAATTTGTTTTTGTTTCAGAAATCCGCAGCTCATCTTCAACCATTTTCACTTTCTGTTATCATGCCCTGGTCTTATGCATGGATTCTTGGCCACCATTCACAGTCAGGTATGTTGATGTACATACCTTCTCTCCTTTCCTTCTGGCCGCTTCCCCCCCCCCCTCCCCCCCCTCCCCCCCCCTCCCCCCCCCTTCCCTGTCTGCTATATTTCCGTCTCTTCCTTGTTTTCTTCATCTCTATACATGTTTTTAGTGACCACCCTAAATGATGGTCTTCATGACACATGATGCTATTGCCATTCAAAACTTAAAAGGAGAGTGCAGTTTTGTTCCTGCAGGAAAATTAAAAAGTTATCCAGCCGCGGCAAGACGACTTCCCGTACCACACTAGGGGTGGCAAGATCCATCCAGCCAAAGTTTGCTTGCAGTGCATGTGACTGGCTATTTTTAGTGCAGAATGTGTCGTTACAAGCTGTTACTTGGCGTGCGCACTGGATACATAAATGAAACTCTAAACAGAATCACAGCAGCGACTGAGCACATAATACAGAAAAGTTACTTGGTAGGCTATGAGTTATCCCACTTAGCCCCATGGCCACATTTCCCAAATTTTGGATATGTCACCAGACAACTATGTACCAGTGAGAGGAGAAGGGCCAACCATGACAATTCAAGGGTAGTGCCAGATTAGCTTGGCGCCAGCAGGCGCCAAGCTAATCTGGCACTACTCTTTAATTGTCATGGTTGATACATCTCCTGCTGTATTAATGGATTAATGTATTGTTATTTTGTGGCCAAGCTTGTGCATGCATTTTGTACACAGATCATCCTCAGTATTAAGTGCGCCAGCAGGTCACGAAATAAGATTTATTTCAGGCAGGTCTGAGGATCCTAAATGTGTACCCTGCCTCTTCAGGCTGTCGTCAGGCTTTGCTGGCCCAGGCACAGCTGTGTTCAGGGCAGCTAAGACTGTCTTGGGCCCGAGGATGTGTTAAATTGTTTACTCATCTTTTTTTTCTCCTCAAGCGTGTGTAAGGTCAGCAGCACATTAGCTTGGTCTGTCTTTATGTGCAGCCATTTGAACGGCGACGTCAGTGGTTTTACGAAAACCTGCCAACAACAAGGGACTCGTCAGCAGCTACAGCCAATGAAGAAATGCAGACAAACGTCAAAGTCAGCCGAGGTAAGAAAGTGTTTTCACTGGACACATTAGAATGTACTTTGAGTATCGACCTTTTTGACAAGGAAAAAGTGGTCTTTGGAGACAGGTGCTCTCTCAGGAGAAGTCTTGAAGGGCAGGAAGTGCCACATGTCATTAAAGACCATCATTTAGGTGGCTGTTGCTGTGACTGTGGCTGTCGCTGTGACTGCGGCTGTGACTGGCTGTCGCCACCTAAATGATGGTCTTTAATGACAGGTGGCACTGCTTGCCCTTCAAGACTTTAATTGGTCTCATTGCATGGCTCCTATGTGTGACGATATACTGCGGGCACCTGCATTTGAAGGCTTGATCCTGTGTTACAGAGCAGCTGTTCAGCACAAGCTGCGAGGAAATTCTGCACAAGCCACCAGAAGAACTGAAAGCCTCCATCATTGTCCACTTTACAGGGGAAGAGGGACTGGTAAGTCTGTGTCTCTGTGTGATGTATTTAGTGAACAATACAATACAATACAATACAATACAATAATACTTTATTAATCCCTCATGGGGAAATTCACATTTTTGCCACCACAGGTGCTGCTTACATTCACTCACTCGCTCATTCCACAAATTACAATCACAGAGCTACACAATGGACAATGACTCTGGACAGGTGAAGCCCGTCGCCAAGGCATCTAATGGCCAGCGCCAGTGGCCTCATCCCGACCCGAACCTCCCTGACAAAAACAGAATACCGCTAAGACAGCCCTATGCCCCCTTAACACACTATTATAAGGTCCTGTGTATCACGTATCATCCTCACAACATCCCCATCAAAAACATTCTTCTCAGGAACTTCCACATCATTCAGAATGACACAGTATTGAAAGACATATTTCCTGAGCCTCCGCTGGTCGCTTACAAACGTGACACAAACCTACGCGATCATCTTGTTCACAGTTCACTTCACGCATCTAACACCTTACCACCTGGCACACACCCTTGTCAGCAACCACACTGCAAAGCATGTCCGTACATCAACACATCCCCCGTCATCACCGGACCCCTGTCATCTTTTCATGTCCACCGATCATTCACATGCCAGTCATCGGATATTGTCTATGTCATCTCATGTTCTCACTGCCCAAAGATGTTGTATGTGGGGGAGACATACCGTACACTCCCTGAACGCTGCGAGGAGCATGTTCGTTCGATCCGCCTCGGATACAACAACCAGGTTGGACGTCATTTCAACGAACCTCCTCATAGCCTCACACATTTCAGCATACGCATCCTTTGGCAAAATACATCCCACTTCATCCGCCGCAAAATGACAGAATCCTTTTTCGCGGACAGGCTTGGCACTTACCATCCGCGCGGCTTGAACATTCGCCCCTAGGGATGTATGCTCGGCCTGATGGGTAGTTGGTGCCAGACTTGACCTCACTGTTGATACTGGATGCTACCTTTGAGTGTGTGTGTGTGTGTGTGTGTGTGTGTGTGTGTTTGTGTGTGTGTGTGTGTGTGTGTGTGTGTGTGTGTGTGTGTGTGTGCGTGCATGTGCGTGAGCTGCAGCAGGCACGAGTGAATGCGAATGTATGCAGTGACGTGTATGTATATAGACGTAAGTTTTGTGTTACGTGTTTTGTGCATGTGTATTTGCGTCATTATGTGTGTGTGGGTTTTTTTTTTTTTTTTTTTCTCTCCGTCATTTTAAATTCTCTCTATACAGGATGACGTCTTTTCTTTCTGTCGTGTTCTTTTCTGTTCTACGTTTGTTTCCATGTCACCTGAGGAAGGATCTTTGATCCGAAACGTCGTTATTTGTTTCTATTTTAAAGGGTTTTCTACCACTATCTTCTGTTTTTCTTTCACGTGAAACCCTAGCGGCAACAGTTTTACTACACTATTATAATGTTCTTTATTACTGAAGTTCCTACTTGGCTAAAACTAGTACATAAAACAAGTTAACAACAGAAACAAAATACCCACGTCGATACGGAGAAGATCTCCGATCTAGACAACATAAAACTGAACAACGGTCAAACAGCACCTGGGGGCCCGTCGCCGCCATAGTACAGCGCCGGTGTTCAGACAGTCGCTCCGGCATAAACAGTCACCACCTTAATTTTACTGAACTTAACTAGTATATAACTTCATAGTCATTTTAAAAACAAAAGTAGTAGAACTACATCATTAACGTGAAAGCAGTCCAAAATAGTTTCTAAAAAGTACACACGCGGCTGTTCAGTAAGAAACACAGTCACTGGGTCTGGGAGGTGTCTGTCATTACATCATTCGGAATGTGGGGCCTGAAGCTTGCTGGTACTCCGGCCCTTCGTTGAGTGCACTAGCGCAGGCAGCGTCTAGAGTCGCATGTTCTTATTGTGTTTAAAGCAGTCTGTGTCAGGGCTGGCTTTGATTATTGAAAACTTGCTGATGCAACTGGTTATTTATGTTGACTTCCTTAACCCATTACATCCTGAGGCTGATTTTGTAAAATTTGCTTATTGTCCTATAAAGGCTACATTATAGATTTGGAGATGTATCAACTGTTTTAGCTCAAGGTTGGTGCCAGAATAGCTTGTCGCCTCAGGTGCCAAGCTATTCTGGCACCACCCTTGAACTATCAGTGAAAGTTATTTTAAGCAATGGGTGTGTCAGGATGAAAAGGGTTAAACTCATTTAGCCCCAGCACACAACAGCAAAAAATGTATCGACCTTGATAATTCAAGGATAGTGTCAGATTAGCTTCGCGCCTGATGGCGCCAAGCTAATCTGGCACTACCCTTGAATTATCAAGGTCGGTCCATCTCCTGCAAGTGGTACATACTTGCTAGGTGACACCTGCAGAATTTGGGAAACGTGACTGTGTGGTAAGAGGATTGATTAAAAATTTTCTTGACTTCTTTTCACAGTCCATATGAGTAGGCACATTTAACCACAGGCTCACGTTTGTGGAACTCTTCTGGAGCAGGTGGCTTCAAGGATGTTTAATGATCAAGTTAATAGGAAATAGAACATTGTATGTTGTCGTTCAAAAGCATATTGCTATAAAATTTATTTATTGATTATTTATTGATTGTTTACTTATTTCTGTCTGTTTTATTTCTGTTTAGGGTCAAGGGTTGGTAACTGATTGTTTACTTATTTCTGTCTGTTTTTGTTTGTGTTCAGGGTCAAGGACTAGTGCGAGAGTGGTTTGATCTTTTGTCCAAAGAACTGTTGAATCCTGACTACGCACTGTTCACCATGTCTGCTGATGGTAAGCTTTCTCATATAACAACATCATAAACATACATGTATTTAGAAAAAGGTGGTCTTAATAGACATATGCTCTCTCAAGGGTGAAAAGTGCCACCTGTCACTAATAGTTCAGTTCAGTTCAATATGGGATCTCTGCAGTCAGAGGGCCCATATGCGCTCCAACCACCCCACTTTTCTAGAGTTCCTTTCCATATTAGGCAATATTGGTCTTGTTTACAGCCACCTAAAAAACGGACTTTGATGATAGGTACTAGGTGATCTCTCATGTGAGGGGTACTCGAAACAGATTTAGATGCATTGTGTACGTTTTTCAGGGTATGCATTTTGAATTTTGTTCAGGGTGCACATTTCAGCCCAACAGTAACTCGTCCATCAATCCGGACCACCTGAGCTATTTTCGCTTTGCCGGCCGCCTGTTGGGATTGGCCCTATTCCACAAGCAGTTGTTGGCCACCTACTTCACTCGCTCCTTTTACAAGCACATCCTCGGTGAGGCTAGGTGTTCACTTCTTCCCCCTAAAAGATATACCCAGTCAGCAAAGGCTCCTGGTGCTGACGGCGGCTGCCGTCAGCCCCAGGTTCCTTTGCTGACTGGGTGGCGCTCAGAATCCTCACCCGTTTGCCAGTCACGTAAAGTTTGTAAAGTGACTCCATGATAGTTTTGCTTCTGGTGAAATTTAGGGTAAGTCTCGGCCCCATTCATGTTTATGCAAATTATTAGGGTGTGTATTATTCAGTAGTCATATTTTGGTTTCGAGAGACTATGGATTAGCGCCTGTTGCTTGGTTTTTGATGATGTTGGTTTGTTGAACAGCGCCTGCTGTGGCTGTATAAGCCAACACGAGAATGACAGTCCCTGTTACAGAGGCGGCTCTTGAGTGCAGACTCTTGGATTCCTCCGACCTGTTTCATGTTTAACCCTTTTAGCCCCAAGATCCCATTTCTCAAATTTTGGAGGTGTTGCCTAACGACTATGTACCAGTTGCAGGAGATGGCTTGACCATGATAATTCAAGGGTAGTGCCAGATTAGCTTGGCACCTGAAGGCGCCACGCTAATCTGGCACTACCCTTGAATTATCATGGTCAAGCCATCTCCTGCTGTAGGGATCCAGGGCTAAAAGGGTTAAGGCCCACTACCTCCGTAACTGTTCAGAGATACACTTCTGTAACAGATGGTTATGAAATGCTACATACAGGTCTAGCTATGGTTCATTTGGGCACAGGACAATCCAGTTCAGCACGCGTCATCTTTATATCAAGTAAATTGACAATGACTCCACTCCATTCTAGAAATACAACGCTATCAGTGCGAGTAACAGATAACAATAGACTGACACGCTGACAGCACAGAATAAATAAGTGTGATTATGCGTGTGCTTTTGCTGTGCTTCCAGCATGCTGTTAAAGTTCATTAGGTGTGTCGACAAGGTATAACAAACACAACTGGTGCTGAAATGTGTCTTCAGATTTGTGCGTAATGGTACTTTAACATGTTTGTCTGCAGCATGCGGGTGTAGCTTGTCCTCGCTGTTCTTCAGATCTCTGTTCATCATTTGAATTTTTTGTGCAGGTATCCCTGTGAGCTATGAAGATGTAGCATCAATTGATCCTGAATACGCCAAAAGTCTCCAGGTAAAGAACTCAAGTTTCCTTCGTCTTTTGCTGTGTTTTTTGTGCTTGTAGTTGCTGTTGTTATTTTTTTCATATCTCATCTTTATTTTGTATTTTATATTTTAATGGGCACACAGCAGATTACATCTATTTGATCCTCCTAAAAGCATTTATCCACTGGCTAAAGTCCATCACATGATTTATTTTCACGAGGCGATCAGTGCTTTAACCCATTTGGCCCCCACGCACCGCAGCAGGAGATGAATTGACCATGGTAATTCAAGGGTAGTGCCAGATCAGCTTGGCGCCTGCAGGCACCAAGCTGATCTGGCACTACCCTTGAATTATCACAGTCGATCCAACTCTTATCATGGTTGATCCACCTCCTGCAATTGATATATAGTTGTTGGGTGACACCTCCAAAATTGGGGAAGAGTGGCTGTGGAGTTAAATGGGTTAACAATATAAAATGTCTTTCAATGGCAGTGGCTGCTGGACAATGATATCAGTGACCTTGGCCTGGACCTGACCTTTAGCATGGAGACAGACGTGTTTGGGGCCATGCAGGAAGTGGAGCTGGTTCCTGGGGGATCCAAGATGGCCGTCACTGAAAAGAACAAAGTGAGCATATCTTCACATCATTCTTCTGGCATATTCACACCAGGAAAGCTTAGTTCTTACCAGATGATTATAAAAAGTGAGAACATTTCAAGAAATAAACAACGAAAAAAGAGCCATTGTTTTGAAATAATAAGGACAACATTTGTTGATTCCCTCGCTGCCAGTGATCACGAATAGTGTGTCTGACACGACTGCATGCTGACCGACGTTCGTGTGAAGAACACAGATGTAAATGTGACCAAGATATGCGTAAAGAACACAGGACTAACAAGAGACATAAACAAGAGGCGACTGCGGGGGCTCATGAAGGTTTATGCCTCTTGCAGCAGGGTAATTAGTTATTTGGGTTTAATGCTGAGCAGATGACTAAGGCCATCTCACACTTCACAGCAGCAGCTGGGTAGTGTTCCCTTTGGACCGGCAGGTGAGGGGTTAATGAAACACCGTTTGTTTCTTTTTTAACTCCTTACACCCTGAGGACGAAATTATCAAATTTTTGTACATATCCTACGAGGTCTATATCACAGTTCTGGAGACAGATCGACCATGATATTTCAAGGTTGGTGTCAGAATAGCTTGGTGCTTAGGGGCACCAAGCTATTCTGACACCAACCTTGAAATATCATGGTCGATCCTCATCCTGTCAGTCTTTCAGGGCTTTATGGGTTAAAGTACACTTTAAAGTAGATTTTTTTTTCTTCTGATGGTCAGGTGCATTTGCTTTGAATTGTACACTCTTGCCAAGAACCCCTTTTAGATTTTGAGAAAAAAGGACTTTGACTGGGAACGAATTTTAATCAGTAATATGCTGCTGTTATCTTTTTCAGAGGGAGTATGTGCAGCTGGTGACAGAGCTGAGAATGACGAGAGCTATACGGCCACAAATTGACAGCTTCTTGTCAGGTTTTCATGACTACATCCCGCACAGTCTTGTGCAGCTCTTCAATGAATATGAGTTGGTGAGTGTTGGGTGCATGGGCTTTGGTGGTGCATGGAATATTCTTTAACCCATATCATACTGAGGCTAAAAGTTTCAAATTTGTATGCTGCCATATGCAAGCCACATTATAGTACTTATAGATAAGGATAAAGACCAATGGCTTTAGTTCAAGGGTAGTGCCAGAATAGCTTGGCGTCAAGCTATTCTGGCACTACCCTTGAACTATTTTAGTCAAACTTATTTTACTCACTGGTGTATTCCAGATGATAAGGGTTATTAGTTACACATAGAGCCCAAAAGTCAAACTGGTGTGTTTGAGGCACTCCTTGGTGTATGAATCACTCAACACCGACAGACTCAGGAACAATCTAGATCTCTAGGAAGGGGTAAAGAGATATAAATTGTTTATTTCTGAGTCTGCTCAGTGTTGAGTGATTCTCTTTGCTCATACTGCCACCAAAGCACCAAAATGTCTGCCACCAGTGCTAATGGTGCGAGGTTCGATACCTGGTTCCTGAGTTGGACTATTCTCCTTTAGTAAGTGTCACCATTAATTTGGGCAGACAGTCAGGGGTTCTTTCTCTGCGTACTCCGGCTCCTCCTCCCCCTCCACTTCGGTACTGGTTTCAAGCAATTTTATAATTTCAAATGCTAGCAATTACATTTCCTAAACTTCTGTAGCTGAGCTGACCCTTTGCACCATGTGAATGTCCTGTGTTTGTCTTGTACTGTGTGTGTCTTCAGAGTGAATGTGTGTGTTTCATGTGAGAGTGTATGTTGGGTTCAGTTCGCGGTATTTTTATTATGATACTGTATCTTAACGCTTGCCTGGGTCTTGGGTCTGTACCTGTGTGTCAGTGCATTGTCTGTCTTGTGTGGCCGACTTTTGCAACCAATCAGTTGTCATTATTTTCACTCTAAACAATCTTTTTAGGAGCTTCTGTTGTCGGGAATGCCAGAAATTGACTTGTCAGACTGGAAGGCGCACACCTGTTACACAGGATACACAGCGGACTCTACTGTCATCAAGGTAAACTTTTAGTTTATATTTGCAGCTTTTGGGTTCATACAGACCAGCCCTTCAGCCGGCCTGTTCCATCTGCAAGAGACATGAATTCATATGAGACCCTGCGTCCGCAGGGGCTGATCGAGAATTGATGTCTCTTGCTGGCCATGGATCATGGGGCATAGTTAGTGCGTGGACTCTTTTCAGTCTTTTCAATTTGTTTCCTTAGAACACATTACCGATGATATTACTTTTAGGAATAGTGTCTTAGCTAGACTAATTTCAGCCAAAATTGTTGTGTACCTACATGGCAGGGGAGGCAACAAGGGGCACTATAACCTAGCCCGTAACCCGAGTAGCCTCCCTTCTAACCCCATCCGGGCATGCGCCCACCGGATTTCCGCCAGTATGTTTCTTAGCTAGACTGTGGATGGTTGTGTACCTATACGTCTCTCTTCGGCTGTGTATGGTGTGACTGGTCATCGTGTGACTTGCTTACCTGTGGGATTTACCTTCCTAGACTTTGTGTGGGGTGCACTGGACTTTGGTGAGCCTGCGGCGGACTTGGTAGGGCCTCTGCCAGTGGTTGGGGCTGGGGGTCGTTGCTGTGACTTGGTTGGTTTCCTCCGACCTTCGTTGGTTCGCTGGTCTCTCCGTTATGGCAAGGTAAAACCTCGGTTATTGCCTGCGACCAGCGCTCAGGCGAGAGGAAAAGGAGCGCCGTGCATCGACATACGCCATGCACTTGGCTTGGTTTCGTACTCGTCTTTGCGCGTATGCTTGTTTGCGGGGCCTCGGGGGCCACGCTCGCTCACCTATCAATGTTGACTATGTGTTGCAGTTTTCAAGTCCGCACCTGCACGCGTTGTGGGGACTTTCAATGGCCGAGTGACAAGCATGCCGTGTGCCTACCCTGTTTTGGCTATGCCTCCACTCACCCGTGCGTGGTCTGCGCCCCCTGGCTGGAAGAGCAGAGGTCCCAGCTGTGGGGTTTTTACTGCCGTGAAGACTGACACCAGCCTGAGAGCGAGCACCTGCGCCCGTCCCTGCGACTTCCACAGATGGGTCAAGATGTGTTTCCCCGGTTGTGGAGTCTCGGGCTGCACGGGATAGACCAGCTTTTACTGATCCTAGGACTTTGGCCGGTTTTCGTGCCAACTCGTTAAGTACTGAGAGTATCCAGTATGAGCTTGGCCTGCAACGTGCATGCACGACCTGCCCCCCGGCTGGGAGTCCGGTGGCGGCTTCTGGAGTACGGCCCTCCAAATCCTCGACACAGGTCCAGCACAGACGTTCAGCGTCCCGCTCCAAGGTCGGTGACAGGGGCCCACGACCGGACAAGACTGCTGGACTAACGTGCGCCCGCTCGTCGGATAAAAGTAAAAGGGACGAGCCGGGCTCATGATGAGATCGCACACCCCGTTTAGCCCGTGCAGACAGGCCACGGGCTGATAAAAGTACCGAACGGACTCCCTTACCTTGACGACATTCGCACTCACGGCTCAGGTCGACTCGCCGGCGGACTGCTTCCCGCGTCTCGGATGCAAGCCGACTCTATAGACCTACCTCCAGGCATGACGTGGACACCGTTGATCATCCTGCCATGGCACATCCTTCAAAGCCGGGACTGCCTCCTGGCATGTCGCGACGCTCCTCATCCCGCCGGCATAGATGTTCGGCTTCTCCGGCTAGACACAAGCCTCAGCATCTCTGCCGCTCCAGGCTACCACGGTCCCCCCCATCGCAGCTTCTCTCCGCATGACCGCCGGTCAACACATCGCAGTATGGTCTCTTCGCGGAAGACTTCGCGAGACTCTACATCGGTTCACTCCTCGCGACACTGCTCACAGGTGAGAAGGACACCTCCCAGCGCGACGACCACTAGACGGGACGCCGCTAGCGAGATTTCCACTCACTGACGTAGAGCAGAATTGGTCCCACGCGGCCGCCCCACGCGATTATAGGGTGACGCCCTCAGCTTGGACCCGGAAGACTCGGTGTCGGCACTTCTCAGGGATGACCGCTCCACACCGTCCAGACGCTCGCGCTCCCTGGATGACATAGGATCGCAGCCGGCTCCCCTGGGCCATAGGATGGAGACTCTCCGGTTCCTGGACGAGGCGGCCCGTCTCATCGACGGGTGTTTCCCTGCGGAGGACTACCCACCTCCCCCCAACTCAAGAGGAAAGCGTCGGCCTTTGTTGACGTAGAGCGACTGACCAAGCGTTTCAAGTCTCTTCCCCAGCCTTCGTGTTTCCGGGACCTGCGCGACGCGTTCTCCGCTCATCTGCTGCAGGTCTCCTTGGGTGACTCAGGATTCTTCTCTGACTCCAGGTGGCTGGCAGACTTGGATATCGCCTTCCGTCAGCGTTGGTATGCTGGTCACTCGCAGGCCTTCGCCTGCCCTCTTCCGAAGGTGGATTCATCGGCTCTGTCATTCACGGGTACCTCCCGGCCGCGTAATCTCGTCCCCATCGTGGAGCTGACAGCAACCCTCAATCGCAATTCCCTGGCCTCGGCGGGATTCCTGGACCTGGTGATGCAAGCCATTGTTCATCGCGTCGAGGAAGCTTGGCACCCGTCGATCACACCGCTGTTGGTGGACATACTAGCTTTGGCGGTCTCGGGCAACTGCACAGCATACCACACCTCTGTCAAAGCCATGGCCGCGGTCGCTAACTGTGACCTGATGTGTCGGGATGCCTTCCTACACATCTGCGGGGCTTTCAACTGAATTGAAGAAACAGCTTCGGCAGGCACCGCTCGGCGGAGAACTCCTGTTCAGCCCAACTTGGCAGGCAGTGAAAGACGCTAACAAGGACCTTTGGCCCAGTTGTGCCGTTCCAGCCAGCTTTCAGGCAGCCCGCAGCTTTCAGGCAGCCCCATGGGCCCTGCGGTCCGTTAGACCCTCCACTCGCCCCCTCACCAGAGGTGGCCGTCTACCCCCTCGAGCCCTGGCGTTTGGTCACTCCCGCACGCTCCCCAGGTCCGCCCCCACCCCAGCCTGGCCCAGGCCTGCCCGTCGCCCCGGGGGAGGCAGGGCTCACTGACTGCCTCCCTCCTCGGTCCCCGCCGACCGCTTCTGGGTCTCCTGTCGGCAGGAGGCTTGCGCTCCACAGCGACGTGTGGCGGTTGGTGCTACCAGACGACTCGTCTATTCTCTCAACCATCTCCCGAGGGACTGCAGATCTCCTTTCGTTCCCTGCCCCCCCTGCGCCGCTCGCCCCTGTGGACCTCGTTACCGACGGACCAGCTCAGAGCTGATGCCCTGCACAGGGAAGTCGCCGCTTTGCTTCGGAAGGCCGCCATGGAGGTGGTGACACGGCATGACTCTCCAGCCTTCTACAGCCGCCTCTTCGTGGTACCCAAGCCGGGCGGCAAGTGGCGCCCCATCATCGACCTCTCTGTGTTGAACAAGTTCATCGTCGCCCCGACCTTCCACATGGAGACCGCCTGAGCTCTTCGCGCCGAAGTGCAGCCTATGGACTTTGCCGTCAGCCTAGACCTGTCAGATGCATATCTGCACATCCCCATGCACCCCGCCACCAGACGTTACCTCCGCTTCGCCTTCGGAGGCGTGGTTTACCAGTTTCACGCGCTTCGTTTAAGCCTCAACCTCAGTCTCTGGGTGTTCACCCGCATCATGGACGCCGTAGTAGCCAGAGCCAGGCAGACGTCTTTGAGCCCCACTTTGAACTACCTAGACGATCTTCTCTTGCGGAACCAGTCGGAGGCCTCCTTGGAGAAGGACCGAGATGCGCTTCTAGATCTGCTCGACAGGCTCGGCTTTCTGGTCAACGCGGGCAAGTCTCACCGCTTTGTACACCTAGGGATGGAGTTTCACACCGACCTCAACGAAGTGCAGCTGCCTGAGCAATGTGTTCAGAAGTTGGTGACCCTAGCGCGGCAGGTGTCTCAAGAGGACAAGATCCCCGCTAGAGTGTGGCTTCAGCTGCTGGGCCTGATGAGTGCGGCAGTGGATCTACTCCCCCTAGGACCTCTCTACTGTCGCCTGCTTCAGCTGCACCTGCTCCTCCACTGGCGACCCTCGATGGACGACCTCGAGTCTCAGGTTCCGGTGCTGCCGATGCTCCGTCCTCACCTTCTTCGCTGGGTGGACCCCGGCTGGCTTGCGACGGGAGTTCCCCTCTACTCGCCTCCACCCCAGCTGTCCCTTTGCGTCTATGCAAGTCTCTCCTTATGGCTCAATTCGGTCTACAACGTCCTGCCCTTCGCTCGCTGGTGCCGCGATGGGTCATACCCTGGGTATTAACGTGGCTCAACTCAAACCACTTTGGACACTCCAGTTGGCTTGGTTACCTGACGTGACGTGACGTGGAAGACCTGCTTCCTACTGGCCCTCGCCACTGCTTCTAGGGTCAGCGAGCTGCACGCTCTATCTACACGTCCCTCATGCTTGCAGTTTCGGACGGACGGCTCTGTACAACTGCTACCCGACCCGGCTTTCCTAGCCAAGACCCGGTCTCCATTGGCCACCCCACAGATGGTCACCGCTCAACCCTTGAGAGATTCAGGCTCTATCCAAGAGACCCGGTGAGAGCCTTACATGTGTACCTGCGCCGGACCAAGCCGCTACGCAGGGGACGCACCCGCCTATTCCTCCCTCTGTCCCCAGGTAGAAATGACATCTTGGTCCAGACGATATCCTCTCGGCTCGGATGGGTGATACGCTTCGCCTACTGAGCTGTCAAAGACATTGTGGCGGTCGTGGGCTAGCGAGCAGTCGACTTTAGCCCAATTCTACCTGAGGGACCTCTCCGGCCAGCGCGAGAACCTATCACTGGTGGGAGACATCGCAGGGGCGCAGAGATGCCAATTCTTCCGGTTTCACCGTATTTTCTTACGCCAAAATTAATTTCTTATGGTTTTACAGCCAAATAAATTATCTTCTGGCGAAAAAAGCGCTGAAATTGTACGCTAAAAGTTACCAATTTCTCGCTGACTTTGCTGCTCTTAATACCGCCGAGCGTTTCCCGCGAGATAAATAATGAGCCAATCAGAAGTGTCCTCTGATTAGCACAACCAATCGGAATCTGAAATACACATGATCGGAAATAGCGTGAGTTCAGTTCAGTAGTTCTCGGGATTTTGCTGTTTTACACTGTAAGCATGGGTGACGAAAGTGAATCGTTAAAACGTAAAAGTGCTGATTTCAGCGGCAATGCTGAGGCGAAAACAGCGTAGCACCTGAAGTTTTTGCAACGTTATTCCAAAGACTATCTATGCATAACCGCGTCCGAAGTGTCACAACGACATGCTCGCTTTGTTACATGTGAATTAGATTTCAAAATCGGTCATTGTGGATTAGACGATGTCACTAGGCATTGTGCAACAACTCGCTACAAAGAAAAGTGCTGCACAAACAAAAGCAAAAAAACTGACAATTTTTTTTATACTAAAAGCAAACCCGCTGAAACATCTGGAAGCTCAATAATCCGGGCAGAGAAGTTTACATTTTTATCGAGCACAACATACCCATCAGTGCAGCCGATCATGCAGGCCCATTGTTCCGAACAATGTTCCCGGACAGTGACATTGCTAAACAGTACAGCAGCGGCAGAACAAAGACAACTTAAATAATCAAAGCTTGCAGCAAAGCTAAAGCTTCTGAGCTTGCTGCCAGCATGCAAAAAGGACCGTTTGTGATCGGCCGGGAACAGATGGCAGTCAGGAGGGAGGCGAATCGTTGTACGAGGGATCATAAATGGAGCAATCAAAACAGAACTGTTGTGTGGTCCAACTTGCAACTCATCTTCGACAGGGGAACATATTTTTGAGGTGTTAGGGAACATGAGCTCTGACACTTTAGTCAGTATCCTTGCCATCAGACCCCTTTGAGTGACGAACTGTTGAGGACCTGCAAGTCTTCAACAAAGAACTCGTTGTAGAGGTTCTCTCCATTCATCTTTTTTTGGTGTGAACTTTTTTCTCTTTCTGAGATACTGCATTAAAAGACAGAACTTTAACCTTGAATGACTGAGTTTTATGTTCACGCGAAATCTTCCTGTCAAATTTGGAAAATGGTATGGTCAGGTAGTGAAAGGGGTTGGCATCTCTGGGGGTGCACACTCCCTCCCGGCACCCCAGGTGCCTTAGGTAAATCTTAGCTGAAATTATCAGGAGGTTACTCCAGGGAGGGCGGGTCTCGTTGGCAGTATTTAGGGGTTTGGGGCGTTGTAAGAGGCAGCCACCTCCTCTTCACTATTCTTCCTAACAGTAATGTCATTGGTAATGTGTTTTGAGGAAACAAATGAATTTTTCTCTAAAATGTCTTTTTTCGAAAATGTCCCACCTGCCCCGCTTGCCGCTGGTCCGCTAAGCAAACAGACTGGCGGGAATCCGGTGGGCGCATGCCCGGATGGGGTTGGAAGGGAGGCTACTCGGGTTACAGGCTAAGTTATAGTGCCCCTTGTTGCCTCCCCTGCCATGTAGGTACACAACAATTTTGGCTGAAATTAGTCTAGCTAAGACACTATTCCTAACAGTAATATCATCGGTGAGTATTTAAAAAAAAAAAATACATTTTAGAGAAAAATTCATTTTTTGCACTGTCACCCATGTATTTGATAATAGTGAAATGTGTGCTTCTCTGCGATTTTGGGCCTTGCTGTGTTTTTGCATAATCTACAAAGAGCATGAAGTGCAGTCTGACGTCTAAATTTATTGCAGTGGCTCTGGTCTTTTCTGGACTCTATGAAAGAAGAGCAGAGAGTTCAACTGCTGCAGTTTGCTACTGGAAGGTTAGTGACTATCATTTTAACTTTCAATTCACTGCATGCAGTCATTAATGCATTGTAGGCGTACTGCACACAGATGCACAGCTGTTCACCATGTATCTGTATGTAGCACGTCCGGAATGAGTTAACCCTTTGAATGTCGGTAGCGGTTTGGATCGCCATGATTCCTGCTGGAATCATCGTTACTAAAACTGCTACCAACACCCAAAGGGTTAAATCATTTACATGGTAGTATGCAATGCAGGAGATGGCGTTGCAATTTGGGCCATAAAGATAAACATGAAGTAACCCTTGAAGTGTCGGAAGCGGTCTTAGTTGCGATGATTCCTACAGGACACCCAAAGGGTTAATGTAGGACTGGTCCTTTGTGAAGACATTGTTACAAGGAAACAGATTGACCATGATAGTTCAAGAGCAGGAGAACTTCGTGCCTTTGAGAGTCACAGAGATGTGCTGCATTTTCTTTTTCTTCTGTTAATGTCCAATCCCAGAATTTACTTCTCATGTCTTCTTGTTGTTGCTTTAAATGCAGTTCACGAGTCCCGTTCGGTGGATTCAGCCAACTGCCGAGCGGAGGTGCTATCCAGCCGTTCACTATCAGCCATCAGATTTGTCCTGGAAACCCTCCATACCCGTTGCCAACAGCCAGCACATGGTAAGTTGAGTGTTTCCGTATGTGTTTGCTGGGGTGGGTCTGGAAGGGGGCTTCATGGACTCCAAGCACCTCTCCCCCTCAAAGGAAAAAACAAAACAACAACAAAGTGGAAATGAGAGAGAAGGAAAGTGAGGAAAAACCCAATAAATTTAACCCATGTAACCCCGCGGCTACATTTCCCAAATTTTGGAGGCATCACCAAACGACCATGTGCCAGTTGGAGGAGATGTATTGACCATGATACTTCAAGGGTAGTGCCAGATTAGCTTGGTGCCTGAAGGCGCCAAGCTAATCTGGCACTACCCTTGTAGAAGGGGTTGGGGTTAAAAGGGTTAAGATATAAATGGACTTAAACATTGGACATGCCTCTCTTTGAAGATGTTAGATACTTAGGGTGATTGTGTCTCTCCAACACTCTCCCCCCATTTCCCAGTTGTTTTATATTTGAATAGTCTGGAGAGCATGATGCAAGTTTTGACCTATGCCTCATGCCCAAAGAACAATTTGTTCCCCCCCCCCTCCCCCCTGCTCCTCCCCCTTTGCCTCTTTGAAATGTAACTCATTTGCCCATTTGTGTGTGTCTGTGTAACGACTATTGTTCCATCTGTGCGTTACATGGCAGCAAGAACAGGTACATGTATCTGTTGTTTTATTGTTTTATGTTATTTCAGCATCAACTTGATTTTTGGCTCATGTGCGAAGCAAAAGTGAGCCTATGTTCTGGGCAAGTGGTTGTCCGTTTTTTCTCAAATACTATTCACAACTTCAAACCCAAACTTGCTACAGAGATACCTGATGGTAAGACCTATCTATGCTTACTAATTTGGATGACACCTCTGAAAGGTCATGGGTCACAAGAGCTCAGGAAATAGGTAAAAAAAAAAAAAGCCATATTTTGACAAGAAATGTTTTTTCTCAACTACAATTCACAACTCCAAGCCCAAACTTGCTACAGAGATACCTGATGGTAAGACCTATCTATGCATACTAATTTGGATGACCCCTTGGAAAGGTCAAGGGTCACATGAGCTCAGGAAATAGGTAAAAAATAGCCATATTTTGACAAGAAATGTTTTTTCTCAATTACTATTCACAACTTCAAACCCAAACTTGGCACAGAGATACCTGATTGTAAGATCTATCTGTGCATATTAATTTGGATGACCCCTCGGAAACTAGAGGTTGACAAATGTGTACAAAATGCCAATAATTGTAGTTATTATCAACATTTTTGCAAACTTTTTAATAAAATTTGGCACAAAGGTAACTGATGATAAGATCTTCCTATGTATCCTAATTTAGTCTACTCATCGCAAAGGTCAAGGGTCACGGGGGTTTCACAGATGTGTGAAAACTGATTAAATTTTGAGAAAACATGAATTTTGTTAGTACAGATGCCATCCCTTTACTTATTGTCAGACATGTGTGGATCGTTCATACACGTGAGCCTTAAGGGCTTTGCCCTTTTTGTTCACTCTTTGCGTTATGTGGCGGCAAATACGTGTATCTGTTGTTTTATGTTATTTCAGCATCAACTTGCTGCGGCTGCCTGAGTATCCATCGCAAAGTGTTCTTGAGGAGCGTATCCTGACAGCCCTCAGGTGTGGTGGGCAGGGTTATGGTCTGGTCTAATCTGATCTTCCAAGGTACCTGCACATCAGCTTTGACTGTACACATACCAAGGGAAATTACTCATCTCTTGACAAACAAACAGATCTCCTGCCTATTCAGGGGCAGGGGATCTAACTGTTGGTTTGTCATCTTGAAGGGGCGGGGGATCTAACTATTTGTTTGTTCATCAATGAGTAATTTCCCTCGGTATGTGTAGTATATCTACAGTGCTTGCGTCATGGGAATCAGCATGGACTGCTTTGTGTGGTGGGAAACATAATGTAACGTTATGTTCTGGGATACCTGTGTGCTGTTTTTGTTTTGTTTTATTTTGTTTTGACCTTCCAGCTTGTGGTGATCAGGAAAGATACCTGGTAATCGACTTTTCTGTCCCATGGAGGCAGTAGACAGTATGTCCATTTTTGTGAAAAGCAAGATTTTCTTTGTGATACAATGAAAATGACTGTGCAGCACCATCATGGTGGCACACCAGCATCATCAAGATGCCTTTAACTCATTCGAGACGTGCTGCCTCTGGATACGCGGCTTATGCCGCATATCCGGAGGCAGCATGTCTTGAGTTAACTTGGGGATGGTTTTCAGGCTTCAGTTTGTGTGGGTGTATCTGCGTGCGTAGATTAAATTCGTTTAAAGGTAGTGTGAGATTGTGTATACAGGTGTATATCATAGGATAACTTTTTGTAACCTACTTAGAGCTCACTACTTCTGGGGGATTTCTCGTGATATAAATGCTCTTTATTATTATGAAAATCTTGCTATTCACGAAAATGAACTGAGGGTCTTTTGCCTTGCTAGGGCAGTCCCAATGCGCAAAAGGCCATCGGGCCACGGTTGGCCCGCGCAAGGCCGTGTGCAGGCCAACGTTGACCTGATGGTCTTTGCACATTGGGGCTTTGGTCAGGCCTGTTATGTGTGGCAGGCAAGGCTACAGACCGACATGATGTGCTATGATACTTACATGTGTGCTGCTCTTTGAAGTGGGACCGTTTCATGTCTTAACCCCTTCACTGCTACTGACGATACTGTTTGGCAGAGAAGACATGTATGGTATGGGCAGTAGTAGTCGAGGAGCTTAAAGGGGCACACCCAACCTTTTTTAAGGCTTCAGTTTGCAAAAAGCTTTTACTGGGCTTCAGTATACATACCCACTTAGACAAATGCTTTCTTTCATCCGTTCAAAGCGAAAAGAGGCCCACTGGAATATTCTAATGGATACGTAAAGAGATTGCTTGTGATTGGCGATGGTAGCTGGCGTCATAACTATTCTGTACGGCCTTAGGTCATCTGCATAATCATAACCAATTTGAGACAAGATGGCAGATGAACGAGCGAAGAAAAAAAGAATGTATCATTGACTCGCGCCGACAGACTCAGAATTAAAGAGAAGAGAGACGAAGAGAGACAAGATACCCCTAAGTAGAATTGACATCAGACAAGGGAATATGGACATGTTGCAACGCGTAAAGCAAGAGCTTGGCTTGACCGCCCACCCGGATTTGTCGCTTTCCTGCTGAATCATTAAGTAATCTACGGTCTTTGTCGATCTTCCTATAGTTCCGCGAGCACTATAGTGATTTTTAGAATTCATGATCTTCAGCAGAATTTATCTCTTATTGATTTCGCAAGATTTTAAACCTGTTTTATCATATAGTTATGAGCTAGTTATCACACATTTTATGCTGCAGAGATCTGAAAACTATGGTGTGTGTCAAAGTTGCACATTGCTGGTCGTAACATGTTTTTGTCTGTGCGGGCTCTCATTCACTCGATTCAGAGAGGTAGTGTTTCTGCTGCGATAGTACATTTGTCATTTCCAATCTTGATGCTTTCAGTTACGTAGACTTCGATGTGTGAGATGTGAAATTGACTGCAGTGCAGAAAGTGGGTATAAATACCAATGTTCTGTTTCAATGATGGAAGACTGTGCGTGTTTCTGAGGGGTAAAGGATCAAAGGTCACTCCCTCGGTGCACCACCATACGCACAATCGTTACTAGTAAATACTAGCAGGTCGAGTGGAACCTGCATTGTGATTTTGACATCATAGCAAGTATGAAGGTTTATTCTACTTTCTCATGAAAAATTACGTCAAAGGGATGCGGGAGAACATCAGTACATGTGTACACACCACACAATGACCTTGTGACCTGCAGTATTGCGATACACTGATAGTCGGCCGGGTTCTGCCTTGTGACGTAGGATTATAAATATGCATATTAATTCAAAATGAGGCCTATGCAGACAATAAATCCGTGACTCGGTACAAAAATAATACACCCTCCAAACTATGAATTTCAACATTTGGCATTATACTTACATCCTAAAGCTCTAAGATAGTCTCTCTTGGCTTGTCATGGTCCGTGGACGTTTCCTAAAGCCTGCGCGGTGGAAAGTAGTACACAAAGGACAAATACACTATCTAAGATAGTACACAAAGGACAAATACACATACTATCAGCAGTATCTGTTGCGGACAGTGTGTTGAGATGCTTGATCCTGGGGAATATAACTTTAAGGCAGTAAGTATTTTGTTGTAGACTATGTATATTTTCTTTATTTTGTTTGCGAAGACAGATTATTGCAGTTAAGTAGTTTTGAGCAGTGACTTTAAATGTTGCCACAATGAAATCTCATCAGTAATTATGAAGTTATAATTCCAATTCTGCTAGTGATGTTTGATCTCGTGGTCCTCCACAATAAGGCCTCTGGTGATGTATCCTTTTGCTGACTCATGTAACCCCTTCACTGCCAATGGAAGCAGATGGTGTCTCTGCAACCTTTGTTAACCCTTTGGGTATTGCTAGCTATTTTAGCCATCATGATTCCTGCACGAATCATCATGACTAAAACCGCTACTGACACCCAAAGAGTTAATTCAAAATGTTAAATGTTTAGGGCTTAACGTCTTTTGTCCACCACGAGGGTGATTTCAAAGACGGGGACAACGAAAAAGGGTCTGAGCAAATTTTGACCCAAGCTGGATTCGAACCCGGGACCTTTTGGTCTGGAGGCAAACGCTTTTACCACCGAGCCACCCAGCTCCCCAAAGAGTTAATTCAACCACTAAAGAGCGTCATCCAAGGAATGTGGTGTCAGCAAGAGGCATAGATCCTCATGAGCCCCCGCAACGGCGGAGGCTCATGATGATCTATGTCTCTTGCAGTAGGACCATGATCAGTTTTTGTTAGGGAAAGGGTTAATGTTCATATTTCTCACATGGATGGTGTTTGCACTCTCATACTGACATAACATATTTATTAATTAAAAAGTGACATGGTGATTGGTTTATCAACGGCAGCCTAAAATATACATTACAACCTATATTTTTATAACTTTCTTGTACTAGACACTTTTATATGCTAATCATGGCAAAGAGACAACTACAGAATTCATATATCACCATGTTTTACTTACATGCAAAGTGAAAGAGAAAGAAGATGATATATTTAGACAAGCAGTATTTTTCTCTAGCATTTTTTCCATACATCATAATAACAATCACATGACCTCCATCCAATCAGCTCACATCCTCTGTCCCTCCGACCTAATTATTGTGGGGTGAATACCTGTTCGAATCAGAGAGATAACAATATCAAGACTCGTATGGCATATCCTGCATATGAATGTAGCGTAATGGCATGTCTCACCTCAACTTTAATTGCTGTTGCAACTGAATGCAGCAGTTCTTGAATGAGTGAAGACTAGCTGGTCCAATTTCTTGACTTTTATTTTCTCTTAACCCATATCATACTGAGGCTAAAAGCTTCAAATGTGTACACTGCCATATGCATGCTACATTATAGTGCTTACAGATAAGGATATAGACCAATGGCTTTAGTTCAAGGGTGGTGCCAGAATAGCTTGGCGCCTAGAGGCGCCAAGCTATTCTGGCACTACCCTTGAACTATTTTAGTCAAACTTATTTCACACACTGGTGTATTCCGAATGATATGGGTTAAAACGTAATCAAGTGCCATGTACATTTCTCAATTCCCAGTTGTTATTTATTGTTCTGGAGATTGTGTCCTTGCATGGGTCAGCCTCGGTGTATCCGGACCCGTGAGCCATCAGATCAGACCATGTTATTCACATTGTGTTATTGCGGAATTTACAGACTTGTGAAGAAACATATTGACGAGCAAAAGAAATATGGCAATGTTAAAGTGTTTCCAATGATTCTGAAAATGTCCCATTTTATTTTTGCTTGTCACTATACCACTTGGTAAAAAAAGGTCCATGTGCCTGCACATGTCAGCTAAAGCTGACATTGGCCTGAGGACCTTTTGCTCATGGGGCATCCCCAGAGAACTGTGCGTGTTATATCAGGTACCACTGTATATAGGCACACTGAGGCTGACCTGTACTTGTGTGCGTATGTCAGATATTTTAAGCACCTAGCATTGTTTATGTCATGACTGTATACAGTTGTAGAATACAACCAAGAAAATGGCATTTTGTTGTATCTTAACCCATTTAACCCCAACACCCTACAGCAGGAGAAGGCTCGACTGTGACAATGCCAGGGAAGTGTCAGATTAGCTTGGCACCAAGCTGATCTGGCAGTACCCTTGAATTATCATGGTATATCCACCTCCTGCACCTGGTATAGTCGTTAGGCGACGTACAGAATTTGGGAAATGCAGCTGTGGGGTTAAATGGGTTAATCTTTTGGTTGTCTATAGCACTTTTTTGTCAAAGTAATTCCTGCTGGGTTCACGATGATAAAAAGCGCACCAGCAGCAAAGGGTTCAGTTCATAGTATTTGTTATTGTATATTGTAGTTATTTCTTATGGTATTTGTTATTGTATATTGTAGTTATTTCTTATGGTATTTGTTATTGTATATTGTAGTTATTTCTTCGCTTTCTGTGATGGAATCATTGATTTGTTAATGTTTATTTGTTGTCGTAATGACCCAGAGTTTTGTTATGGTGTTTTCACCCTTTTTTGTCCAATTTGTCTTGTACCCACATCAAATATGTGATAGATATCGCTCACATCACCTTGTTCTTTTTATACATGTTTCATTCTTCATTATATGATTAACTCATTACATCATGAGGCTTATTTTGAAAAAGAAAAACAAACTAAGTGTCCTACGAAGGTTACATGACAGATGTAGAACATAGATCAATCATTTGAGTTCAAGGATGGTGCCAGAATAGCTTAGCGCCTGAGGTGCCAAGCTATTCTGGCACCACCCTTGAACTACAAATTAAATTTATTTCAAGCAATAGTGTATCAAAATGTAAAGCTAATGAGGTGCGACATTTTTGGTAATGTTCCTTGTGTTTTGGGGCTAAAGTCTCTCCTGATCACTCAACAAAGACTGAGTATGGACTGTGGGAGATGAACTGACCATAATAGTTCAGTGGTTGTGCTCGATCAGCTTGGCATCTGGGAAGGCATCAAGCTGATCCTGCACTGCCCTTAGCCCCTTTGCTGCCAGCGGTTGCGGATTGTGTTTCTGAAATTTGTATTGAACCATTCATGAAAGATCCTCAGCAGTTAAAAAATCATGGCTTCAAAGTGGGATCAGCAAGAGGCATAGATTCCCATGAGCCCCCGCAGTTGGATCAGGTGCATCTTTTCTCAGCAGTAAAACAGTCATGGCCAGTCCATCTCCCTCTGTGTGAATTTGTAGAGACATTAAATTTTCTGCTTGGGAACACGTCCACGGACAAGGATAATTAGCTGTTGTAATTGCTTTGTGAGCTCATAATATTTATTTTGTTTCAGTGTTACTTGAACAAATAAATGCACAATCAATTATTTTTGCTGAGCGTTGGCTGTCGGAGTTTGTCAACATACTGTACTTGGAGTTTGTTAGTAATCCTTTTGCCTGCTTTCTACAGAAATAAATAATCTGTGCATTTGAGGAAATTATACTCCCCCCCCCCCCCCCCCCCCCCTCCAGCTCAGTGTGTGGTGAGAAAGTGGAAGAGTTCCCGACACATGCACCTTTCTTCTCTGGCCTCCCTCTAGCTTTTGTGCCCCCACCCCTCTCTACTGCCACTGCCGACTGGCACCCAGATACGCAACTCGCACACCGACATGCATACAGATCACATTTTCTGGCTATGAAAATGATTCTGTACCAACCCTACACCCAAGCGCAGCAAAAACTGGTACACACCTCAAATCACCATCCGCTTGGCAACTCAAACTAGGCCAAAAAGAGTCCACTGTTTAAGCCAAGGCTGGTATAACTCAAAGCACCAAACATGTCTTCTCATCTGTCAAGAAATTTCAAGCCAATTCCTCTGTACAAAATGCCAAAGAAGGCAGAAGATTTTTTTTTTTAAACACCAGTTCTCTTGCTGCCTCGCCCATCTCATTTAAATATGAGATGGCCGATGTCCTTATTTATTTTGGATTGTGTGCATGGTAAATGTGCAGCAAGTGGGTGGTAGCATTGTTTAGAGGATTGAAAAATTAGAGGATGACTGGGACAGACTAAGGGCGGTTACTAAGGCTAAGGCATTTTAACAGATGGGACTGCAGGGCAGGTTAATTGCTATCTTTGACCTAACTACACTGAAAGGTTCATTTGGGCATCTTCTGGGTAACATTTGGGTAAAAAGACAGACTGATTCAGACAGTTACGAGGGAGACAAAATGAAAGATGACTGAAAAGGCTTTAGGACTGGCCTGTACCTGTAAAGTACACAATCATGTATGCAACAGAAGAGAACAGTGACCTATAGGGCTCAGGAAGTTCCCCGCGTTGCCTAGGAGCGTCGGCGTGTCAGCCGCCATCTTAAGAGGATATGATAGCTTTAGATAGTAGCGAAGTAGTGTTTCAACACGTTTTTCTTTATGTTTCTTCCTCTTTGGAAACAAACAAAAACAGATTCTGGTTAATGGTTTCCAACGGTGATGGCAAGACTTGCTGTTATTGCTTATAGCACGTGCAGTGATTTCCCTACGAGCGCCTTAGTCATGTATCCTCTCAAGATGGCCGCCACGACTAGTGTGATGACGTCAGCTTCCCGAGCCCTATTAGCGTGGACCATTCCCAACGAATATTCATGAGGTGATGGTCACGCATTAAAAGCGAGGCTATAAGGGGGAGCATGTGGGAGGGGCAGACAGTATAAACAATGGCGACAGAGAAGTAGTCGAAAGAGCAGATCAAAACACCATTGCTGTGTTCCTGTGTGCACATCAAAAACAGCACAGAATAATGAAAACATGAAACATTAATTTTCTACTTTTCCAAAAGCAACCGAAACTCAACGGAGGAAGGAGTGGTTGATCCGAATTCGTCTGCTCACATGTGGGTGCATAAGTGCAAGTGTGTTGGGTGTGAGAAACTTTTGCATGTATAATCTTTATGGTCTACAGCAGAAACTGTTTTGAGCGACCATCCATACAGCAGACCAACATTTAGGTGGCTGCATCCCAGGTGACACTGTTTGCCCTTCAAGACCTCTCTTGAGAGAGCATGCGATTTTTACGGCCACTTTCTTCTAGCAAAAATGGTGATTGCCAACAGGTTCTGCTGTATGTTCATTTATTTTTTGTTGTTGTAAAATTTAAGTTGGGTGCCTGTTCTCAAGTGTGTATGTGTGCGTGTTTTGCTATAGAATGTCAATGTATTAAAGTTTTGGCTTTCAATCTTGATTCCAAGAAAACAGGGGATCAGCTGTGATAGCTTAAGGGTATTGTCTGATCAGCTTAACACATGAAAGTGCCATGGCACTACCCCTCAAATGTACCCCCTTTAGATGATAGAGTAGAGCTGCCACACTCACACACTGAGCGATGAATGCCATAAATTTCAATTCTTCTGCAGTTTTCTGACTTTGACAATTTTAACCCTGTGGCGATCATCATCGATTTTGGTTGAAATGATACCTGTGAAAAACACTTCTAACATTGAAAAAACTGTGAAATGGTTAAGAGAGGATAAACACTTGTTAACTCACTAGCTTAAATATCTACCTGACGCACACCCACACATGCTTGAATTCACCAAACTGGAAACATTAATGGGGGGGGGGGGGGGGGGGGGGGGGGAGGGGGGTGCATGGGAAAACACTGTGTAGGTCCACAACCGATAATTGAATTCAAGCCGTGTTGTTTTTCGCTGGCTAAATTCACAAAATATAAACGAGTTGACCCCACCAAAAATGCTAATGTACTGTCAAAAAAAAAAAAAAGAAAGAAAAAGAAGTGTGCACTCAGTATGTTAAAAGTTCCTTGTAAGTTTTGACAAAGCACTCGTATCTCTCATCACTCAGGCGTCTAGAAAAAAAATCCTAAAACCACAATCTTCTGAATGCTCAATCTGCTGACAAGTTTCTTCGAACACAGTTCAATCAAGCTTCAATGCAAATAGCTGTGATTGGTTTGCAATGGACTGATTTGTACATGGATACTACATTTACTGGATGTCTGACTGAGCGCGTGTACCTTCTCAAAGCCTATTGCGAAGTTCGCTTCGGGTTTGTGCGCATGCGCCGGCTTGCGATTTTGCTTAGGTTTTTCCGGTTGCATTTCGACTATCATGGAAGACAGAGAAAGGAATGCGTGTATCCCGTTTGAAACGGACATTTTTGATTCAATCGTCAAGGTAAGGTCTTCGGTTTTCTTTTACATCAACGCTAAATGAACTTGTTTGACATCTAACAGAGTTTTCATATCGAAAAACTTTTAGGATAAAAGAGAAGTCGTTGAGTGAAATGGTCATAGTTGATTGATTGATCATTCGATGATTGACGGAGTGACCGACTCACCAAGTCAATGTTTGTTTGTTTTGTAGACGTGGAGTGAAATTTGAATAAATGTACTCCAGTCTTTGGTCAGATTTACTGAGTACTGTAAGTAGTTTTTATCATTAGACTCCTGACAATAGTCCCTATGAGGTCAAAGGAAGAAGATAACAGTGGTCTTTCAGAAACGCTAAAATTCAGAGGTGTTCAGCTTAGTCATACATGTTTATGAGTATTAAATTATTTATGTCTGGACAATGACCAACTTGCTGAAATGCATATTCGGCTACATCTTTTGCAAGTTCAGCTAGATTGTCACCAAGACAAAACTGTGAATGGTAGATGCTTCTTTGCACTACTGATACTAATAAGAAATTTATAATCATAAGCTGATTTGTTTTCTTACAGGAGACATCAGTTGATGTTGGACAAGTGACAATTGAGGATAGTTCAGCTTCTGATGGTCCGATCCAATATGCTTCTACGGTGGAAAACAGAATTCAGGTACAAAGCCTAAAATATTATTAAATTATTAATTTGTTAGCTTATGTTTACAGTTATGTATGCCTTTTGTAACACAATAAAAAGGTGAATTGTGCTTTTAGTTATAATACAAAATAATGTCATATGTTATGCCAATCATTTTTCAGTTGTGAGTGTAAATGTTCAACTTGAAATATAGTGTTATTTTTATATATTATTATTATTATTATTATTCAGGGACGAGCAAACCCACTAGGAAAGTTTTTTTCTCTTACCCCTCACAATGCACCCCCCCCCCCCCTCCAACTCCACCACTTATTTATTACTAACAAAAATCTTAGAATAGATTTTAATAGCTATCTGCAGTGGGATTCAGGTTTATTTCATTCATAACAAACTCTTTACCTACCCAGGACCTTCTAAACTTTTCCATATTTGCAGAATTTCAATACATTATCAGCAATTTGGAGATTAGCTGCAGTAATAAAAATTCAAATAAACCCCAAAGTTTGTTTCACCAAGACAAATATGTTTTTTTTTTCTTTATTTTTACATTGAAGCTTACTATTTTATTCTTAAAGATGACATTTCTAATGTACAGGTTTTCTAGCCTTAAGTTTACAAATTTGGAGAGGTTTTCTAGCTTGAAACTTTTCAAGCGTTACATAGCACAGAGCCTTCTTTAAAGTAATTTTTTGGCCATGGGCAATTCCATGCCCATCCATAAACTGCTATCTGGGTTGTAGTGATCATCTGTCTTTTCATCTGCATTAAATTTCAGATCACTAGCGACCTTGTGGCTTCAATTTGTTCAGAGCATGCTGTAGACGACAACTTATCAACTGCTCGCAGATCCTTCTTTGAAAGCATTCAAGGTATGTTGCTCCATTTCTTGCTTCATTTTAAGTCCAGTTTGGTATGACATATAACCTTCATCCAAAAATCTGAGGTCACTAAATAGACTTATAGAGGGATCTTTAAGCAGAGCCTAGAGGTGGAGATGGAATATATGGCACAACCTGATCTCGTTGGATTGCCAAGTCTGAACATTGCGTTAGTTTAGATGAACTTCAGTTCTTGCCAGTTATGAAATTTATATTTGTTGTTGGTTATTTTGCTTCTTTATTTTTCAAGTGTATAATCATGTGATTAGATCCACAAAAATTTAGGGTCAGATGTACTTAGAATAGTGAAATATAGGATTGGTCAGATTACCAACTTTTTTTTTTGTTTTTTGGTGGGCTTATTTGTGATTGGGATGTTTTGCTTATGTGTGTTTTTAAGCTGAAGCAGTCCTGCCAGCAGTGGGTTTCATGACTGCATGCCTGATGCCTGCTGGAAAATTTCACAGCGCCACAAGAGAGAAAGCATGGATGCGGTACCACCAGGAATTCCTCAAACATCACCTTGATGTCATGAAAGCCATTGACACCACTGCTGCCAACGCTGCATTTCTGTGCTTAAAACTCTTTGAACGCTTGATAAGTCTGGCATATCCGAGAACGAGTGAGCTTTCTGTACAGAGACAGCACACAGAGTTAACTGAGCTTGACAGTAAGGTTGTCCCATACATTGGTGGATGTATTCTGCGGAAACAGAAAGAGCGACTTCCCCCAGCATTTCTAGAATGTCTTGATGCTTTCCAGTGTGAGGAGGAAAGTAGCCCTTCACTCACAACAACACTGGACAGGGGTGGACTCACCCATTTACATCAGATGTCGAAAGAACTGTTTGAGATGCTGGAGGTGAAGTTCCGTGACTATACTGGCCAAGTTGCGCAGTCCTTTAGTAGCACAGACTTTCAGCAGTTATGCTCCAGTGATAAAGAAATAACGTTGAAGTTTGAGGAGTGTTTGCAAGGTGTGGACAGCAAAGACAATTTGAAAGAAAGGTTGTTTTCAGCCATTGTTAGCCACTACTTTAGGGTGAGGATTCACCGTGAGTGTAAACTCTACATGGAGCGACTTCAAAGTCGAGAGGCCAGCTCGAAGCAGAGCAGAGCTTTTAGAAGGGGGCTTAAAGAAATGCAATGAAAATGCAAATGACTAAGTGCCAAAAGGTGGTCTCCTGATTTGGGACAAAGGGGTAAATAATTCAAGTTTGTCTCACAGAGTTGTCTTTTTTACCATCAGATATCTTTCAATACCAAGCAAGATTCTGCAATAGGAAAAGATAATTGAAGGTTTGGTTTGTGAGATATTGTAGTTTAAATGGTAAAATGCCTGTCATGTCGCATGTCAAACATTACAACACAAATAGTTGATCAAGTAGACAATTCAAGGGATGTTGGCAACAAAACATTTTTTTTCCTTTAAAGACTGGCCTGCATCTACATTATAATCATATTTTGTTGTGATGTTCACATTCTAAAATACTTTATTGCATATTCAGTGTTGTAAGGTTTGACACACGACACCGACTAAATTGTTTACAATTTGTCTGCAAGTCTATTTTAACTTTTTATTTGTAAAATAACATTGTACCACATCCATACAAACAAAACAAGACCAGGTGTATTGGTATTTGCAAACAGAGATTCATTAATATTTAGAAAATAGTGCATTTCCTGCTGATGTTGTAATGTTGACGTTTGACACTGACTGGACCATAAACATGCTGTAAAAGGTCCTGGCAAAAAAAAAAAAAGGAATCGAATCAAAGTACGAGCATTTTAGCAAGCTGAGCTAAACTTGCAACATTCTCTTCTTGCAAGAAAATTTCACTAGCACAGCTCAGAGATACTGCAACAGCCATCTATAATGTCGAGCGTCAAATTTACAACAACAGAGTCGGGTCATACGTCAACATTTCTACACATGCCGCCTCTGTTGTACTAAAGTAACACCGCCATTTTGTCACTCTAACGTAACTACGCATTTCCAAGTTGTGGTAAATCGATTTTCCTACATGCATTCTACCCAAAAGATGTAATGAAAACAACCAATCAATGCTTGTTTACATAATTTTACACAAAAAGCTTCAGATATTAGTGTCGTTCGTCAAAACAGTGTCGTACGTCAAAGAAGGAAAAGTCTTACAACATACATTTCGATCCTTGCTGTTCGTCAAAGGAATGAATCCCGCGAAAAGTCGGTCAAGAGGAAACACGACGTGTACCGGACGTGACCCACAGACACGTTGGAAAAAAAAATGCTTGTGAAAGGAAATATTTGGCTTGGTGTCGTGACGTCAAACATTACAACAATTTTTGGCGATTGAATAGATCGCAGTTTTACACGTGATAACGTTGAGCTCAAACATTGGAAATGAATGTCAATGAATAGTTATTCCCAGAGTATACAGTGGCGTTTTTGGATAATCTCTAACGCAACTCGTTCGGATGGTAAACAAAGACAAAGTTTCGGGGACGGTCTTACAACACGTTTGACGTACGACACGGTAAAATTCAACGACCATATTCGCACGGATTCAGAAACATTGATTGATATGACAAACCTATGAGCGTAGAATGTCTTATTAATCTACTAGCTAGATTTCAAGCGTCTATGTTGCACTGAGACTGAGTACATGCCCATCATCTGAAGCAGACTGCTAAGTGTCCATTTTGGGCGCCATGATTTCTGGCTGAATATCACACATTTAGGACAATATTGCTCAAAATTACTGCTTGAAAGTATTATAGTATTCACACATTCACTCTTTCACACAGATAAAACAATAATTCAGTTTTCAGATGTAAATATACATGATTTTATTGGAAATCATATCAGCACCCCTTCTGTGTCCCACCTTTTGGCACTTGGTCAAATATGGTTGACAATGACAATAAAAGGATGAAACCAATAAAGTTTGCTTTAGAAAAGAGTTGGCTTTTTGTGGATTATGTCATTATAGTAAGAAAAAGATAATCAAGATATTTTTTGTTGTTGCTTAAAGTGTCATGGTGTCACACGTTACAGCTTACAGGAAAATAGTCTTACAAGAGTCTGGTCAAGAAATGTCGTGGTCAGCTTTGGAGCTGGAATGCTCAGAATCTTTACAGATGCTTTTACTCTCCCTTGTGAATCATTCTCTACCACTACCTCCCTCTCAACATTACCGTTCCTAACAATAGCAAGCTTAACTGTGCAGATACTGTTCAGAATCACACACCAAGATTTTGGTATCAGCTGAAGGTCCTCCTGAAGGCTGGCTAGACTGCTGTAAGCGTAGTTGTCTGCATGTGGCAAATCTGATGCAGCTTTCTCCCCTTCAGGATCAGACGCATCTTCTTGCACCCATCTCCATTTGTCCAACTGGAAAATACACAAAAGACGCACATAAATTGTGCATGCTTAATTCTCCAAACTATCACTGGAACAAAATAAACCTTGGTACATGAGAACAGCCATGCATATATCACATGTAATCCTTTACCAAAGGGCGATTAACGCTTTTTTTTGTTGCTTAAATTACGCATTTTTGGAAACTTTGCATTCGCAGTATTGCGTCGGCCTTACAAAGTATCCCAATACCAATTTTCACATTTCTGCTGTGAACAGTATATTTTGATACATTTTTTTAAAAGTTGGTTTTCGATTATTGTGATACCCAGTTAACACGTTTTCCTGGGGATAAGCAAATTTGACTGCGTTAACCAGATTGCCTTGTTAACCAACATGGCCAATATAGTAAAATCCTCTTGGTTGTGTTAAGCAGAAAAACATGTTATCCCTAATTGCGTTAACAGTGTTCCACTGCATATTTATGACCACAAAAAAATCCCAGGTAGCACAGATTATTCGCCCTTTCAATGGCCCACTATTGAGCCAATGCTGTGCCAGTACAGCCAATCAGGATCCATCAATGGACCGATTAAGGCCCAATGAACTGTGCTAGGAGGGAAATTAGGGTAGGTAGGTTAGGAACAATATATATATATATATTCTGTGTTTTTGCGAAACAAGACAGTAAGCACAACGCACTCAGCATAGCTTGCACTAGGAAGACGAAATGTCTTCTTGTTCAGTTTGGCCGGATGAAGTAATTTTTCTTGACGATGACAAACTTTCAGTCTTTTTTCTTACTCCAAAAACCAAACAAATTTGGTAAAATATAGGGTCGGTCGGGTGATCTTAAACCAACTTTTTTTTTTGTTTTGCCCATAAATAATAAAATTTAAAAAAGAAAGAAAAAGTACATACTGCATTGGTGCGGATGCTAGCAAACTCCTTTGGAAGATACAAGGTTGGTACCGCCCCACGTTTCAGTCGACGGCCTCTGAATTCTTCCTTTGTTTCTGCAACACAAATTGTATATTTAAATCTATTGTCGTATTGAAAACATGTGAAATTCCATTAGTTAGAAAGAAAAATAAAAACAGCTTCTTTTATGTGGTACAGTGTTAGCGCTTAGAACATAGTAAGAAAAACAATGTTCACTGAGCTGAAAAGAAAATATGAGGGCTATATGTGTATATCTCCAGATATCTGGGAAAATATGAACGTACAGGTCAGAAATTTAGAATAATATGTTTGTACATCTCCAAAACTGGAAAAATGTGGGCTTAAAAAAGGGGAAACAAAACCTTTCCAGCCCACTGCACAAAAAGGCGTAGGGACCACAATAAAAATATGGTGGGTTGAATAACCTCAAACAAGCTTTTTGGGGCCAAATCATCTAACCTTAGCTTCAAATTAGGAATGAAAAGGAAAACAATTAACAAAACCCCTAAACAAACACATTCAAATACCAAAGTACCCAAAATTGTCTTGACATAATAGCTGTAACAAACACTTAATTTTGTATTTTCCTTGGAGATTCGCCATCCAGGAAAATATTCATTATTGAGATACAGTCAGGGGCAGATTATGGAGGGTTTTCCAATTGCACAAAAAAAAAAAACAACCTGGGCTGTCAAAAAAAAATTGTTAATGGAAAAGGATATTCTTCATGTTATTATTCGATACAAATAACGTTCGTAGATCTAAAATTCAAGAAAGTGTGTCACCACTGTCACTGTCACTACATTACATACCGCACAGCTGTAATCAGGAATTGGCACTAACTTGATGCATTTTTTTATTATTAAGATCTGATGGAGCGTGTTGAAAAAGAATATATTTCATTTTTAATGAAGGAAATTACGTGCATTTATTTTAGCAGATAATATATTTCAACATTCCATTACACCACTTAAAAATTAAGATATTCTTTGTTAATAGTATTAGTAATAAAAATAATATACATGCATTAGTTTCTAAATGGTGCAATGGAAAATTAAAATATATTATCTGCTAAACTAATTGCTTACAATTTCCTTCATTAAAAAATAAATTTTAAAGCATCAATGAAAGCGCAAACTATTTTATAAAATTTAATTCAAAATCTTCTGAGAATGCTTCAAGCCACATATGCAAATAAATACACTTCTCTTTCAATTTGATAGCTATTTCTTCTCTTCTTTTAGTCAGCTGTCTCATTATTTTAACTTCTTTTGTCGTGTTTTGATTAAACATAGTAACAAAGATTTGCATTTTCAATGTACTAAAAAGTCAACAGGTTAACATGTCTCTCTTTATTTGAGTGTTAGCATGTGAGTTATTTTATTAATTAATTTTAAATATTATTTTTACGTTATCTCATATTATGTAGATTACAGTTCACGATCGAGGCCGGATCCAGATCGGCTTGTTTACACTATATATTATTGCCGCGTTGGAAAACACACAGTCACACATGGCTCTGAGAGAACTGACATAACACACAACACAAAGACTTACGCTTTCCCATGTATTCGAAGCAATCGTCAGTGAAATGTCGCGAACAAATCTTCGCTGCGTTCGGATTGAAACCTTTGTCGGTCCTGCTTGCGAGGTAGATCAACCGGTTTCTCCATGCATCTTGCTCCTCGCTCACACCTGCTTTCGGGTAGCCGTGAAAAGACACACCACGACAAAAAAGACTGTCCGTGTCACACTTGCTAAAACTGCAACGACTCCCACCGTGTTGTCGCTTCGACATCGTGCCGAAATAGTCAAAACAGTCCAAATAACTTCGTATGCACTCGTACTTCGACGTGTCTTTTCACATTGGTACCGGAAAGGGTCGCTTGCTGCGGACCGTGACACCTGGCGCTCCACCATTTACAAGGCACTGGCAGCTGTCTCCTTTGAGGACTCTCACAGAGCTAGCCTTAAGGACAAGCGGCTCAGGAGAAAAAACAGAGATGCCGCAGCTCAGAACCCCGGCCATACCTTCCCCTGCAGCCACTGCGGTCGAACCTGCCTGTCTCGGATTGGCCTCCGCAGCCACGAACAAGCCTGCAGACGTCGTGGGCAACTCCTATAAAATCTTCGTTCGCGAAGTCAAGCCAAGACCTCCACCCCCCCCCCCCCCCCCCCTGGACGAAATCAGCGAAAGCTGGAAGTCTCGATCCCTTTTTAAACATCATCATCATCATCAAGCCAAGAGAGAGACCGGAAAGGGCAATGCAAAAGTGCGCGGCTAAGATGCGCGAAGGAACTCAAAGCGAAAATTGTCGAAGTCAGAGGTCAAGTAAATATAAGTCAGTGATTTGTATGTGTGGTCAAATATTTGCTGATGCTCAAAATACGACACAATTCCAAGGTCTCGACGTTGCTGCACTTTCACTCGCCATGTTAATGTCGCGCGACCACCCCCCTCGATAGCCTAGTTTTCGCTCACGCGACCTTTTGACCCCAAGCTCGTTAAAGAATAGCTGTGCTCTTGTCCCGCCTCCTTAGCAGAGCCTCAGTATCAAGTTCAATGTCAAGGGCAGGTAATCGTATATAACAACACGATTGCTGTTAGTTATGGCTCTGGAGCGTCGACACCAAGTCTAAGTCTGCAAGTAACGTTGCGATATAGTCGGTTACGATGGCTGCTAAGAGGGACAGAGCTGCAAACCAGTTGCAGGAATTCAAGGAATCTGTACAGGTGAGAATTAAAACTACATGGAGCGTTTTTATCTCATATAAACCTTACATAGGGCCTAGTTTAGGTAAAATGTCCTACTTTCTGTGTCCCACTAGTAATTGAGCGTATACAATAAATATATTTAAGTCAACACAACACCAAGCTTATTGTTATGCCGCAAAAGAATATTTTTAACATGGTGTGCCAATTAATAATAATAATACCGTTATTATATAGGCATTCAGGCATTTCCACAGCATTCACCACTTGAACATTAGACAATGACAAGTCAAAATTGTCTTCGAAAAGTTGCTACCTCACATAAGGATGTCTTCCAGTCCAAAGTTCACTGACCCATTACTGTATGTCCCACTAGTAATTGAGCGTATAAAATAAATATATTTAAGCCAACACACCATGCTTATTGTTATGCCACAAAAGAGTATGTTTAACATGGTATGCCAATTCAGGCATTTCCACAGCATTCACCACTAGACACTGTCAAGTCAAAATTGTCTTTGAAAAGTTGCTACCTCACATAAGGATGTCTTCCAGTCCAAAGTTCACTGACCCATTACTGTATATTCTGCACCTGTAATGACTCTCGGACAAATACTGTCATTTCACATCAAAACCACTTGTGCCCATATGCTGTATCCATTCAGCAAGACGTACAACAACTCTTACACCACATACAACAAATTTGGAAGAAACAACAGTCACATCATTTGCATTAAAATTGTCTAAATCATCACCAACACTGAAGGAGTAGAGTTTAAATTCACTTGTAAATGTATCGGTGCTTTTTGCATGCATACCGGTAGGCAAGGTATGTCAAATTCCAGTGAGTTATTTTAAGTATAGACTGGGATCATGCAGCACCTAGGCGTGCAATGTTTTTAATGTGTGCAATAATGAAGAGGTCTCGAAAGAGATATAGTACCTAAAAATTATGAGGGGGGAAATATGCATGTGACATGATAATTTTGATTGAATTGTTCTAAGAATATGACTTGATTTATATACTTGCACATACAGCAGGAGGTGAATGCATGGACTATGATAAATTCAAGTGTGTGCGTGATTAACTTGGCGCCATCAGTCACCAAACTAATCTGGCACAATTCTTGAATTATCATGGTCGATCCACCTCCTGCAATATAGTCGCAAAAGGACATCTCAAAATTTTCAGAAATGCAGCCTAAGGTCTAAATGGGTTAACCTTTTGGGTAATGGTAGCAGTGTTTGTGGCAACAAAAAATTCTGATATACAAAGGTTACTGAAGCACTCTGGATACATACCAATGTACTGCTCACTGGGTACAAATATATAATGCTTTATCTCGATGCACTGAGTACGTTTCTGTGTGAAACCACCAAACTCTACTTCATCAGCATCACTGACCCAGTGAGAAAACTGTTCACTAGGCAGCTTTCATTCTTAGCTGGCCTGTACACACCTGTGTGCAAACCAGCTGTGGCTGACATCCACCTCAAGAACTTTAGCTTATATTGTGGAGAAAAGATTGAGGTTTCTGTGACAATGGTTTTCCTCTTGAAATCACTTATTTTATTGCATAGTAATTTCTACCAATGTAGAAACCTGATGTCCTGACAACTGGCACTGGAGCCCCAGTGGGCAACAAGCTGGCGTCGCTGACAGTGGGACCCCGCGGCCCCATCCTCCTGCAGGACTTTGTCTACACAGATGAGATGGCCCATTTCAACCGTGAACGCATCCCAGAGAGGGTTGTCCATGCCAAAGGCTCAGGTGTGCTGAAAACTTACATCCCCATCCTTCCTCCCACCCCCAGCCTTCCTCCCAACCTCCCTATTTTTGGCTCGCGTTTGAAGCAAAAGTGAGTATGTTCTGGGCCTGTGGTCGTCCGTCATCGTAAACTTTTACGTTGGCATTTTCTCAGAGACTATTCAAGCTACAGTCTTCAAACTTGGCCCAAGGATACTTTGTGGCAAGACCTTTCTAAGCATACCAATTTCAATGACCTCTCACAAAGGTCAAGGCCATTAGGGGATCAGGAAATATGTCCAAAATAGCCATATTTTGACATAATTTATTTTTTCTCAAATACTATTCACAACTTCAAACCCAGACTTGGTACAATGATACCTGATGGTAAGACCTTTCTATGCATACTTATTTGGTTGATCCCTCAAAAAGATCAAGGGTCACAATAGCTCAGGAAATAGGTAAAAAATAGCCATATTTTTACCAAAGATGTTTTTTTTTTTCTCAAATACTATTCACAACTTCAAACCCAAACTTGGTACAGAGATACCTGATGGTAAGACCTAGCTATGCATACTAATTTAGATGACCCTTCAGAAAGGTCAAGGGTCACAAGAGCTCAGGAAATAGGTAAAAACTAGCCATATTTTGACAAGAAACGTGTTTTTTTTTCTTCGCAATTACTATTTGCAACTTGAAACCCAAACTTGGTACAGAGATACCTGATGGCAAGACCTATCTATGCATACTAACTTGGATGACCCCGCGGAAAGGTCAAGGGTCACAAGAAGTGGGCAAGTGTGTGTAAAATGCCAATTTTGGATGGAATTGTAGTTTTTATCAACATTTTTGCAAACTTTTCAATCAAATTTGGCACAAAGGTAGCTGATAATAAGACCTTCCTACATATATTAATTTAGTCGACTCATCGCAAGGGTGAAGGGTTTCACAGATGTGTGAAAACTGACTACATTTTTAGAAAACTTGGATTTTGTTGGTGCAGAAGCCATCCCTTATTGTCACACGTGTGGGTCAGTCATGCACTTGAGCCATAAGGGCTTTGCCTTTCTTGTTCTTGGTTATTACTGTAGAACCTCATGAGTGACCCCTATTACAAAATAATAGTGGCTGTAAACAGAAGGTGGACATTCTTAAGAGGTTCAACTGAAACGGACCGAGTGTTCAAGACACTCAGGTTAGAAAACATGGATAATACGTCCTTGTTCTTTACACCAAAACAGGACTTAGGTCGACATATTCAAGCCTCTGTAAAGTGTGGTGCATATACTAGTGATGCCGATGTTCTGTTATCTTTTGTGATGAAAAAAAAGAAAACTGTGTCTGTGTGTACTAGTGCTAGTAACGGAGGAAAATATAGTGGTGTGACTCAATGTGTTAAGTTACCGTGTTCTTGTCTTATTTGGATGGGGAAGGAGGAGCGGTGGGTAGCAGGTATGTGGGCCAGGATCAGTGACTCAGATGCAACCCCTGACTCAATGTGTGTCCTTACGTGTTCTTGTCTTATTTGGATGGGGAAGGAAGAGCGGTGGGTAGCAGGTATACGGGCCAGGGTATGCGGGCCAGGATCAGTGACTCAGATGCGCAGGTGACACACGTGTGCAGCATGTCCTCATTAATACCAGTTGTTTACGGTTTATGGGTGCGTCCAAATTAAATTATCCCATTAAATCCTGAGGTCGAAATTTGAAAATTTATAAGTTGTCCTATGAAGGCTATATTACAATTCAGAATTAAATCAACCATTGTAGTTGAAGGGTAGTGCCAGAATAGCTTGGTGCCTCTGGGTGCCACCCTATTTGGGCACTATCCTTAAAAGATCATAGTCAAATTTATTTCATTCTCAAGTGTATCAGGATTCTGGCGTGTCACTCATTTTAATAATAATAATAATAATACATAGTTTGTATAAAGCACCCTTCCCCACAGACAGCAAGCTTGGAGCGCATTACAACACATAATTTCAAAAGGAAAAAAAAAATTAGAACAAAATAAACAGGTGCTCACTCTTTAAATAAACACTAGCTCGCATCATGTAGGCACATTCCTAACACAAAACACACGCACATACACAAACACACACACACACAATTTACTGTCTTGACTACAAAACATTCAGTGTTGTGATGTCTTGACGTATGAGTTGTGGAATGAATAGATCTCCTGATAAAACCACTGAGCAAAGGCCATAGTGGGCCTGTCCACGGCCGTGCGCGAGCCCACTGTGGCCTTAAGATGTGTTGCCTTTGGGGGTGTCCCTTTCTTACAGTTCAGTTGGTTTCTTCAGTATTGAAAACAAATCATTTGTGTTAGATGAGCTAAGACTGCGGTATATAACATAATTAACCCTTTGGCTGTCAGTAGCCATTTTTGTCAGGAATCATTGTGACAAAAATCACTACCAACAGCCAAAGGGTTAATAACAGACCACATACTCTGTCTTTTCATTTGGCTCTCTCGATTTGCCTTTGATTGCAAGCAAAACGTGAATGTCCTTCACACCACGTGAATGTCCTGTGTTTGTCTTGTGCTGTCTTTGATAATCAGCGTGTGAATGTGGGTGTTTCATGTGCGTGCATGTTGGGTTCAGTTCACAGCACTTTGAGCCGATTGAGGGAATTCGGTAAAGCGCCTGTATAATGACTGGATATTATTATTACTAGCAGGCAGTTTATCTGTTATACCCTTTAGTAGTGAAACCTTATTGAGCCGATTCAGGGAATTCGGTAAAGCGCCTGTATAATGACTGGATATTATTATTACTAGCAGGCAGTTTATCTGTTATACCCTTTAGTAGTGAAACCTTATTCTGCTTTCAGTGTTGACACTGCTGTGTCAGAGTGATGATTGTGGTAGAATCTGATCACACTAGATTGTGTTTAGTCAGGATCTGTTTTCTTCAGCACTTGGTTGCCTGTAGCGCATTTTGGTGAGTTAATTCCAGCAGGAAACATGCCACTATCAACCAGACAGTTATGGATACAGCATGTATTACGCATGGCTTACAGAACCTTATACATGTACATTTGTTCTGGTGCATACAGTTTAGTGCTTATGCTCAATCATTGAATAAGTGACAGTTATAGCTGGACCTCAGAAAAGCTTAACCTGTTCAGTACCAAGAAAACTTGAACATCACCCAATTGCAAGAGGCATAGATCCTCATGAGCCCCAACAGTTGCGGGGGCTCATAAGAATCTATGCCTCTTGCTGATACCACTTTGAATCCATGGTCCTGGGACAGCAATGGTTTTTGGGTGTTGAATTAACGAAGACTGTAGAAACGCCGTCAGCTGGTACAGAGCGGCTTAATCCGTTTACAGCTACGTATGTAGTTGTGCTCTGTATTCTGTATTGAATTGAACTACATGTAATTTGTGATTGTCACTAAATGTGAATGTGCAAACTGAAATATCCCAGTATGGTGAGGACGTTGGTGATCATTTACATGCACCACTAATTTTTTTCTTAGTGCAATTTGGGTACAGTTTGGGTACAATGTAATATCCTAGTACAGTTATAGTGCTGATGCAAAAATCTAGCATATGCACCATAAAAGTTATTTGCTTGTGCAACTAGGGCACATGTACAGCCTTGAACAACAATAAAAAGGTTCAAGGACTTCCAATCGTGCACAACTAAATATCCCAGTATGGTGACTGTGTCTGTGCTGTACCTTGGGCACATGTGCAGCCTTCAAAAAAGAAAAAGAAATGGGGTCAAGGACCACCACTCAAGCCGACTGGAAATCATAACATGCTGTTTTGTCTCAGTCGCAGGTTCCTTTTTAGGTTGGACAAGTGCAAGCTGATAATATGTTGCAAAATATTAACCCTTTATTGCCTGAAGCAGGTCACTTTAAGCCAGATAACTGTCTTTGGATATTTATGGGGCCAGTTGCAGGCATAGATTCTCATGAGCACCCGTCAGGTATCACGCGAATCTGGCACTACCCTTCAGTTATCATGGTCGATCCATCTCCTGCTGTAGTGCATCGGGGCTAATGTCAGCATCGTACCAATCTGCCTGTGGACGCAGATTGTGTTTCTGAAATCTTGATTTGATGCCAAAGATCACCATCCCTCCAAGAAACCTGGATGGGAAATGGTGTCAGCAAGAGGCATGTAGATCCTCATGAGACTCTGCATTTTCAGGGGCATGTGAGGATCTGTGTCTCTTGCAGTTAGATGCTGTTCACTTTTTCTCGGCATTGAAGGGGTTAAGGTCACCAAACTGCGTGTATATAAGAATTCACATGACTCGGCACTATTGATGAGAGTTTTGCTGGGCTGGTAGGCTATGTAAACATGCTATCCATTATCTGTCTGACAGTCCTTGAACCCAGTTTTGTAAGGCTGTATATGTGTGCCCTTGCTGCACCAGATGTTGGTTATTATATCACCAGTGTTGTCACCATACTGGGATATAATTTAATTAAGTGTGAAAATTATATGAGACTTATTGTAGGACAATCAAGTGTGCAAAAGGCCATCGAGCTAACATCAGCTGCTGCAAAGCCGTGTTTTGTTTTACTCATAAACTCCCAATGACTTCCATTCTATAGAATGTGATTTTAACTCTTTGAGTGTGAGTAGATGATTCCTGCAGGAATCATCGAGACTAAAACTGCTACCGACACGCAGAGGGTTAAGATCAGTTAACTGTGACTGACATCGGCCCTATGGCCTTTGCTTGTTGGGAAGTGAGCTTGGTTATTATGACAGTCTGTGTCATTTTGACATCACTTTGGAAAACTAGGGCCAATCACATGTGCACCTGGTCCATTATTGAAGGCATAAAAAAAAAATTAATACATGGTATTTATATGGCGCATTTCTCATATTTATAATATAACTCAATGGGCAGGCGAAAACCACACACACACACACACACAGAGTCTGCAGGGGGGTGGGGGTGTACAGAAAACCCTCGAGATCACACGAAAGTCTGTGAGAAAAGTTAAGTTTTTAACTTTGCTTTGAACTGCGTAAGGGGGGAGGCATTTCTCAGCTCGGTCGGTAAGAAGCTGGGCACACGCTACCACAAACACCTATTGCCAGGCGCAATTTTGTGGTGGCAATGTTGCCGCCACAATTAGGGGTGCCTACACTATTGCCGCCACAAATTGCGCCCTGATACAAACCGAGTCTATTTATTTGTGGTAGCCGCAAGACTCGAGCAATGTTGCCGCCTCTCAGCCAATCAGCGGTGTCCTTGCGCCACTTCCCGTTTCTTCATCTTCCGAGCTGGAAAAATGGCGGAGAAGCTGAGCGACCGGGCTTTGAGACTGTTAACTCATTGGAGACGCGCCGCATGCGGAAACGCTGCGAATAGCTGCGTATCCGTATGCGGCACATCTCCATTGAGTTAATTGATCAACCTTGTCCGAGAGTTGCCATGCATATGGGACTCCTGCAGCTCCGAATATTTGAACCGGGCGCGTGAGAGCTGTTCCATATATGGTAATGGCAGGTCAGTCAGTACAAACACATTGCACGCACATTGAAACGTGTGCCACGAAGCCGATGTGGCAGGTGGCAAATTGTTGCTTACCACACATTGCTAGTCGCAAATTCTGGTAGCGTGGGCCCAGCCCCTAAGGAATTCCAAATTAAAGGAGCATTACATCTGAAATAGCGTTCACCGGCAGATTTGAGATGGTACTTTGGAACTTTGAGAAGTTTCTCTCCTGATGAACGCAGTGAGCGAGAGGGCTGGTAAGTGATCAGACTGGAGGAAAGGTATGACTGCCATCAAAGTGGCGGTATGCAAGGGTCGCAATCTTTACCTGTATGCGGGATTGGATTGGAAGCCAGTGAAGGCCTTTCAGTATAGGGGTTACGTGGTCTCGTTTTCGCCTGCACTTCACAAGCCTTGTGGCATTATTTTGAACTCGCTGAAGGCGGCTAATCTGCTCAGATGGAAGGCCAAAAAGCAGAGAATTGCAGTAATCAAGACGGCTCGTGACCAAGGCATTCACTAACTTTGCAGTGGCAGACTTGGAAAGACTCTGTCGGACAGATGCGATGCGTCTCGGAGAGTATGAAGCACCATGACAGATTTCACCAATGTGATCCTGCATACTCAAAGTCTTATCGAGTTTGACACCAAGATATATGACAGAAGACTGAAATGGAATATCAGTGTCATCTATAAAAGACTCGGTGTGAATTTGTTGAAGCCGGGATGCTGCGCCAACGGGCAGTAACTCTGTTTTTTCTGGGTTTAACATAAGTTTGTTACTGTCCATCCATGTCGTGACATCATCTACACAAGACTTGATGCCAGTTTCAACAGACTGATATTCCCCGGGTGGACTACTCTGAGAGATTTTGATGTCATCTGCATACTTATGATAAGAACACTGATGGCTGGAAATAACATCTGACAGCGGTTGTGAATACAATGTAAACAATACAGGGCCTAAGACAGAGCCCTTAGGCACTCCAAACTCCAGAATGGAAGGTCTAGAGACACTGTCTTTTACACCTACAAAGTGGTACCGATCGGAAACGTAAGATTCAAACCAAGAGAGAACCGTTTCACGCAGGCCAAAAGTGATTTCAAACCTCTTCATGAGAAATGAATGGTCCAGCATATAGAAAGCAGCGCTGAGATCCAACTGGGCCACAAGGGAGACAAGTCTCTCATCTGATTTACAAAGCAAGTCATTTAGAACACTCAGCACTGCTGTCTCCACGCTGTGACCTTTCCTATAGGCGGACTGATACACTTCCAACGGACCATTCATCTCTAAGTATTCCAGGAGCTGTTTTAAGACAACTTCTCCAGTACCTTAGAAATGAATGGTAGGTCTGTAGTTTTTTAGGGTATTTCTGTCCAAGCCTGTTTTTTTTTTTTTAGCAACAGGGTAACAACAACCTGTTTGAAAGATATTGGAACAGTTCTGGCTGACAGAGACTTGTTTACAATAGCAGCAATCAATGGTGCAAGATCGCTGATGCACTGCTTTTGGAAACAAGTCGGAACAGGATCCAACATGCAACTTTTTGTTGGAGACTTTGCAATTATGGCAGTAATGTCGCTTTCTGTAACATATTTGAACTTTGCAAAACATGGACCATTATAAACAGCAAAAACGGGTGGATTGCACTGCTTAGCATCTAAGTTCTCACGCAGCAGTTTGATTTTGTCAGTGAAAAAAACACAAAATGAGAATTGCAAACATGTGCACCACAGCCCCTGACCCCCGTATTAGTGAGAGTTCAATAACTCGTGCGCCATAACCATGCCACTCTGTTGGCCCTTTCCGTGTTGGTAGCGGTTTTAGTCATGATGATTCCCACAAGAATCATCATGACTAAAATCACTATAGACACGCAAAGAGTTCAGGAGAATCCGAAATAGAGTGGAGACGCAGGTGATGGATGACAGACAGAAGTGAGAGTTCGTTTCATGATCTAGGTTGCAAAATCTCAGATTGTTACAATTGTTGGTTGTGTTGTTATGTGAGAGCATGCATGTGTTAATCGTAGGAAACGATCCGATATTTATTTGAGCTTCTTGGTTACGAATCACGTACCTTTTCAGTAAGATTCTTTATCGTTCGCGCAGAGAGCGAAATTGGCTTTGTTGTGATACGCTAAGTTTAGTCCGGAAGCTTCTAGCAAAGTCGCACGGAGAAGAGCGGTCGATTTTTGTTATGCGTAGATTCGCTGAGAATAAACCAGAATGTTCAAGCAATGTCGCGCTGTTTAGTGCCCTCTTATGTGTGACATCAAAGTGTAGAGCCGCTCTATTTTTATTTTTAGTCCTAGTTGTTTTCTGTGCGCGTGAATTTAGCAGCCAGTCAGTGTTTTTTATGAAAGGTTGTAAACGGTCTGCCATACTCTTGTGTGACGTCATTACACACTGGGATTTGGGGCTGAAATTAGCAGTCAAATTTTTGTAGACTATTTTAGTTTATTCTAGAAAGTTCTTTTTATTTAATATTTATGAGTTTCAAGTACGTGTTCTGTTCTGATTGGTTGCGTTGTGTGAATTCGTTGGATTTTTCTGAAAAGTTGTTTTACTATAAAAGATGGTGCTAGGAAGCACGTGTGTACATTGTCATGCATTGTCAGTTGTAGGGACACACAGTTTATCGTAGGTACGTGGCCCATATAGGGTGTACATTGTGAGAGACGCAGCGTTACGGTGGTGTACGTTGTATGTGAAATGCATTTGTGTCGCCAGTGTTGACATTTGCAGAAGAGACATTGTATCGGTGTTGGTGCATTTGGGAATGCATTGTGTGGAGATCACATCGCTGCAATAAAATATTGTTGGAACTGTTACTCCAGTGTTGTCTACAACCTTAAACCATGTGTGACGGGTTGCAGCTGAATGAAGTTTCTTTTAAAAAAAACTTACGTACGTGCCGTCTGGTGTGATATCATACTTCGAACACGACTCAACACGTAACACAAATTATCAACTGGTTATTAGTGCAGACAAAGACCATTAGATAACTTCATCAGATCAGCTGTTTAATTGTATCATGTAAATGCATGTATACTGGTAAAATTGTGGAATTCAGTGCAGGTGTACTTATCAGATATATATAAGTGGTATAGTTACAAAGGACATGTCACTAATTAACCACATTCACAACCAAATCTGGCATAACCCTTTTAGCCCCGGATCCCTACAGCAGGAGATGGCTTGACCATGATAATTAAAGGGTAGTGCCAGATTAGCTTGACAACTTCAGGTACCAAGCTAATCTGGCACTACTCTTGAATTATCATGGTCAAACCATCTCCTGCAACTGGTACATAGTCATTAGGCAACACCTCCAAAATTTGAGAGATGGGACCTTGGGGCTAAAAGGGTTAAGTATATTGGGATTAGTATTACAAATTACAGTGTATGTGTACAGTAAACTTCAGATACAACAAATCATGAGGGATCCCAAATTTTCATCTTACGTCGGAAGTTTATTAAGTGCGAAGTAATTTTTATTGAAAGAGTACGTGCCATCGGGATCGCTGAAATGGTGGTGTTGTTGCATCCGACCTTGTAAGCAAAGCATGTAGTTCGAACGACAAGAAAAATCGTGATCTAGTGATAGAACTTAGAGATTAATGTAGCATGTATTTATATATCAATCAGGATATTCAGGTGGCTTCAAACATTAAGCAAACAGGAAACATTTTTTTTTTTAATAACAGAAACACGGAAAGGCAAATCAACAAGAGTACACACTTTTCCCCATTCATCCCATTTCCTTTCATCAGTACATAGTAGTGGCATACTGGATTTACCATGTCTGTTTGTCAGTCGGTGTGTGTACGTGTGTCCTCTGTTTTGTCCTGTTTGTCTCAAAACCAAACTTGAGTTGATGATAAAGTTGTTCATGAAAAGGAATTGGCATTTGTTTATGGTCTGTTTGTTCCATTTAGCCCCAATGCCCTACAGCAGGAGATGGATTGACCATGATAATTCAAGGGTAGTGCCAGATGAGCTTGGCACCTGAAGGCGCCAAGCTCATCAGGCACTACCCTTGGAACTGTCATGGTCGAGCCATCTCCTGCAGCTGGTACAAAGTCGCTACATTTGGGAAATGCATCCGTGGGGTTAAATTGGTTATATGAGATCGCCCAAAACAGGTCAGTTGTTTTGTTTACTTTCGTTGTGTTGCAGGATGAAAAAAACTTGCGTGTCATGTGAAACAAGATGGGATGCCCCGTTTAACTCATGTGAGATGTGCTGCCTCCAGATATGCCGCTTATGCTGCATATCCGGAGGCAGCACATCTCAAATGAGTTAAAGCTGTTCCTATTTTCAAGCTTATCCTTCTGATCCATCTCTCTCCACCCTAAATCACCCTACCCTCTGACCTACACACAAACACAGACACACGTCGCTTTACGCTAGTTATACTTTCCTGTGGGCTGAAGTAGCTACATGCACTCATTCTGAAGAAAAAACAATAGCATGAACGGTAAAATATGTAGCTTCATGTCATGACATCGCTAGTCCCACAGTGTCGTGTGAACAGTGACAAAATTTATGTTTTACGGCACTTAACGTAGAAAAACAGTAATTTTCTAGCTGATTTTCACACCTAGAACTTTGAGGTCAAAATTTGACCCATTTATACTCGAGAGCCTGGACAAACAGCAAACTTATGTAAATACTGTTTATGAAACATCATTCAGGTAATAATATGAAGATTGCTTTCGAACGCAGATTCTAATATCTTTAAGTTTAACTGTTTTAAAAATAATTTTTAAAAATGTGCCGAAAATCACAATTTGACCAGGTCATACCCATGAGCCAGGACGAACAGCAGGCTTACTTTTTACTTTTATAAAGAATCATCATGTGTTTAGTGGTTTTGTGTTTGTATGTCAGGTGCTTTTGGATACTTTGAGGTGACCCATGATATCACCAAGTACTGCAAGGCCAGCGTGTTCAGCCAGATCGGGAAAAAGACTCCACTGGCCATTCGCTTCTCCACTGTTGGTATGTACAGCATGCAAGACTTGTATTTAGTCTTAACCCTTTGGCTGTCCATAACATTTTTTGTCAAGGTGATTCCTGCAGGAATCACCTTGACAAAAAATGGTATGGCCCGTCAAAGGGTTAAATCTGTTATTCTCATTAACCTTTTCACTGGAACGCAATGAGCAATGTCCAGAGGCGAGAGACATGGACCCTTTTCAGCCCCTGTGACTGTCCGGTGTTGTGAAGATAGTTGGCTCACCACATTAACTCTTTGGGTGTTGGTAGCGATTTTAGTTACTAGGGTCCGATTGTATGGCTTGCAGTTACTGCAGTGTAATGAAGCTGAAGTGCATGTTCACAGGAAGACTGTAAATTTTGCAGGTGGCGAGAAAGGCTCTGCTGACACCGCTCGAGATCCTCGAGGCTTTGCTGTCAAGTTCTACACGGAGGAGGGCAACTGGGACTTGGTTGGAAACAACACACCCATCTTCTTCATCAGAGATCCCATGCTGGTGAGAAGTTTGTGTTCAAGTTCAGTTTGTTTGTTCATTCTTTTGCTTGTTTCAGTCAAGTTGCAAGTGTGTGTATGGAGGTAAATATTGACAATACAGTAGAACCTGTTTTGAGCAACCCAATTTTTTGGCAAGAAAAAAACATGAACTTTAAAGACAGGTGCAGTCTTAAGAGAAGTCTTTAAAAAGTGTCACCTGTCAATAAAGGCCATCATTTAGGTGGCTACAGCCACCTAAATGATGGTCTTTAATGACAGGTGATCACTCAGATGATGGGCTTTAATGACAGGTGTTCACATTAAACAGGTTGTGTTGTAATTTACAGCAATTTGCTGAGTGAATTTAACCCTGAAACACAGCAACAGGAGATGGATCCACCACGTTAGTTGAAGGGTGTTGCAAGAACAAGCAGTTCTCGTATCGCCCTTGAACTATTATGGTCAGTATTTCCTCGGAACTGGTATGTTGTCTTCAGTGGAAAAGTCACAGCTGTGGGATTTTGGACCATATGGCTTTGTGTGTCAGCCATTCAGTAAATTCAGTTATGTTTACTTCAGCATTTTTTATTGTTGATAAAATGATGTCTGTTGTTTCTATTACAAACCAGATAGGTGAGGCTAGCGCTGGCAGAATTGTCAGTACTCAATTGAGTACTGTTGTTTCTATTGCAGCATTTGTTTGATGATGGTGAGAGAGTTAGGTTTCAATCTGTTCTCATGTTTTCAGTTCCCGAGTTTTATCCACACCCAGAAGAGAAATCCTGCCACAAACCTGAAGGTAACTGTCCTCTCATGGCTGTTAGCACATTGTCTTAACCCATTCAGCCCTGACGCACTACAGCAGGAGATGGGTCGACAATGATAATTCAAGGGTAGTGCCAGATTAGCTTGGCGCCTGTCGGCGCCAAGCTAATCTGGCACTACCCTTGAATTATCATGGTAGATCCATCTCCTGCAACTGGTGCATAGTCATTAGATGACGCCTCCGAAATTTGGGAAATACGGCTGTCGGGCTGAATGAGTTAGCTGTAGCACACATCTGCATGAAGATTCTTCGTCCAAGTCATGTTTTTTGCATCCAGAAAGTGATGCACACCGTTTGCAAAATGTTCTTTTGGATGGTAAGATGGCATCCATTTACATATTGGTCCCCTGGAAACTGGTAATAAAATTGTTTAGGTGTTGATGGTGAAGATCTATTTGCAGATTGTTCACGTAGATGGTATTAACCCCTTCCCAGCCACTGTATCATTGTATGTTGGATTTCTGAAATCTTTGTTCATTCAACGACCAAAGGCCACAACCGTCCAAAGGAACATGGAAACAAATTGGTCTCAGCAAGAGATATAGATCCTCATGAGCCCCGCACCTGCGGGGGCTTATGAGGATCTATACCTCTTGCGTTTAGGTGGTGGTCAGATTTTCTCAGCAGGGAAGGGGTTAATGCACTCCACGGGGATTGGATTGGATGGAAAGTTTGCAACAGCCCACACATTAACAAATTCTTCAATTAATTTTTACTGATAGTACATAATGGCAGAATCTACAAACGCAATCTCCATATGTTCACCCCCTTTAACTGCTAAGAAACTATATGATCCAACTGCAAGAGGTGTAGATCCTGATGAGCTCCCACAGTTGCAGGGGTTCATGAGGATATGTGCCTCTTGCCAAAACCTCTTTGTATCTATTTTCCTTTGACATTGAACTTACCGTGATTTCAATAACACAGTCTGCCTCAACTTGCCGTGAAGGGGTAAAATGACCGATTCACTTGTGTTGTTTGTCGGACCCAGGATCCTGACATGTTCTGGGATTTCATCACCCTGCGCCCGGAGACCACCCACCAGGTGGCCTTCCTGTTCACAGACCGCGGCACACCTGATGGCTACCGCCACATGAACGGCTACGGCAGTCACACTTTCAAGATGGTCAATAAGGACAACAAGGCTGTCTACTGCAAGTTCCACTGGAAGGTGCGTAGTGGGGTTTCTTTTTTGATTGGTATATTTTTGTGATAGTTGTGTAGGTGAGTACAGACAGTACCTGCATAAACAAAAAACAACAGCCAGTTAAGGTGAAAGAACTGAGACGCACTGTGCTTTCAGATCCATGAAAAAGCTTTAGGAATAAATTCTTTAACCCATTTAACCCTGGGACCCTGCGGCAGGGGATGGATTGTTCATGATAATTCAAGGGAAGTGCCAGATGAGCTTGGCGCCTGAAGGTGCCAAGCTCATCTGGCACTACCCTTGAATTATGATCAATCCATCTCCAGCAACTGGTAACATAGTTGTTCGATGCCTTCAAAAGTTTGCAGATGTGGCTGTGGGGTTAAGAGGGTTAAGCTCCATGGGGTCCCAGCCTTGCCCTAGACACAGTGCCTACCCTGCCCAGGCTCTCCTAACATTTGTTATTAGCGTTTAAGGTATGGAAGTACGCATACATATTTTTGTGTTTTGACAAAATAGTCTCTCTTGTCTGCATCCTTAAAACCAAGCGCATGTTTGAACAGGTCCAAACAGCCATGGATTTGGAAAGGCCAGCCATTTTTGCACTGAACAGTAAAAGTGAGACTGACCTGCACTTGTGGGTTTTGATTATACACCGTCGCACAAAGTGTAGCCAACTGAGACTAGTGTGAGGCACCAGATTATCCTTTTTAGCCCCATGGTCCCATTTCTCACATTTTGGAACTGTTGCCTAACGACTGTGTACCAGATGCAGGAGATGGCTTGACCATGTTAATTTAAGGGTAGTGCCAGATTAGCTTGGCGCCTGAAGGCGCCAAGCTAGGCACTACCCTTGCTTTATGGTCAAGCCATCTCCTGCTTTAGAGATCCGGGGCTAAAAGGGTTAAGCCCTTGGCTGCTAAGAAAAAGTAAACATGATCCAACTGCAAGAGACGCAGATCCACATGAGGACCTGCAGTTGCTAGGGCCCATGCAGGCTGTACGCCTCTTGCTTACACCACTTTGAGTCCCTGTTCATGGGATGTCTCGGGCTCTTTGGCGTGGAATTAATGAAAACATGTTGAATTGACCCATTACATCCTGAGGCTGATTTGTAAAATTTGCTAATGCCCCATGAAGGCTACATTACAGATTAGGAGACAGCTGTTTTAGTTCAAGGGTGGTGCCAGAATAGCTTGGCGCCGCAGGTGCCAAGCTATTCTGGCACCACCCTTGAGCTATCAGTCATTTTTATTTCAAGCAATGGGTGTATCATGATGAAAAGGGTTAATAGGGAAACTGTCAGCTGGCACTCAAGGGGTTGTGCATTTCAGCTACTGGTACTGTAAGCAGTACCGATGGCTGCATGCACAAAGGGGTTAAAAGGAAGCAATTTACTCTCATTGTTCAAAGTGTTTTCACTCGCACAGTTTTTCCGATCCTTTCCAAAAGACTGACCAGGGCATCAAGAACCTGAAGGCTGACAGGGCTCACAAGCTGTCCGCGGATGACCCTGACTACTCTCAGCGTGACCTTTATGATGCCATCGCTGATGGCAACTACCCCTCTTGGACCCTGTACATCCAAGTCATGACCTTTGAGGAGGCTGAGAAGTTCCGCTGGAATCCATTTGACTTGACCAAGGTTGTTTTTTTGTGATTGTTATAACTATTTATATGATTGTTTTAACCTTTTACAACTCTTCACTTTCTGCTGGATCTGTTTTTTTATCAGCAGGGTATTTGAGAAAGACATTTACTGTGTGTATGTATGCCTACAATTACATCCTGAGGATGAATTTGTTTTAATTTACTTATTGTCCTATGAAGGCTACTTTACAGATTAGGAGATAGATCAACCATTTTAGTTCAAGGGTGGTGCCAGAATAGCTTGGCGCCTGATCATTTTTGTTCAAGGGTGGTGCCAGAATAGCTTTGCGCCTCGGGTGCCAAGCTATTCTGGTACCACCTTTGAACTATCAATCAATCAATCGATCAATAAACTTTATTATTCCAAATACATGTTGCCACGTACAGGAAAATTTGTCTCGCCACCTCAGGTGCAACTCGCAATCACCCGCACTCGCACAACAGTTCACAAACAACAAATGGACAATGGCTCGGGACGGGTGAAGCCCGTCGCCAAAGTGTCTCATGGCCGGCGCCAACGGCCCCAACCCAACCTCAACCTCCCTGACACAAAGCAGACTAAAGAGCCCTATCATAGTATCTCTTAAACACGAAATATAATGTTTTTAAACTTTCCGCTTGGCTGAGACTAGTTACACAAATGAGAAATACGCATAAACAAACAAACAAAAAAAGACGAATTATACTTTCACAGTTGCTACCTGGGGACCCGTCAGCATAAGAACAGCGTCGGCTATTAGACAGTCACTCTGGCATAAACAGTCACCACCTTAATTATAACTTAACTAGAATATAACTTCATAGTCAATTTTTAAAGCAATAGTAGTAGAACTACAGCATTAAAGTGAAAGTCCAAATTAGTTTCTAAAGAGCACACACATGCACACGCTGTTGTAAGAAACACAGTCACTGAATAGCATCTTCAATCCACCTCCTGCTGTAGGGCATTGGGGCTAAGTCGGTTAATGTCATGCACTTGTGCTGCCAAATTTCATGAAATGGGCTTACTGCATTTGAATACACAGCATTTATATATGGCTTGTGTCCAGTATTCAAAGTTCCCATTTATGTTTCTATTTAGGTGTGGCCCCATGGTGAGTACCCACTGATCCCTGTGGGTCGCATGGTCCTGAATCGTAACCCCAAGAACTACTTTGCCGACGTGGAGCAGATTGCCTTCTCCCCCATTCACATGGTACCTGGCATTGAGCCCAGCCCCGACAAGATGCTGCAGGTTTGTTGTTGTCGTGTATGTTCTTTGACATTTATGGTAAGTCTTCCAACATCATTCAACAGGTTGAAGGGGCTGAGTCTGCAATGTTTTGACAAATGTTGTTATAAGTCTGCTTCAGCATTATGTGCTCCAGTATATGGCAGCATTAAAATATGCACAGGTCTCTGGCTCCCACAAGGATGCTCGGTTAGGTTTGGTTTTTGGGTGAACGTCAGTCTTAACTGGCCTGCATACGGCACCCCCCCCTTCCGCCATCCCCATCTCATGGTTGACGTTCATTCATAAATCACAGTAGACTGCTCTGATCATAATTATAATAATAAAAATAATACTGGTATTATATCGGCTATATCATTAGGTTGTGATACATGTAGAGATGATGACATTAATTTGCTAAACTGACGGATAATTTATTTGTTTTGAAATCTAAAGATAGAAAATGTTAACAGGCATTTTATTATGAAATAGCTTAACTCCTTGACTGCTGCTGACTGTTTTAATCATCAGTAAAGATGCATAGTTACACATTTTTTTCCGCTAAACGATATCATCAGTAGCATTCAGTTGGTTAACCCATTACACCTTGAGGATGACTTTTGAAAAATGTGCTTATTGTCCTATAAAGGCTACATAACAGATTACAAGATAGATCAGCCGTTTTAGTTTAAGGGCGGTGCCAGAATAGCTTGGCGCCTCAGGCGCCAAGCTATTCTGGCACCACCCTTGAACTAACATAGTCAAATTTATTTCAAGCAATAGTGTATCAGGATGAAAAGAGTTAAGATAACTTGAACTGAACCGGACAGCCATGCGGAAATGAATCATGTTATCTGTTACTTGTGCAGGGCCGTCTGTATTCATACTCGGACACCCACCGTCATCGTCTGGGCAGCAACTACCTGCAGCTGCCCGTCAACTGTCCCTACAACACCCGTGCCAAGAACTACCAGCGTGATGGGCCACAGTGTGTTGATGATAACCAGGGTAAGGGGTGATCACAATTTATTTGAAACACACTTCTCTGTCAACACACAGTCTCCCCCCCCCCCTACCCCCCCTCCCCCTACCCTTGAATTATCATGGTCAAGCCATCTCCTGCTGCAGGGACCCAGGGCTAAAAGGTTAGTTAGTTAGTTATTTGGGTTTAACGCCGAGCAGGCGACCAAGGCCATCTCACGGCGGGATGGGTAAAAATCTGGTGAGCCAGACTAAAAGCAAGGTCTTAAGACAAGATGTAAATATATCTTAAAAATATGTCGGGCTAAAATGTCGCACGAGTCTTTAAAGAAATGTCTACAGACTCTCAAAAAGGGCAAAATAAAGAAATTCACAGTCTATGAATGCTCAGATCTTGTAAAAAATATTGCATTCTCTCAAGAAATTGAAGATTTTGTCCGGGGGAAAATCACGATAAACAGTCGGGGACAGGGTCACTGCGGGCACTGTTGGCAGCAGAATCTGCGATTCTGCTGCCTTCGATGCCCACATGGCCCGGGACCCAAATAAAAATGATGTCATAATATTCCTTCATCAAGTCTGCGTAGAGCTCTCTAATCTGCACCAGCAGAGGGTGGTCTGTTCCCGCGCCCTGAAGGGCCTGCAGGGCAGAAAGAGAGTCGGACAGAATCAGGAAGTTCCTGTCCCGAGACTGATAGGCAAGCTCGAGTGCCAGCAGAATTGCCTGCAGTTCTGCACTAAATACAGAGGAATGGTCAGAGAGGCGGAGCTTAAATGGGCGTCTTGGATGGCGAGAGGACACTGCAGCCGCAGCCACTCTCCCATCCTCAGACTTGGACCCATCCGTATAAAGACGACAATAGCCAGGAAAAATTGAAAGGAGTTCATTGAGGCTCTGTTGGTATATGGCTGGTGGAGTACAATCCTTCTTGTGGGCGGTCAAGTCCAGCAAGATGTCAGGAACTGGTAGTAGCCAGGGTGGAGTGATGTGTTGCAGAGATTCCGAAACTTTGTCCAGGTCCACTCCGGCCGCCTGCAGATGAGGTCGGACACGGAATGAAAGTGGACGGACTGCTCCCGGATGGGCATCATAAATCTATGCGAACGACGGGTTAAAAACACAATCATAGGCAGGATTGTCTGGATGGGCCTTCAGCTTCAGAACGTAGCTGAGCATGAGGCGGATGCGGCGGAGCCTGAGAGAAGGCTCCCCTGCCTCGGCATACAGACTAGGAACTGGAGATGTCCTGAAGGCTCCCAGACATATTCGCAGACCTTGATGGTGAATTGTGTTCAGACGCTGTAGAACAGACTTGGAAGCCGAGCCATATACCACAGAGCCGTAATCTAATTTGGACCGAACAAGGGCCAGGTACAGTCGAAGTAAGACAATGCGGTCTGCACCCCAGTCAGTACGACCAACGACACGAAGAATGTCGAGGGCCTTCCGACAAGAGGTTCTAAGGTAATTAACATGGTTGCAGAAGGTCAATCTTTTGTCGAAGATGACCCACAAAAACTTTGCCTCTTCGGCCACCTTAATTGGCACTCCAGCAATGATCAGGCTAGGTTCTGGAAAAAATTTCGTCTGGTTAGTAAAATGCACACAGACTGTCTTGGAGGGCGAGAACCTGAATCCGTTGAGAGACACCCACCCCTGGATGCGATCAACGCACAGCTGCAAGCGCCTCTTAAGGGACGCAAGCCCTCAACCTCGTGCACACAAAGCAAAGTCGTTCACAAACAAAGAGCATTCAGAATCATCCTTGACTGCCTTTACAATGTTATTAATTTTAATGTTAAATAAAACAGGAGATAAAATGCTGCCCTGCGGGACACCCATCTCCTGATCAAAGGAGTCGCATAGGGTGGAGCCCACACGGACATGGAATGACCGATTAGACAAAAAAATTGTGAATAAAAACGGGCAGGTGCCCTTTAAAACCCATGTCCGACAAATCAGACATTATACCATACTTCCAGGTAGTGTCGTATGCCTTCTCAAGATCGAAGAAAATTGCATAGACATGCTGCTTGTTGACAAAAGCATCTCGGATAAACGACTCAAAGTGGACTAGATGGTCATTTGTACTACGGAAGCGCCGGAAACCGCACTGGAGGTCTGCGATGAGACCCCGTGACTCAAGATGCCACACCAGTCAGGGCTAAAAGGGTTAACTGTCACAGGATCACTGTAGGAGGCCAGATGACTGCTGCCATGTGAAAAGTCCATTTCTTTGTAAAAAGTGAATTGTTTCCTCGAAAAGCATTACTGATGGCATTACTATATGGAAGTAGCACTTAGCCTATCAATTTCAGCCCAGGGATCGTTGTGACCAGGGATCGTGTACAGCAACGCCACCGGGGAACCACCCGAGTGGGCTGTACCAACATCCCTGAGTAGATTCCCTTCACTGAGTAGCTTCCCTTACCTCATATGGGCAAGTGCGTAGCGTCACCAGTTTCGCGCTTAGCTTCCTGCAAGCAGGTTGCCTTCAGCCTACGGCTCCCTTCATAGTTAGGATTTGGGTTTTCCTACTGGTCTCTTGACCTGACGAGGTAAGGCCTTGGGTACTACACCCGCCAGGGGTCCCGGAACTTCCTGACCAGCAGTTGCACTACCCTTTGGATATTTTCGTTTTCTTCGCACTTCAACCGGCGTGGTGGTGTGTTGCTCTACGGGCCCGATTCGGCCTCGGCCTCGGTCTCGTGCGCTTGATGGTTCGCTTTCAGAGATGCTAACTCTTCTGAATTTGCCATCTTTTTTTTCTTACGCTGTACAGCCAATAATTATCCTCGGTGGACATAGCGCTGACATGGTCCGCTTACGGTTGCCATTTCTTCGCGGACTTGCAGCTCATTACCTCCAAGCCATTGCGTCCCCTTGGGGGTTATGAGCCAATTGGTTGGGTCCTCTGGTTAGCACAACTAATCGGAATCTGAATATGCTTGATGAGAAGTGGTGTGATTCAGTTCCGTTCAGTAGTTCTTGGGACTTCGTGGTTTACTCTGTACTTGTGGGTGATGGAAGTGAATCGTGGTTTACTCTGTACTTGTGGGTGATGGAAGTGAATCGTTAAACGTCAAGTGCCTTTTGCAGCGGCATGCTGGGGAATACTCCGTGTGGCGGCATACGTTTTACAACGGATAATCGCGATAGTACAGCGGTGCAGTACTTTCTCGGCACGCAGGTAACCCGGGTTAAAAGCCCCGCAGAAGGCGATGTTTTTAGAGCTGTGTCCTAGGGTCACGCGGACATGCTCGCTGAGTCTCCTGTGAATGAGTTTTGTGGATTAGACGTTGTTGCACGTTTTCTTCTCAAGCGCAAGTAAACTGCGATAGTGCAGCGGTCCGATACTTTTCGGCACGCAAAAAAAAAAAAAAAAAAAAGACGGTAAGGTGGTCCCGGACTGTGACATTGCTACAGTTCGGCAGCAGTGACTGTTGAGGACCTGCAGAATTCAACAAAGGACACGTTGTGGAGGTTCTCCATTTCTCCTTTTGGTATGTACTCCTTTTTCTCTCTTTGCGTTACGGCGTTAAAAGGCAGGACCTTAACCTTGAATGGCCAAGTGTTATGTCCACATGAGATCTTCCTGTCCAAATTTATTTTTCCTGTCCAGTTGCAAGGTCAGGTAGTGACAGTAGGTACTGGCAGGGCTCGCCGCGGTCCGTCTGCGGCGTGACGCAACACGCAGCTTACTCAGCTTGACATAGCGATCTTACTAACCATTTGCGGAGAGGGAGACAAGAGGCTTATGGGATATCGGAATTTTGACCTGCCAGTAGCCTCCTGACAGGGGTCAGCACCTCTGTCTTTATCCCGTCTTTCACGGATGTGTTACAGTATGCCAGTCCAGACATACTGGCTGTTGGGGCCTTCAGTGGCCCACCGACATGTACACCTTCAGCATGCCGTGTGCTGGCTGCTCGGCTTCTCGGACATGCGGCGTGAATGCCCCTTGGAGGGAACTTCAGTGGTTGCAGTTATGGGGCTTACTGCGGCAACGACCCGCTGCTCCCCGGGACCCACGCGCGCAGCAGGGTAGTCTGTCCGTCAGGAACACTCGTACTGCTACAACGCCTTCTGCCCTACACCGGCCATCGGCGTGCGCTATCAGACGATGTGGTGTCCACGGCCCGCTCGGCCCAGCCACCATCTTACACTCAGTCGTCTCACCTCTCACAGACAGTTTGTGGGCTATCTAGCTTGGTGTCGGGCCCCCTCCCCCAGGGCGTTCAATCAGGGGTGAGACGGCCTCCCCCAACGCAGGATGGTTATGTGTCCCGACCACTACAGTAGCCACATATGTGAGTACACACCGTGTTTTGCCTGTTACCGGTATGGAAACGGCAAGAGCCTTACGAGCCTCGGTACAACCTTTGGACTATGCGGTCAGTCTCGACTTCCGAAGCATACCTGCACTTTCCCATGCACAAGCTTTGGGCATACAACATGGTCCTCCTGCTCGACGCTCCATTCAATTGGAACTGGACGTGGACACATCTTCGGCTCCCTCGCCTTCGGTCTCAACCTCAGCCGTTGGATGCCGTATTCACCAGAGCCAGGCAGGATTCCTCGAGCCCTACGTCCAATTATCTCGATGACCTGCTCCTCAGGAATCAGGACTGGACAGGAACGCTCTTCTAGCGCTGCTTCACTGACTCGGATTCTTCCTCAACGATGGAAAGTCGGACCTGGTGCAGTCGCAACGGGTTGTCCATCTCAATATGGACTTCTGACTAATCTCAGCAGGTAGTCTACTGGAGCCTCGGATCCAGAAGCTGTTGACCTTGGCGCGGCAAGTCTCCCCAGTGGTTGCGCTTCTGGTCAGGACCTGGCTCCAGCTCTTGGGCCTGATCAGTGTGGCGGCGGACCTGTTAACACTTGCCAGGCTTTACGCTCGACCGCTACAGCTACTTCTGCTGATTCACTGGCGTCCGTCCTTGGGAGATCTCTCAGCCCCGGTCCCGGTCTCGTTGCTGATCAGGCTGCTTCTGCTTCGTTGGATAGTCCCGTTCTCCCCCCCTCCATTTACTTTCGCCATTGCACGGACGCAAGTCATGACGACTGGAGGGGGGGGGGGGGGGGGCCTTACTGCCAGAGTTCAGCACCGTCTTGTACCTGTGGTCGTCAGATCTTCGAGACCAACATATCAACTGATTGGAGTTGAAGGCGGTGTGGTTGGCCCTCTACCACTGGGAATATGAATTCTGCACTATAGTCACTATAGTCAAGTTAAACATTTTCATGAGCCTGTGACAAATGGTCGTTTGTACCAAAAGTAAAACAACCAAAAGAAATGTCCAAGTAACAACCAACAGAGATGTCTTTAAAATTGGCTTATTTTAGGCACTGGTTAGTTTGCTGTATATATGGCATGTCGGCATGTGAAATTAATTAATGTGAATGCAGAAACATGATTTCCAGCAATGAATAATTGCATCTGGCCCTTTCTGAAAATGTTGGTTGTTTCAGTGGGCATAAGGTGATATATATGATCACTTTGTCTGTTTATTGTTTTTAATTATTCTGTTTCAAAAGAAATTAATTGTATAATCTGTTCTTACAGGTGGAAGTATGAAGAGTATTTTGTCCCTTTTGAAATTAAGGAATCGCGGCTCTGCGGCCAGGAGGTCCTGATCCTGTCTGACAATGCGATGGTGGTGGCCTTTATTCAGAAGCAAGGCGGCACTCGGCCTCTGACCCTCTGCATGTTACTTACCAGATCCCGGACGATTGCTGAAGTCTGCTGCTTCACGCCTGGAGGTTGTCCGGCATGCCCTCTCAGCTCGAGGTTTCTCGGATGCAGCAGTGGAGGCGATCACTGAAGCCCGCAGACCATCCACCCTGCGGGTGTATGAGGGAAATGATGGGTCCTACAGTCCTGGGGCGAGCCCACGCTGCAGCTGACCGAGTTCTTCTTGTGGCTTTTTCATGCACAGGATTTGGCCCCGATCAACTTCGTGGTTATCACTCGATGGTGGCGGACACGTATCAGCACTTAGGCTGACCAGACCCTTAAGCATGCAAAGACTTCTCAGAAGTACCCAACGGAGAAAGAAACACGCTTAGAAAAGACGGGTACAACACAATTTATTAATATTTCGGGTAAATACCCTTTGTCAAAATAGACAAACAAACAAACATAGAGATTAGCCGCTACTTATCTTCAATGGCACATTCCTTCTGCCATTGAAGATAAGTAGCGGCTAATCTCTATGTTTGTTTGTTTGTCTATTTTGACAAAGGGTATTTACCCGAAATATTAATAAATTGTGTTGTACCCGTCTTTTCTAAGCGTGTTTCTTTCTCCGTTGGGTACTTCTTTGCATATTACACGCTTGGCAGTCACCTTTTTGGTCTGGATTAAAGACTTCTCAGACTTGATGTCCCATTTCGAACTCCAGCGACCAGTCACTCATTCTCTCGTTCCATGCTGGGATCTTCCGTGGGTATTGACCTGAACCTCCAGTCGGTTCGAGCCTCTTCCTCTTGCCCGCCTCGCAGACGTGACTAGGAAGACCTGCTTCCTGCACAGTCGCCAGAGTCAGCGATTTGCATGCCCTGTCCGTAGACCCTGCATGCAGAAGAAGATCCCTGCCGGCGCGCCATGAAGCCTTTCCGGAGAGCCGCTCCTACACGCCTGGCGGTTGTGTGGGAGGTCACTCGAATGCAGCGGTGGAAGCTATCGCTGCAGCCCGCAGACCCTCCACCCGCAGAGTGTACGAAGGGAAGTGGCGTGTCCTCCAGTCTTGGTGCGCGACTCGACGCCTTTCCACCACGACGCTGACTATGCCGCACCTGGCCCAGTTCTTCTTATGGCTTTTTGAGGACCAGCAATTGGCGCCCATCACCATCCAGGCTATCTGGCTATGATCGCCAACACATACCAACACTTGGGGCGTAATGACCCAGGCGCGTGCAAGGATCTTTTGGACCTAATGGCCCATTTTGACCTCCGTCGGCCGGTTCCGCACTCGCTGGTGCCTGGCTGCTCACGTGGCTCAACTCTGAGCGCTTTGAGCCCTTCTCCCTGGCCCGACTGGTCGATGTTACCAGGAAGACTTGCTTCCTCCTTGCACTCGCCACAGCAGCACGAGTTAGCGAACTGCATGCCCTCTCCATAGAATCCGCCTGCCTGCAGTTCAGGACGGATGGCTCCGTGCAACTCCTCACAAACCCGGCTTTTCTTGCCAAGAACAGACTCCCCTCGGCCAGGGCACAGGTGATCAACTGCCGGTCGCTGCCGGACACTTCCCAGTCCCAGAAGTCCCGCCAACAGGACCCTGTCCGGGTCTTAAAGGTATACCTCCGCAGGACGAAACCTTTCCGGAGAGGCCGATCCCGCCTTTTTCTGCCCTTGTATTGTGGCAGGATGAATATAACTGCGCAGACTATCTCTTCATGGTCATCCGCTCCGCTTATGAGGACCTCTCCCCTGCAGGGGCCAAGCGGATGCAAATTCGAGCGCACGAAGTCAGAGCTGTCTCGACCAGCCTCGCCTTTGACCGCAACTGCGCAGTAAGGGACATTGTCGCAGCAGTAGGATGGAGAGCAGAATCCACCTTTGCCTGTTTCTATCTGCGCGACCTCTCAAGCCAGTGGGACAACCTGGCCCTGGTGGGCAACGTCTCGGCGGCTCGACACTCCCTACCGGCGCCCCAGGCGCCTTAGGTAACGCTTAGCTGAAATTGTGAGGTGTTGATCCCATCCCAGCCTTTTTCACTAATGCATCCGCAGTGGCAGGGTAATTGGCGGCGCCCTCCTCCTTTTCGTTATTCTTCCATATAGTAATGCCATCGGTAATGTTTTTCGAGGAAACAAATGTATTTTTCTCTAAAATGTATTTTTTCGAGAAAATACTTACCGATGGCATTACTTGGAGGGCCCTCTCACCTGCCCCGCTCGCCGCCAGTAAGCTAAGAGCGAAACTGGTGACGCTACGCATTTGCCCGTATGAGGTAAGGGAAGCTACTCAGTGAAGGGAAGCTACTCGGGGATGTTGGTACAGCTCACTCGGGTGGTTCCCCGGTGGCGTTGCTGTACACAACGATCCCTGGGCGGAAATTGATAGGTTAAGTGCTACTGCCATATAGTAATGCCATCGGTAAATATTTTCTTAAAAAATATACATTTTAGAGTAAAATACATATTTCAATCGTAGACTGGGCAGACTAGATGAATTATGCTTTCCTTTGACACTAGAAGTGAAAAAGTAAAGATTAACCCATAAAGCACTGAAAGACTGTGGCAGGATGTGGATCGACCATGATATTTCAAGGTTGGTGTCGGAATAGCTTGGCGCCTCTAGGTGTATTTTCTTTAAAATGTATTTTTTCGAGAAAATACTTACCGATGGCATTACTCGGAGGCTACTCAGGGATGTTGGTACAGCTCACTCGGGTGGTTCCCCGGTGGCGTTGCTGTACACGATCCCTGGGCTCTAGCTATTCTGACACCGACCTTGAAATATGGTCGATCTGTCTCCAAAACTTTGATATAGACCTCACTTTGACAAAACTATAGACAAAACTTTGATAATTTTGTCCTTAGGGCATAAGGAGTTAAATACCTTTCATGGAATTTAGTTTTACAGTGAGATATTTTCATGGATGGTGCAAAATGCCATACACGGTTTCCTTTTGTGTTAATGACACTCATAACTACACCTGTATTACCCCAACAGTTTTATTTTCATGCACAATTTTTTTTGCATAGAAAATGCATTAAATTTTTTGTTTGTGCAGCTGGTACTCCCAACTACTACCCCAACAGCTTCAGCGGCCCAGTGGACAACACACAGCATCTGGAGTGCCCTGTGACCATCTCTGGAGACGTACAACGCTACAACACAGGGGACGATGACAACTTCAGCCAAGTTGGAACTTTCTGGACGAAGGCAAGTACCTGAGCTTTCTCTTCTTACTCTAATTATCTTTTTCATTGACATGAATAAAATGCCCATACGCTTTCTCAGTTGTTGTTTTGAATGAAATGTGCAAGCTGTGTAAAGTGTCCTTTTCATTTCTTGGGTAATGTGCGTGAGCTTGAACCTCATCACTGCTGGTTGGTGCAGATTGTGTTTCAGCAATCTTTCTTAACCCTTTGGCTGTCGGTAGCAGTTTTTGTCGAAATGATTCCTGCAGGAATCATCACGACAAAAGCCGATACTGACAGCCAAAGAATGACCGCGGTGCCAAATGCCCCAGCCATATCCCAAGAAAATGGCCTCAAAGTGATGTCAGCAAGAGGCATAGATCTTCATGAGGCCCCAGCATTTATGGGGTCTTATGAGGATCTCTGTGTCACTTGCAGTTTATTGTGTTCACTTTTTCTTGGCAGTCAAGGGGTTGATAGACGCTGTTTGGAAATTAGAATTGAGTAGGTCAAAATTGCATGTTTTTCAACCCCCAAAAAGTGGATTAAAAGCCCGGACAAACGTGCAATCGCGTTTGTCCAGGCTTTTGTCAAAATGTGCAGTTTTGATCTACTTCTGATTTCCAGAAATTGTCTATTGACTATCAAAAGTATCATCCTTTTTACTGTCCATGTTAATCTTTGTTTTCATTTGTGAGATTTGTCTGATCCCTTAAATATGGGGACACAGCAATTACCATTAACCCTTTGCATGACGGTCGCAGTTTCTGCTGCAATCATTGTGACAGAAACAGCATCCTACATGCAGAGGGTTAACCCTTATCATTCGGAATACACCAGTCTGTGAAATAAGTTTGACTAAAATAGTTCAAGGGTAGTGCCAGAATTGCTAGAGGCGCCAAGCAATTCTGGCACCACTCTTGAACTAAAGCCATTGGTCTATATCCTTATTGTAAGTACTATAATGTAGCATGCATAGGGCAGTGTACAAACTTGAAGCTTTTAACCTCAGTATGATATGGGTTAAACAAAGACTCATAAGAATTTATGCCTATTTCCCACCTGGTTCATTCTGACATTTCTTCAGTCTGCGACGGGAAGTATTCTGCCCCACGAAGGCAAGAGACTGCAAGTCCATTTTTGTGAAAAGCATATGGTTTTTGTTGCATGAGGGGGCAGTCAGTGAAGGGTTTACATGCGCTGTATATCGGGCCACAGCATATTGCAATCCATGCATCTGTCATAGTTTACTTCACTTTTGGTCTGGAACTGTGTACATTACAGCATGCTAATGGTCTTGTGTATTTGTGTCATTTTAACTGGTTCAGCCCATCGGACATATTTCCCTAATTTTGGAGGCGTCGCCTAATGACTATGCACCAGTTGCAGGAGATGGGTCGACCATGATAATTCAAGGGTAGTGCCAGATTAGCTTGTTTCCTAAAGGCGCCAAGCAAATCTGGCACTAACCTTGAATTATCATGGTCAACCCATCTCCTGCAGTAGTGCGTTAGGGCTGAATGGTTAATTTATGTTGTTTGCATTGTAGGTGCTGAAACCAGAGGATCGGACTGCATTGATTCAAAACATTGCTGGCCACCTGAAGGATGCTCAAGAGTTCATCCAGCAGCGAGCTGTCCACAACTTCGGTCAGTGCGACCCCGAGTTTGGCAAAGGTCTTCAGCAGGCCCTTGATGCTTTCAAGAGCTCTCAGGTCAGTTACCATTTGTAGTCACTGGGTTTGAACTTTTGAACATTTCAAAACCTGTTACCCAAAATGAAAGATGGATTTATTAATTTGCCTGGTATACCTTTGTGCCAGATTGACATGTAAATTAGCCCTAAGTCATCACCCTTGAACTAACTGGGCCAATCCATCCCCCTGTGGGGGATGGATTGGCCCAGATAGTTCAATGGTAGTGCCAAATGAACTGGGCATTTTCCTAGATACTAAGCTAATCTGACGCTACCCTTGAACTATCATGGCCGGTCCATCGCCCTCAGCAGGTACACTTCATATAACACTAGTCCCTTGGTGATGATACACTTAGTTTAAAAGCTATGCCATCGGGTTGATGTTGGCCACAATCGGCCTGGGCACAGTTGCGCGCAGGCGAATTGTGGCCTACGTCGGCCTGATGGCCTTGCATTTGCTGGGACAGTCTTCATAGTCCGATGTGCTTGAGTTAATCGACGATTAGGTAAGCCTGGACAAACACGTGATTGCATTTGGCGCACACAGTAGATTGAAAGCTTAGACAAACATACTGCATGTTTCTCTGGGCTTTTAATCCACTGTTTGCTTCAAACAATTTCAAATTGTGACCTACGTCTTATTTCCGAATGTCTGTTGCTGCGTCCTGAAGGCCCTTGTTGGTGTCAGAACCCATTTAGCCCCAACACCAGGAGATGAATCGACCATAATTCAAGGGTAGCTAATCTGGCAGTACTCTTGAATTATCATGGTCAATACATCTTCTCAAACTGGCACATGGTCGTTGGTTGATGTCTCCAAAATTTGAGAAATGCAGCCGTGGGGTTATATGGGTTAAAGTACATCCTGATTAGCCAGCTTGTACTCTTTTTTTTAACTTCAAAGTACTTTTGCATTTGAATCCAGACTGAGTCATATTTTATATACTCCATCCATTGAATGTCTAGTGCGAGACCCAACCGACATTTTTTATATTTCAGGCGAATGTCCTGGCAAGTCTGTGAAGAGCTTGTCCACTGCTGTGGAAGGCAATCCATGATAGACCCAGAGATCACAGAACCTTTACAGTGGAGGCAAGATGTATCCGTACAGTGTTGGAGAAAAATGCGAAAAAACTGTGGACATTGGCAAAATACACATTTACTTTGAACACTACATTTTGCATGCATGTTTTTTTTAAACTCTTTACATCCTGATACTCTCTCATGTGAGATCAATTTGACCATGGTAGTTGAAGGGTGGTGCAAGAACAGCTGTCCTGGCACCACCTTTGAACTGTCTTGGTCAGGCTATGGGAGGAACTGAAATCCAGTCATAGTACAACTCACTAATCTTAAAAAAACAACCTCAGGATGTAATAGCCTATAGGTTAATGACCCAGCAAAACAGTTGTATTTTTGTGCACGGCTGCAGAAATGGCATTTGTCTTGAACTTGATGAGACATGAATGGCTGACGTAGGCTGCTGTTTAGTTGTGCACAGTTGTGCACAGGTCAACAGTGGCCGACATCAGCCACATGGCCTTAGCTTACAGGCTAGCTTGGAATCTGTTCCCTTGCTAACCCCATTCACACCAACTTTCCTCATGCATAGAAGGCCTTTGGCCATTCAAACATTCTGCTGACTGAATTATATAAAGATAAGCAATAAGTTGTATATGGAAGGGAGGGGACATTTTCTAATTTCATTTCAATTGTATTCAGTTTCTTTGTTCTGTGAGAAATTCATTAAATTTATTATACTCTTTGCTTCTTTTATCATTTGATTTTTCCATCGATGTGATGATTTTTTTCCGAAAAAGGCATTTTCATCTCCTTTGAGATTTAAAAATACATGGTACTACCCAGGGGACATGATTTTTGTGCGCCTATTTAATTGCTTAAGGGATGCAGATGATCGTCTTGTTCTATACCTGCATATTTCTCTGTGGGCTGGCGATTGGGTGCCTGATAGGCGGGGGCAGGGGATCTGTTTGTCCAGCGCCGAGTGATTCGCCTTGGTTTGTGTACATATTTAATTGCTTTGTATTCATATTGAATAAATTGTTTCTTTATATGTGATGTAAATTGTTGCCTTATTTGATGTTAATTTTGTTAAAATTAAAAAATCTGATGACAGATTTGTTGGTTTAAATTTTATTTCAATGGATCGTCGATGTTTTTGAGACATCTTTTGGGACGTCTGCTGTTTGGCTGCATGTAAATGAAAGAATGAGCAAGGTTGATACTATTTGCTATTTGATGGCTTTAACTACCATAAGATTAGCCACTTTGGGCATGCAGCCATGGTACTGTTTACAGTATCGGTGGCTACATGTGCAGGGTGGTTGAATTTTTCACACTGCGTACATGCAATCAAAATCGGTGTTTATCATATTTTCTTTTGTGATTGACATTAATATTTTTACATATAAATTTTGGGATTCTGTCACATTTATCTGTCGGTTTAAACTGGCTGCTTACATTCTTTAATTTTGATTTGTTTGGACTGATGAGTCACTTTAAAGGTGTTTTCAGCATATTTTCCATTTAGAATGTGTAGTGGAAATATACTAAACAGACCTTAAAAGTGAGAATGTATGCTACAGTGGATACTAGCTGGTAACTCACATTAATTGAGCTACCTACTGATAGAATTTCTTCTGTGGTGTTTTAGAGTGATGTACAAGTTTGATTTTATTTTGTATGTGTACATATGTTGCAGTATACATGATCATGCAACCACTGTCCATGCTGTGAAATGGAATAATGCATTTGAATGTGCATGTTTTTCCATTGATGATTATTTCATACTCCAACCAGATGTTTCCAATAAAGGCATGCAGTTCAATCAAATTTACTTGTTTTTTGTTTTAAATGCTGTATGTGTTTGATGAAAGCGTTGACTGTTAGTGGATGGATGCCAATGTGGCCAACACACACGTCACAAGGCGTTTTTAAAAGTGACCGTTTAAAGCACACCGAATATGCTGTGAATTTTACCAGGAAAACTAAACTCTCAACCCAACTTTCTTTGCCGCCGCATATAAACAAGTGCCACCGCGGCAACCAAATAATCTGCACACTCAGTTCAGTTTTCCCCGGGTAAAGTTCACGGTATGGTCCTGCTAAAACCCAGAATAACCTTTCAAACATGTTCCTGAGAAATCTAACAGTCATAGAAAGCAGTTGATTTTAAACTTGCAATTTTAAAGTTATTGTATTGCAGATATCTGGCCACCACCTACGACGATATTGCCAGCAGACCTCCTGAACTATCGAGGTATAGGGTTATAAACAAAAAATAATCCAATACACAAAATCGTAAAAATATCATCTTTTGAAATAACAAGAATTTAAAACCAAAAGAAAATCGAGTAAACAAAACAGTCAAGCATAGTTTAGTACTCGCTGAGACTGAATCACATTTTGTTAGTGTTATAAGAGGTACAAGATAACCGCAAAGGGAATTAATTATTGAACTTCCGCTTGTGTCATCCGAAATTTTCCCAACATATCTTCGCCGACAGTCCAGACATCCTTCGTGGAAGACACGATCTGGTAAACTTAATTAATAAACATATGCAGTAATAATTTAAAACAAGTAGGAGTTCATGTATTATATAGATGACTTTGCGCAGACTTGCAGTGTAAAAAACTTGTGATCGCCGACGCCCACGTCACTACGTGAAATTTGTCTACGACGTCTTCAAGTTTTGGAACGGCGTATGGAAGGGGTCGGCTTCATACCTTGTTCAGTAGACATTGATTCGCTATTTTTCTCTCTTGCCTTTGTGTAAATTCAACCCGTAACGGTAATTTGATTTTGAGGATCTTAATGTGACTTCATGCTATTTACTTGATTATGACCGGCTTCATTCTTAACTCGGTCACTGTGACTGTGAGTCAGGGTCAGACTGCGAGTACGATAGAAATAGTAACTATTGATTGACAAATGGTATAAATTTATGTGTTTTGACTGCCAGCCAACTATTCTCTCCCCTCCGCAAAAGCCCTCACAACCACCACACCATCACCAGTACGTAGGCACACACGCGCACACACACACACACACACATGCAGAGTGACAAAGCGTTACAACTGTGAACTGACACAGTGAACAGTTGCACCACATATGGAATTGTGGCCTTTGACTATGTTCCCTTTGTTATTGATATAATAACTTCTTTTTGTGGTATATTTTTTGTGTGTATTTGGGCAAGCTTTTTGAATGTCTAATTACTTTATTATTTTATCTTTTTGTGTATATTATATATCGTGTTGTGTGTGTTGACTATGCAGTGTGTATATGTAGGGGTGAAAGTTTTTCATGTAGACCAGGGGTGGATCTGTGTGTGTGTGTGTGTGTGTGGGGGGGGGGGGGATGTTTCCAAGGATTCAGTTCTGGATCCTCTTCCCTGTCTTCCCAGCTGGTTTTTGTAAGTACTCATCCCCCCTCCCTTTTTTTTCACAATATTTTGGCAGGTGGTGAGAAAATGCAAGAAGTTTTAAAACACATTTGGCACACTTAGTCCTAACCCCCTCACCATGCTCTTTTTCTTTCTTATCAAGGACAAGGAGAGGATTCTTCTTATTTATGATTGTTATAATCATCATAATTATTATTACTGTAGCTGTAAAATTCTGTAAAAGAAAACACAAAAAAACTTAGCTAAATGTCCGTATGCGAACCGTATACTGACAAGCGTAAACTTTTGAACCATTTCTGAAAAGTCTACCATCAATCAACATCAACCTGTAGAGTGGATGCTTCTTTTCCTAGGTTAGTGCTCATGATGAGGGACTTCAGTTTGCTAAAAGCAGCCCATTAAAAAAAAATTGCCTGAGGACAATGAATACGTTTTGTCTAGTAAATGAAACCACACTACATTTTTTGGGTTACAATTCTGATTTCAATTGCCTACCTGCTCACGATGAAGTCAAAAAGTGATACCTGGTCTGACACCTCTGCTGACAACATTTAACTAACCCTGGCAGCTTCACTGTCAGGTGAAGCTGAAGCCAGTCTAGCTGACCAGACTGAGATGGACACAGAAGCAGCTGCTAATCCTGCTCCTGATGATGGCAAACGATGAAGCTCTTAATCCAGACAAAAATGGTGACTGTCAAGCATGTAAAATGCAGAGAAGAACCCAATAGAGAAAGACACATGCTTAGAAAAGACAGCTACAACACAATTTATTAGTATTTTGGGTAAATACCCTTCTTCAAAATAGATAAACAAACAAGTATGAAAAAAGCTGACAAAGGCATGCTAGTACCAGATGAATCTTGTGCTTGCCCGAAAAATTGGACAGCAAGAGACATTATGCCATCCGTCATATTGTCCTCCAAGTGATGTACCCAGAAGCACTAAAGATGAATTAATGCCAATGACCTCCATCAAGAGACTTTGATGTCCTTAAAAAAAGTGTCGCAAACGAACACATGTGCACAAAGCCAGTTATATCCTGCATATTTAATGATGATAATTTAAAAAATGGTCATTATACAGGTGCTTTCCCCAACTCTGTGAACTGGTTCAAAGCATCGCAAACTGAACTCAGCACGCACTTTCTTGTGGAACATGCGCACTCTAAAGGCAAACACAGTACAAGACGTGCACAGTCATTCACATGGTGGAAATTCTGATTGCTTGTATTTGAAATCATAAAGTGGCCTGAAACTGGTACCAAAGTGGAGTGGGGCGGATGGGGGTGGGGGGTGGGGGGTGGGTGGGGTGGGAACAACCCACAACAGTCCACCCAACTTAACGGTGGCACTTACTAGAGGACAAAAGTCTGACTCAGTCCTGAACCGGGTATCGATCCTTGATCCTTCTTCTTCTTCTTCAGCGTTCCCGCTTGATCCTGCAACATTAAGGCATACTCTTTACCACTGCCCAACGGACCGCACTATGTCACTATCTGAAGTCTCTCAATGTCAGTGTTCAGACTGTCATCATCTGTTCTGACTGCTGTGGTGGTCAGCACTGCAATACCCTTTTCACACACTCTCAAATACACAATACAATGCAGAAGTTTTTGGAGTCCGGACGCACCAGATGGAATGTAATTCAAAGTGTTCTGTAATACCCTGTGCAAAAAAGCACAGTCCAATCAATACACCGTCCGGCTGGGACATAGCTTTGTGCATGGCACGACATGGTAAATGTTACCCTGTGATCCTGAGGAAGCACAGCCAGGTCTTTGACTTCAAGCACTAGGTTATCAAACCGCAAAACAAACCAACAGTGAAGACCGGCGAGTCAACTGGCTCCAGATCCGCTGCAATTAAACTCTCCAAAGTAGATGAACGCATTATTCAGTTCAAATGTGATCTGTATGAAGAAAGGTTCAGAATTCTCAGCCTGATTGGGTCCAGCGGTAGAAGGGTATGATCATAACCACCCCTGAAACTTCTTTCACTTCACTGTACAGTGACAAGGTCTCACGTTAAAAAGGCTGACCTCTTGTCTCTTTACTCATTTGGTGTAATCCCCAAGAAACATAATCCAGTCTACAGATACCTTCCAGTGTTTAGGAGGCCCCTGATGTCGGTGACATTGACTCGGAATAAATAGTGCCAGTTTGTGTGCTGCAGTCCAGTTTGAGCAATGAATAGTAAATCTGACAGAACTGATTATAAAAAAAAACCCAACAACCTTACTTGAACGCTGAGATGCACATAAAAAATGTAGATTTGAGATATAGTGTAATATCTGACATCTAGATGTGTGCACCTGTCGTGTTCCTTTGCCGCAGGACTTTGCAATGAATGCCTGTTGTCATCTCTGTGAAAATGTTAATTTCAACCCTTTTCAATTTCGCTTCCCCTGTGTTAATTGAGGGATACTATTAGTTGCAACACAAACAGACCTGTCCTCGAAAGAGAAGCTAATGCAGTATAGTTTATTAATAATAATATTGAACAATTATTGTATGGATTTTTAGTGAATAGATGTGAATTACATGTAAACTCATTTATGTGACACCCAAAAGCTAAAGAAACTGTTTTCAGTGAGCTAAAATGTATCACCTTTTAACAATAAAGAATGAGAAACCAGTGTGTGTCTGTGCCTGTCTGTCTGTTTGCCTCCCTCCCTCTCTCTCTCTGCATTTGAGAGTAATATGTGTGTGTGTGTCATTACGTGCCTCGGCTATTCATAACTCCTAAGTTAGACTGTAAATGCATGCAACATTTCACCCAGAAAATGTTTGTGTATGCGTGCCTGAAAGAGTAGCATCACAATAGACCTGTTTCAGCGCAGTCAGCCAGCCCACCTGTAAACAAATAGTGAGCACAAAAATGTTACCTGCTGCTACCATCCCCTGGCACGCTGTACGACAGAGAGGGAAATTTCAATACTAGCAATTCTGTGCTAAAGCTAGATGCCACCAGATAGCGGTGATGTTTCATTGCGCTTTGGTGCCGATGCGGCCTGCCAAAAGGTGCTCTTGCAGCCAAGCACATTTAGGCTTACAGTAGTTGCCGAGAAAGAGCTCAAATGCGCCGTGCATAAACAAGCTATCTAACACACGTCATATCAGGTTTCACCGACAGCAAACTAAGTCACCAAGCTGTTCATTTTATGCTGTCCAAGACAGAGAACATGTCACTGAATACTGTAGAATAATTAAATTTTCTTTAATACTGCTTTTACATAACTTTATGAGACCTCAAACTTTCAAACGCGATTTACTTGAAACTGCTCTTTCATCAGATAGCACCTTCTGGCAGGGAACCCAGGATTATGCTGTGCCAGTTGTACGGTGCTCTTAGCACTGAAAGTACAAGCGCCTTAAATATATATATAATAATAATAATTATTATTAACGTAATTATATATTTTACTTTTCAATTGTTGAAGGCACTCTGTTTGACATTATCAGGATTTTCATCACAAACTACCAGACATGCAGAACAGTTACGGTGGTGCTTTAGACCTGAGCGGCAAGCTGATCATAAAGGTCCAGTTGGGAGAGGATATAAGGCGCATCCCCATCCACAATGAAGACATCACTTATGATGAACTGGTGCTGATGATGCAGCGTGTGTACCGTGGGAAGCTCTCCACTAATGATGATATTGTCATCAAATACAAAGATGAAGGTTTGTTTTGGTCTTTTTGTTATTTTGTGAATACATAGATTTGTTCAATTTTGGCTCACGTGTGATTGTAAAAGTGTGTGTACTGGGCCATCCACTGTCTGTCTGTCAACCATTGCCATCTGTCATCCATGGTAAACTTTAATGTGGCATTTTCTCGGATATTATCCAAGCCACAGTCTTCAAACTTGCCCCAAGGATACTTTGTGGCAAGACCTTTTTACCATACCAACTTCAGTGTCCTCTGAGCTGTCTTGACTACTGCAACTCTCTGCTTTTTGGTCTTTCATCTGAGCAGATTAACCGCCTTCAGCGAGTTCAAAATAATGCTGCAAGGCTTGTGAAGCGCAGGCGAAAACGAGACCATGTAACTCCTATACTGAAAGACCTTCACTGGCTTCCAATCCAATCCTACATAAAGTTTAAGATAGTGACCCTTGCATACCGCCACTTTGATGACAGTCTTTCGTCATACCTTCCTTCCAGTCTAATTACCAGCCCTCGCACTCACTGCGTTCATCGGGAGGGAAACTTCTCAAAGTTCCATCTCAAATCTGCCGGTGAACGCTCTTTCAGATGAACTGCTCCTTAAATTTGGAATTCCTTACCGACTGAGCTGAGAAATGCCTCCACCCTTATGCAGTTCAAAGCAAAGTTAAAAACTTACTTTTTCACACAGACTTTCGTGTAATCTCTACGGTATTTCAGTACACACCCCTTTCAGTACACAGCCCCTGCAGACTATGTGTGTGTGTGTGTGTGTCGTTTTCGCCTGCGCATTGAGTTATATTATAAATATGAAAAATGTGCCATATAAATACCATGTATTATTATTATTATTATTATGGTCAGGATGACAAAGGTAAAGAAATAGGTCAGATATTGCCATATTTTGATAAATATTGTTTTTTTCTCAAATATTATTTTCAATGTCACACCCAAACTTTGTACAGAGATACCTAATGGTAAAACCTTTCTATGCAGTCGAATCTGTGTGACCGCTAGGAAATATCAAGGGGCACATGAATTTGGCAGATGTGTAAAAATTGCCTATTTTGGATACAATTTCATTTTATATCAGCATTTTTGCAAACTGTATGATCAAAACTTGGCACAAAGGTAGCTGATGAGGAGACCTTCCTATGCATATTATTACTAATTTGGTTGACCCCTCACAAAGGTCAAGGAGATGATAAATGTGTGAAAAAGCATTAATTTTGAGAAAATGTGTCATTTCACAGGTACAAAAACCATCCTTAAGTGAAGACACTTTGAACAGTTGCTCATTTCAGTGACCTGTTGGAAAGGTGAAGGTCACAAAGGTTGGATTAATTAAGGGAGTAGGTTATGAACGTGAGCCATAAGGGCGTTGCAATTCTTGTTTACACATTATTCTCATCTCAAAGTTAGAACTTCATTTTGAACTTTTGAAGACCAGTAAGTCACTGAAAATTCAAATATTTACAACTTTAACAAGAGATAATCAAAAAGATTATGTGTTAAATCTAAAATATCTAGTGTATTATGTGCTTCTCTGATACAAAAGCGTCCTGTTTCGTTTTTCAGATGGGGATCTCATCACCATTTTTGACAGCTCAGATTTGACCTTTGCCATTCAGTGCAGCCGCATTTTGAAAATCACTCTGTTTGGTAAGTTGTCTGAGGCTTTCCGTTAACAGAAAATTCCCCATATTTGACAGAAAATTTGTGATAGGGCGGAAAAAATGGAAGGCTGTCTGTCATCGGGACAGACAAATCTTCAGAAAATAGAAAGTATCCGTGTCGTGTTTCAAGTACGTGATGGATTGCAGAGTGCCTGGGATTGATTCTTTGTCATGATGTCCATCCTGATGGTAGACAATTTTAAATCCTCACGGAAAGCCTATGTCTGAACACACGCAGAGAGAGGTAGTGGCGTGTGTGGTTTGATGACTGGAAATCTAGTTTGTTTAGGTTACTGCACTGTTATAGATTTTACATCAGCCACGTCAGCTTTTTTGTGTGCAATTAACCCGTTGCGTGTTGGTAGCGGGTTTTGTCATGATGATTCCTACAGGAATCATTGTGACAAAAATCGCTACGAACATACAAAGGGTTAATACTAATGACTTAAATGCTCAGGCACGGACACACACACACACGCACACAGCAATCACAGTTGAGATTTTTCACACCAAAAACTAGAGGTACATATTATGTCCACTCCAAAACTGCAATGTTTTGACAGGGAAGAAGCTTCTATGAGTATGAACAACAGGTAAAGTGTTTTTCATGCTCTTTTACAGTAAACGGTCAGCGACCAGCAGAGGTGGGCGATGTACGGTCATTGCGACGGGAACTGCAGTATATCCGTGATCGGGTCAACGCACTTTTGGATCGCCTTGATCCCACACCTACTGTCTCATCATCTGCTGAATCTGCCATCACTGATGGTTAATATTACCTTATATTGCCTTTTTAATTCAAAACATATTGACAAGAAATAAGCTTTTAAATCAGACTTTTATGTCATATAATGGTGACACATTGCAAGATATGGATCAACCATGATAGTTAATTATAATAATAAATAGTTCTTGTATAGCTCTGTTCTCCAGGAAAACACTGGACTCACTGTGCATGCACAACAGCACACCCTCTCACTCAGACACACGCACAATTATACACTGCTTTAAACTACCCCATCCCTTCCCAACACCTTACATTTGCTTCCTCTAGGATCAGAATAAAAGGCAGTCAGTCAACAGTCAGCTAAAGATGAGCTAAGTGTTAAATGCCCGACAGAAAAGAAAAGTCTTTAAGTAAACTTTGAACTGTGACAATGTGGGCAGATTCCGCATTTCAATTGGCAGCGAGTTCCACACATTTGGGGCTAAAAAGGTGAAAGAACGCTCCCCGACAGTTTTCATATTAAGCTTCGGGAATTTTAAAAGTTTCTCATTGGAGGAACAGAGCGTGCGTAAACAGACAGCTTGGCAGAAAGGTACGGCGGGAGAGATCCGTCAAAATGCCGATAGGCAAAAATTGCAACTTTGTACTGGCAGCGGAATTTGACGGGCAGCCAGTGCAGCTGTTTCAGTAGAGGCGTAACGTGGTCTCTCTTTCGTTTCTTCAAGATGAGGTGTACCACATTGTTTTGAATAATCTGCAAGCGTGAAATCTGGTCTGTTGGTAAACCTGCCAGTACAGAATTGCAATAATCGAGCCTGGGCGTAATGAATGCATTTACAAGTCTTGAAGCCGCACTTTCTGTGAGATACGGTCTGAGAGAAGAAATTTTGTGCAGCTCAAGGAAACCAGCCTGGCAGACGCTACTGATATGATCATGCATGGAGAGGGTTGAATCAATCTTCACACCGAGATATTTGACACAGTTCTGGAAGCGAACGCTGCAGCCACCAATGTTTGCGAACTCGCTGTCAATCAGACTAAGTTCCACACACTGGTTTAAGGGTGGTGCCAGAATGTTTTGTTGCCTGTTTAGTGTTAACACCAAATTATTCTTGCATTACCCTTTTACTATCATGGTTCGTCTGTCTCTTTAGCTATAATATATTCAGAGGACAAATTTAAACTTGGAGCTTGATGTGCTAAAATAGCATCAGCTGAACTGTCATTCAAGAATTGCTTTAGTCCATAAGCTAGGAAGGTCTACCGTGCACCCCCCCCCCCCCCCCAGTACTCGATAAGATGGGTTTCAAAGTGTTCCTTAGTATGTCCCGAGATGTTTAAGCCATGTTCCCCGAAAATCCTTAGGAACACACCAGAGATATAGCCGATGGAGCAAGGGTACCCCCATTCACGCTCTTCGCAGTTGCTAAAATGAGGTTGAGAAACATTTTCCTCTAAATAAATCAGAATTCATTCCAGAAACCCAAATCAGGCAATATTATGTTAAGGCACACCTTCTGCATCCTCTGCAAAAAACAGAATGAAAAAATATTGAATCTCTGGCTCACAGTGAAGGTATTTGTGCACCCAGTAAACGACCATTTCCGCGAAATCGCAAAAAAAAGACAAAAATAATGTGTCAAATGCCTTCAGACATTTTCTATAGCACCGACAGTCCATTTTCAGGTTTACATCATTAAAACAGGATGTCACAATTATTATAAACTTGACTAGGTGATGCTGTGATCACTGTGAGTGCCACAGTGGTTGATTTTGTATCCCTACCCCTAAGTTGTAAAAATACACAAAATTAATTAGAAAAAATTACTAAAGTTATTCCATTTCATTTTGACCTCTCTTTACCTATTGAGTTTAAATAATGTGAGCATAAAGTGCAAGAAAATAAGAAAAGTCGGCATCCTTTACGGTACATTCGTGGTGAATGATAGCTTTTTCCCATTTAAAATTGCCGAATTGGGAAACATACGTTGTTTCCGGTGCCCTCAGAAATTTGGTATACAACCGATAGGTCTTTTTTTAGGTTTTATTGGTTAGGATAGAGTACCACAGTTACTCCCAACCTGATTTTGTGATGCTGTGATGCATTTAGGGGCCACAGTGGCTGAATCTGCTGCCCTACCCCCATTTTACCAGTACGCAAATTAACGCAAAATAATCATAAAAATTGCTTACATTATACTCCTCTGTTTAAATATTTTTTGTTGCCAGTTTTTTTTTAAGTATGCATATTGGGCATAAAAATGTGTGATCATTTCATTAATTTCAATGTGACTCATCAATTTAATTGTAACTATTTTTAACTGGCTGGTCTTTTAGGCAATATTTTACCTAGCGTAAGGCGTGTCTAGTAAGGTCTCTCCTTTTCCTTTTATTTATTTTCGTCTAGAAATGTGTAAATATGAATATGCGTAATAAAGTTTCATGGTTCCTAATAGCCAAAACAATGTTATCAAAATACTTAGTTTCCACATGTCCACCATGAGATCTCCACTTCCACCTTCTGCAACGTTCAATTTTTTGATGGTCGTCTTTAAATCTTATATTGTTCTGTCTGCCAATAAGTGAGCTGTCAAGAGCTAGGCAGCATGTTTTCAGAGTTTTGTGTACAGGGGCGTGTCTTCTGGTCAGAACTGCCAGCAGACCGCTTCTCTGTATGGACATGTTTGGAGAATGTGCTAAGGAGACTGATTTTCTACGCCAAATTCGCATAGGGCTGTTTCCGCATGACCCAGTCTCACGAGGTGAATCCAGCAGGGTCCTTACAGTCTGTGAACATTTGTGAAAGTTGTCAAAAAAGGACAAGTTTTTTTCAGGGCCCTGGAAAGTCTGTCAATTTCAGTCCTTTTCCTTAAAGTCTGTGAAAGTTCGTAAAAAATGACAACGTGCTGGCAAACTTTTAACTATTTCTTTTTTTTCTCCCCCAATTTGTGACTAATCCATTGCGAACGATCATGCTGACGCTTGTTGCAAGTGATCTATATTTAGCTCTGATCATAAAGTGACTGCATGGCCTTTCTGCCGAACATTCTGATTGGTTGTTTATGCTTCTACCGAGCTCCGCCATTCGCTAAGCATTCTTTTATTTTGGTATCTTTTCATGCATTAAGCACGGAAGCTTCAAATAATTGCTGATACAGAGTGATCTAATTAAAGTGTGTAAACCTTCAGGCTTCAGTTTGGGTTTGTGAAACGTTTATGAAAAGTTTGTGAACTTCATTCCTGCTTTTCTGTATGGACCCAGTCCAGAGTAATCAGTGCGTAGATGAAAGATGGTGGCCTGGCTCTCCCTGTTCAGCTTGTTGATGTCGTCTGCCCACGGGCTGCAGCCGCCATTCTGCTGTTGCCAATGACTTTGTTGTTGTAGTGTCTTGGTTTCTTTACAAGAGGTTGTGATCTTGAGGTAGTCTGGCACCTGCTTTGGCCAGGCTGTCAGCCTCTCCATTCCCAGCTAGACCAGAATGCACTGGAATCCACTGCAGCACTATTTTGTGGACACGGCATCCAGTCTATCTTGAAGCTTCCTGGTGAGGTCAGTGGATCACGCTTTCCTTTCCCTAGCTAGTGCTCTGCTGCTGTGTTGAGCACCTGCAGATCTGGACGATAGTTGGAGCTGCTGCCGCCAGCTAGTAAGGAGAGCGAGGTAGTAGTGCGGTCTGCACAACAGATGTACATGCCACTTTCTTCATTCCGCACGGCATCTTGTGCGGTATCACAGCTGCTGTGAGGGTAGCGCTTGTGCATAACCTCCAGCAAGATAAGTTTGTGCAGTGCCGCGACCTTTGGCAAAGAGTCCTGGAACATTGTTTATGTTGTCTTGAAGGCTCTTTTGAGATGTCCAGGTATCGGAAGAGAGCTGTTTACAAATCTTTGGGCTTGGTTCCAGGACATCAGTTTTAGCCCTTTGCAGGACCTTGAGTTGGCGGTTCAGACGTAGGCGTTTCTGACGGTTCTTGGTCTGCTCCTGTAGTCTCCCATGCTGTCGGTGTTTAGTAAGTCTTCATCGTGTGAGCTGTTCTGCGTTCCAGTGGCTCCAATGTCCTACATTTCCTAAATTGGGGTGCTCCAGATGGCTCTAAGAATGTCACTGCATCATGAGAATGACCCATGTTCTGCATCTTGTCAAGCCTGGCTTTTGAGGTTTAGCAGGCAGTGTTTCATGTTGTCGATGTATCTTGGTACCGCACTACTGGTCTGACCGAGCAGGTGTTTGCTTGTGCCAGGATGCTGTAATTTGCGCCAATGTGGTCCCCACCAGTTTCTTCATCAGAGACATTTTTTTTGCAGCTCTAGCTTCCATGGCTTCGATATGAGGCCTCCACGTGAATCCAGTAATTTATTTGTTGCCAGTAAAGTTGGCCTGTCTGTCTTTGGTACTGGAAGGTCTCCAGTTTTGAGGTGACCTCTTCCGTCTGATTGAAAGAGATGGTCTAGCTCATTTTGAGTGGCCTCTTTCAGTCCAGCTGCTGACTCTATTGGCAGCATCCTGGATTCTGCAGGATGCTATTTCTTTATGTTCTGCTGCGCTCCACACTGCAAAGTCATCCGCATGGAGGATGTTCGAGACGAACCTTGGTACTGTTGTACTGATGTCATTAATGTAGACCAAAAACAGCATCAGACACAACATCTCCCTGAAGTACACCTTCCCCGAGTTTGACAAGACTGCTGAATGTGCAGACAGTAGAAGCTTCAGCGGCAGCCCTTGTTAAGCATGCCTTAAATAAAAAGAATTACAATTAAATTGATGGGTCACATTGAAATTAATGAAATGATCACAATGTTTATGCTTAATATGCATATTTTGTTAAGAAAACTGGCAACAAAAATATTAAACAGGAGCAATTGTTATGATCATTTTTCGTTCCTTTGCATACAGGTAAAATGGGGGTAGGGCAGCAGATTCAGCCACCGTGGCCCCTAAATGCATCACAGCATCATAAAATCAGGTTGGGAGTAACTATGGTACTCTATCCTAACCAATATAACTAAAAAAGACCTATCAGTTGTGTACAAAATTTTTGAGGGCATCAGAAACAACGTACGTTTTCCAATTCGGCAATTTTAAATGGGAAAAAGCTATCATTCACCACGAACGTACCATAAAGGATGCCGACTTTAATTATTTTCTTGCGCTTTTTGCTCACATTATTGAAACGTAATAGGTAAAGAGAGGTCAAAACGAAGTGGAATAACTTAAGTAATTTTTTCTAATTAATTTTGTGTATTTTTACAACTTGGGGGTAGGGATACAAAATCAACCACTGTGGCACTCACAGTGCTCACAGCATCACCTAGTCAAGTTTATAATAATTGTGACATCCTGTTTTAATGATGTAAACCTGAAAATGGACTGTCGGTGCTATAGAAAATGTCTGAAGGCATCTGACACATTATTTTTGTCTTTGTTTTTTCAAAATACATTACCGATGGCATTACTATCTGGGAATACACTCTATTGCCTATAGATTTCAGCAAAATTGTGTGTAGCACACAACTGGGGAGGAGACACCGGGGATCCAAGCACTATGACCCCGGGTGGCCTCCCCTTACTACCCTATCCCGGCGAGCACAGGGCGACCTCGTCAGTTTCACTCATAGCTCGACCGGGGACAGTCGAGTTTTTGCCTTTCTCCGTTCTACGGGTTTCAGTGGTTTTTGACTGTGGGCTTGAATTGGAGTCTTCGATTCAGCCCTGGACTCACTACATTCGTGGTTTTTCCTTTGACAATTGGACTCATTGTGACCTGTGCGCTGACCGGTTTTACCGGCTCTGACTTGTGAGTTCACCCTTGGCTTGGCCTTGGGGTTCGACGACGCACGTGACTTGTGCCCGGCTGGTTTGTGCAAGGTGGACTTTCTTCGCCGGCGTAGCTGGTTTAGGGCCTTATGGCTTCTTCTGTGTCGAAGACTTGCCGCCGTGCGGGGACTTCCAGTGGCCGGTTGATGCACTCGACTCTTGCTTGCCGTGTTCGGGCTGTGCTTCGGACGGAACGTGTGATGGTGGCGCCGCTTGGACGGAAGACCGGTGTTCGCGCAGGTGGGACTTCTTCAGGCGTGACCGGTCCCCTCGCCCGCTTCGGTCTCCACGGGATCCTCCACGGGTGGACGTACTTCCCTCGGCGCATCGGGCTTTCCGGCCCACAGGTAAGTCCCCTTCTTGTACCGTTACCTCGCAGGTTCTCCCTCCCCTCTCCGAGTCTTCAGAGCAGGGTAGGCGAGTTTCGGAGTCACGCTCCCCACGCTCTGCTTCGTTAGCGCGTGGCTTGAGCCCATTTTGGTTCCCACCCCCCGCTCTGCTTCGGGCGAGCGGTCTGGGAGAGATGAGCGTTCGTCGGCCACCCCCGGCTCTAGGTCTCCGGAGCGGGGACGGGTGACGGAACGCAAGCATAAGAAAGAGAGTAAACGTGATAAGAAATGCTCTCGCTCACGCACCGAGGCTTCGGAACGTGACTCGAGACCGTTAGTAATGCTGCCTCCCCGCTCTGTATTTTCCGAACGGGCAAGGCATGCTTCGCTTTCTTCCCCCCCCCCCCCCCCCCCCGCCCGCCCCGTCTCGCCTGGGCGGGCCCGGGGTATGGTTGACTCTCGCCCCCCACGCTCCGAGGAGTCGGAGCGGGGGTCGCGTGCACATAATGGTCCCTCCCCGCTTCGCTTCGCCTGAGCGGGCTTGGCGTGACCGTAGACTGTCCACCCCCCCGTCTCGTATCGACCGGACGGGCCCGGTGTGACTTGGACCCTCGCCCCCCCCCCCCCCCCCCCCTCGCTCCGAGGCTTCGGAGCTGGGGCAGCGGGCTCATAAATCGTCCCCTCCCCGCTCCGCCTTTCCTGAGCGGGCTTGGCGTGACCCTAGACTGTCCCCCCCCTGCCTCGTATCGACCAGGCGGGCCCGGTGTGACATCGCGCGTCCTCCACGGTCCGACACATCGGACGGGGGGCCGCGTGCCCGGTATTTGTCCCCTCCCCGCTCCGCCTTTCCTGAGCGGGCTAGGGGAGACTATTGGCGGCCCCCCCCCCCCCCCCCCCCCCCCCTCGCACCGGTTCTCCCGGGCGGGCCAGGGGTGACCAGGCCACTTCCTCGGTATTCCGATCGCGGTTTGTCGCTCACGTCGGCTGCCGCGTGCGGATCCCGACTTCGAGGTGGACCGTCGCTTTGCCACGGTCCCTCCGTCGCCGCGGCGCGCCTCTTTGCGTGCGTCGCGGGCGGCTGCGTCTACCTCGCGCGCGGCGGTGCGGCACTCTCGTAGCCGCTCGCCCCTTTCGTCTTTGCCGCGAGAAGATCAGTTTGGAATGGATGTCCTCAGCCTTCATCCGTCGGACTCGGCCTCGGCGATCTTCTTGCAGGACTCGGCGGCGGGTTCTCCTTCCCGCCTTTTTCCGCTGTCGCGTCGGCCTCCGCCTCGTCAGACGTTGCCGGCCCTTCGCTCGGATCACAGTCGGTCCACGCTATGGGTGAGGCTTCAAGGCTTATCGCCAAGTCCCTACCGCCCGACGTCTGTCCGCCTTCGCCTCCTCCGAAGAGACAGGCTTCGGCCATGGTCGACGCGCAGAGGCAAGTCCAGCGCCGCAAGTCCCTCCCGCAAGCCGGCTTCCGGGACCTCACCGATGCTTCTCCGCCCAGCTGCGTAACGACGCTTTCGGCGACACGGGATACTTTACCGCCGCTCGATCGCCGGTGGGAATCAACTTAAGCTTCCGCCAGGCCTAGTACGCTGGACACTCCCAAGCCTTCGCCTTACCTTTTCCAGCGGTGGATGTGGCGGCCTTACTACAGGCGGGCGGCCGCAGGCTCGTCCAGAACTCGTGGCCTCGGCCTCTCGACAGGATGGCCTCCTTAGCGCGGAACTCGCTGGCGTGCTCGGGTTTGGAACTGGTTACCCAGGCAGCACTGCAGTGCCTACAGGATACGTGGGACCTGGAGGCTCAGTCCCCGCTTCGTGACGTGCAGTCCATCCTGATAGCGGCCAACCGGTCCGCCTACCATTCTTCCGCCACCGCCAGGGCAGCGGCTGCCAAATGCGACCTCTGGAGGAGGGATACCCTTTTGCGCCTCTGCTCGGACCTTCCCTTGTCAGTGAAGACCCAGCTCCGTCACGCCCCCTTAGGGGGTCCTCAGCTGTTCGGCGACACTTGGCACACCTTTAAGGAATCTTCCAAGGACTTGTGGCCCAAGCCTGCATCTAACCCAGCCTCGACCCGCTTTCGCGCCCCCCGCACGGCGGGGGTCGTGCCCAGCGGTCTTTCAGGCCCTCCTTCTCTACAGTCGGATCTTCACGAGGTCGGGCCCGTCCATTCCAGGCTACTCAGGCCGGCCCCGCCCCTCGCCCTTCTTGGCCCCGCGGTGCCCGTAGATCGGGCCGCGGTCGGGCTCTTTGACTCGCCCCCGCCTCCGCCCCCGCCTCATTAATCGGGCCTCCCGTCGGCGGGCGGCTGTCGCTCTTCAGCGATCTTGGAGATCGCTGTTCCCGGACGACCCCTGGATTCTTTCCACCGTTACCGCAGGCCTGCAACTTTCGTTCCTGTCGCCTCCGCCTCTTCGCTGAGCACCCATGTGGACCCAGGAACCGCTCGACGGCACACAGGCGGACGCTCTGCGCGGGGAAGTGGCGACCCTCCTCACCAAAGCGGCGACAGAGGTGGTTTTGCGGCAGGACTCTCCGGCGTTCTACAGCCGACTCTTCTAGCTCCCAAACCAGGCGGCAAGTGGCGTCCAGTTATCGACTTATCAGCTTGGCCTCAGCTTGGCCTCGATTCAGGTTGGCCTCGATTCAGGATGCTTGGCCCCTCGATTCAGGATGGAGACGGCCAGGACACTCCGTGCGGCCCTCCGGCCGATGGACTTTGCGATCAGCCTCGATCTGTCAGACGCCTATCTGCACGTCCCGATTCATCCGTCGTTTCGCCGGTACCTTCGGTTTGACTTGGGGGGATCGTCTACCAGTTCTGCGCCCTTCCTTTCGGCCTCAACATCAGTCCGTGGGTGTTTACAAGACTGCTCGACGCCGTGATAGCCAATTTCCGTCAGCGCTCCTTGAGCCCGGCCTCCAATTACTTGGACGACCTTCTACTGCGCAACTTGGTCTCCGCAGCCCTCCAGACGGACAGGGATGCCCTGCTTTCCCTTCTGCGTCGTCTAGGTTTCCTACTCATTGGGGAAATCCGTTCTTCTCCCTCTCGACGGTTTCTACATCGGGGGATGGAATTCCTGACCGACCTCAACCTTGCCCGCCTGCCTCTGGCCAGGCGACAGAAGATAGTCGACTTAGCGACTTCGATGGGGATGGGATCCTCCTTCACCGTCAGGGTCTGGCTTCAACTCCTGGGCCTCCTCAGGGCGGCTGCGGACCTGCTTCCCTTGGGCAGACTTTATGCTCGGCCTCTCCAGCTACGTCTCCTTCTTCACTGGCGACCCTCGGGCGCTCTGTTGGATCTAGTACCTGTCACGCCTCGGGCTCGTCCTCACCTCGAGAGGTGGGCGGACCTCGCTTGGCTGGCTTCGGGGGTGCCCTACACTCCCCGCCGCCTCGGTGGTCTCTCTGTACAGAGGCGAGCCAGGCCGGCTGGGGCGCGCACCTGTTACCGGATTTCTCTCGGCCTCGGGCGTTGGCTTCGGGAGCTGTTCGGGAATCACGTCAACTGGCTGGAGCTGAAGGCAGTTGGATTGGCATTCGACGTTGGCAGGAGACCTTGGCCAATCAGGACGTCCTCGTGCTCTCCGACAACTCGACGGTGGTGGCTTACATACAGAATCAGGGTGGCACTCACTCGCCCTCCCTTTGCATTCTTCGGTGCCACCTTCGCCTCTGGTGCAGGGATCGAGGCATTGCCCTACGAACCCGCCACATCCCTGGCCACCTCAACGTGAAGGCGGACGCCCTGTCTCGTCGCGGACAGTTGCTCCACACGGAGCGGTCCCTACGCCCGGATATTTTTCGCCTGCTCTGCTCTCACTGGGAAACGCCGCTAGTGGATCTGTTTGCCACCAGATGAAGCAGCCAGCTCCCGGTCTACGTCTCGCCAGTCCTGGATCCACTCGCTTGGGCAGTGGACGCGCTCCCCATTCCTTGGGTCGGCCGGATTGCTTACGCCTACCCCCCGGCAGTCGTCGTTCCGAAGGTACTGCGGAAGCTTCTGGGATGCTCGGCGGTCCTCCTGCTGGTGGCCCCCTTCAACTGGACCAAGAGCTGGACCACGGACCTCCTCGCGCTTGCGACGGACCCTCCTCTGGAGCTTCCTACCCCTTCCACGATGCTCAAGCAGCCCCGTCAGCGGCTTTTCCATCCGTGCCCCGTACGCCTCCGCCTACACGCTTGGAGGTTGTCCGGCACGCCCGCGCCGCTAGAGGTTCTCGGATGCAGCAGTGGCGGCAATTGCAGCAGCCCGCAGACTCTCTACAAGGAAGGTGTACGAAGGCACGTGGAGGGTCTTTCAGACCTGGTGCACCTCCCATGGGCACCCTCCCACTAACCTAGCCTCCCACCAACTGGCGGAGTTCTTCCTGTGGCTCTTCGACGACCGGGGCTTAGCCCCGGTCGCCATCAAGGACTACCGCGCTACGTTCGCGGACATCTACCGTCACCGGTGTCTTCCGGACCCAGGCGCCTGCAAGGATCTGTCGAATTTCTGGCTCACTTTGAACTCCGACGTCCGGTTTCACGTTCCCTAGTACCCCGGTGGGATCTTGCCTGGGTACTGACGTGGTTGAATACGGACCGGTTGAGCCCCTCCCCTTGGCTCGGTTCTCAGACTTGACCCGGAAAACCTGTTTCCTTCTGGCTCTCGTTACAGCGTCCCGAGTCAGCGAGCTTCACGCGCTCTCGATGCTCCCAGCCTGTTTGCGGTTCGTTCCGACGGCTCTGCGCAGAGGCTCTCCGATCCGTCCTTCCTGGCCAAGAACCGCTGCCCGCGGCGGCTCCTCAGGTGCTAACGATACGGCCCCTCTGTGGAGCGGACCTCTCCCCTGGATCGCGGCAACAGGACCCAGTGCGGGCGCTAAAGATTTACCTGCGCCGCTCTCAGCCGCAGCGCCGGGGGCGCTCGCGCCTCTTCTTACCTTGTCCGCGGGCAGACGCCACATCTCGGCCCAGATCGTGTCATCCTGGCTGCGGTGGGTGATTAGGTCAGACTACCTAGACCTCTCCCCACGCGGCGCTGAGCCTTTACAAATCCGGGCGCATGAAGTGAGAGCAGTAGCCACCAGTCTAGCCCTGGACCGCAACTGCTCGGTCAAAGATATTTTGGCAGCGGGTGGCTGGCGCTCAGACTCCACTTTCGCACGCTTCTACCTTAAGAGACCTATCCGGCTGACGTGACTCCCTGGCACGGGTGGGCGACATCTCCGCGGCCCAGCACTCCCTCCGAGCACTGCTGGCGTCTTAGGCACATCATAGCTGAAATCGTCGGGAGTTCTCTCTCGAGGGGGCCGGCGGAGTGGTTGGGTTGTGGTTAGATACGGCACCCTCCGCCTGTTCGCCATTCTCCCAGATAGTAATGCCATCGGTAATGTATTTTGAAAAAACAAATGAATTTTTTTTCTAAAATGTATTTTTTTGAAAAATACTTACCGATGGCATTACTCGAATGGCCCTCCCGCCTGCCCCGCTTGCCTCTTGTGGCTATGTGTGAAACTGACGAGGTCGCCCTGTGCTCGCCGGAATAGGGTAGTAAGGGGAGGCCACCCGGGGTCATAGTGCTTGGATCCCCGGTGTCTCCTCCCCAGTTGTGTGCTACACACAATTTTGCTGAAATCTATAGGCAATAGAGTGTATTCCCAGATAGTAATGCCATCGGTAAGTATTTTTCAAAAAAATACATTTTAGAAAAAAAATTCATTTTTTTGCGATTTCGCGGAAATGGTCGTTTACTGGGTGCACAAATACCTTCACTGTGAGCCAGAGATTCAATATTTTTTCATTCTGTTTTTTGCAGAGGATGCAGAAGGTGTGCCTTAACATAATATTGCCTGATCTGGGCTTCTGGAATGAATTCTGATCTATTTAAAGGAAAATGTTTCTCAACCTCATTTTAACACCTGCGAAGAGCGTGAATGGGGGTACCCGTGCGCCATCGGCTATATCTCTGGTGTGTTCCTAAGGATTTTCGGGGAACATGGCTTAAACATCTCAGGACATACTAAGGAACACTTTGAAACCCATCTTATTGAGTACTGGGGGGGGGGGGGGGGGGTGCATGGTAGACCTTCCTAGCATATGGAGTACTTGTTTTAGTTTTGTAATGTTGGTTTATAATGGATGTGTGCTGATGTATTTATTGGTTATCCCTTATCATTCGGAATACACCAATGTGTGTAACAAGTTTGACTAAAATAGTTCAAGGGTAGTGGCAGAATAGCTTGGCGCCTCTAGGCGCCAAGCTATTCTGGTACTACCCTTGAACTAAAGCCATTTGGTCTATATCCTTATCTGTAAGTACTGTAATGTAGCTTGCATATGGCAGTGTACAAATTTGAAGCTTTTAGCCTCAGTATGATATGGGTTAAATCGTTTAATAACAAAACTGTTGTGGTAGATACTGGTATATAATGATGGATATGTATACCCCCCCCTCCCCCTTTGTACGTTCTAAAGCCATTGGTCTATATCTTATCTGTAAGTACAATAATGTAGCTTGCATATGGCAGTGTACACATTTGAAGCTTTTAGCCTCAGTGTGATATCGGTTATGTAGGAAATCCATTTGTTTCTTCAAAAACATTACCGATGACATGACTTTATGGAAGTGTCTACTACTTACTCAATTCTAGCCTAAGAACCCGTTGTGTTACCACATAACCCGGGAGGCACTCGGGGAACCCCCTGAGGGGCCGAGAGTTGTCTCCCGTTCCTGCCCATCCGGTTCCGAGTCATGTGGTGACTAACCAGTCATGCTACTTAGGCTCACGCCGTTCAGACGTGTTGCTCTAGCCTACGGACTTAGAAACATTCGACCGGTTGCTCACCGGTCTTCCGGACACTTGGATTCTTGTTCGACTCCTACTTCATCGGCCCTGGGTTCGTCTGCTGATCCCCTCTTCGTTTAGCTGCTGCCCTCTCCTGCGGCTTGCGTTGTTGGGCTGCTCGCTGCGCTTTGCTGGGACGTCGCCCACGTTCGCGCCGTGGGTGCTGGACGTTTCTTCCCCCGTTCCCGCTCCGGCGGAGAGGTAAGGTAGCTGGGTTGGCCCTCGGGCGGCTCCCAGGCTGGGCGCCGGTTCGCGCAGAAACGAAGGCAGTCTTCATCTTCACTGTAACTTTTTCGCGCCAAAATCTCCCCTTAGCTTGGCGGGGCCCCGCGTACCCCCGCTCACTCACCTTTCAGCTGATTGGTGTGGCAAGATCTGGCGCTTACCTGCTGGCTTGTACCTTGTTGGGTTTTGTGGGGAGACGTTGTGCATCCATGGCTCGCTTAGCTTGACGGTGCCCCTCATGCCCGCGCCCTGTTGCCATTGCGTTGGTAAATGTTGCTGTGCAAGACGCTTGATTTGTGCCTTTACTTGTCATGACATGCTTGAGTTTGTTTCCTCAAAACACATTACCGATGACATGACTGTCAGGAAATAGTCTACTTGCTTACCAATTTTAGCCTAAGACCCAAAGGGTCCCCCCAGGAGGCTTTCGGGGATCCCTAACAGGGACGAGAGTAGCCTCCCCTGCCCATCCGGTCACGTGCCCGGTGGTGTCTCCTTTAGCCAGTTGTCTACTTCGCTGTTAGCGTTCGGACGCTTTTACCTGAGCCTCTGACCCTTGGATAGACTGTGTACGGTTCGACCGTCCCTTACTGGCCCGCCTTCGCCTAGCCTCTCGTCTACTGCTTCTGGCGTGGCCTCCGTCTTCTCTGTTAGCCCTCGTCTGTGCCTCGTGCACTTGGCTGGCCCTGGAACCTTCTAGGCTTCCGTCGCGCGGTGGTTGTGCTTCGTCACCCTGCCATTCCGCCATGGACAGGTAAAGTCTCGGCCGTTTCCTACATCTCGCCTGGCTGGGCCGGACGTCGGGCTTCGCTCGAGCTACTGTTGTTTTCTCTCCGCATTTCACGGTGAGTTTCGAGTGTTTCTTGATTTCGAAGCTTTTAATGGCGGGGTTCGTTACCCGCCGCCGGTCGCCTTTCATGTTTGGGTATGGGTTGCAGTTACCAAGTGCGCCTCTCCCCAGTACGGCGACTCCCAGTGACCTACTGTCCGGTACTTTGTGCTTCGTCACTCGGCCGTTCCGCCATGGAAAGGTAAAGTCTCGGCCGCTTCCTACGTCTCGCCTGGCTGGGCCGGACGTCGGGCTTCGCTCGAGCTACTGTTGTTTTCTCTTTGCATTTCACTGTCAGTTTCGCGTGTTTCTTAATTTCGAAGCTTTAAATGGCGGGGTTGTTACCCGCCGCCGGTTGCCTTACTTGTTTGGGTTGCAGTTGCCAAGTGCGCCTCTCCCCAGTACGGCGACTTCCAGTGACCTAGTGTCTGGTGCTTTGTGCTTCGTCACTCCGCCGTTCCGCCATGAAAAGGTAAAGTCTCGGCCGCTTCCTATGTCTCGCCCTGCGGGGCCGGATGTCGGGCTTGGCTCGGACTTCTGTTTTCTCTCCGCATTTCACGGTGAGTTTCGCTCATTACTTACTTCGGAGCTTTAACTGGCGGCGTTAGTTGCCCGCCACCCGTCACCTTTCATGTATGGGTATGTGTTGCAGTACCAAGTGCGCATCTGCCCAGGATGGCGACTTCCAGTGGCCTGGTGTCCGCCACACAGTCTATCGACCGGGTGCCGCCTGCTCCTCTGTCATCGGCTGCGCTGGCTGCCCCTCTTGACTGGAGGTTCTTGGTCTCTACTCTGGTGTTCCACCGCCGAGCGACCCGCGACTTTCCGCCTTCCTTGGGACCTCCCGCGGCACGGTGGGATTGTTCAAGCTCCCCTCGGACTTGGGATAGCCCACACCTCACGTCCCTGGTAAGTTTGTAGCTTATTCGTAGACGTGTTAAGCCCGCTGACTCCTCCGGCGAGTCGCTAAGCCGGCTACGTGCCCCCCTCCTTAAAAAAGGAGCCCCGGGCACCGTGACCTTATCGCCTTAGTTCACGCGTCGGCCTTTCGGCCAAACCTCAAGCCCGCTGACTCCTCCGGCGAGTCGCCAAGCCGGCTACGTGCCCCCCTCCTTGAGCCCCGGGCACCGCGACCCTCGTCGCTAATTAGTTTAAGCGTCGGCCTTCGGCCCTTCTTCTAAGCCCGCTGACTCCTCCGGCGAGTCGCCTAGCCGGCTGCGTGCCCCCCTCCTTGAGCCCGGGCACCGCGACCTTGTCGCCTGTTACATACAAAAAAAAAGAAAAAAAAAAGAAAAGAAGAAGTTTACGCTTGGCCTCGCGGCCCCTCCTGAGCCCGCTGACTCCTCCGGCGAGTCGCCAAGCCGGCTACGTGCCCCCCTCCTTGAGCCCCGGGCACCGCGACCTTTGTCGCTAATTAGCTTAAGCCTCGGCCTTCGGCCCTTCTTCTAAGCCCGCTGACTCCTCCAGCGAGTCGCCTAGCCGGCTACGTGCCCCCCTCCTTGAGCCCCGGGCACCGCGACTTTGTCGCTAACTAGTCTACGCGTCGGCCTTCGGACCTGCTCAGCCCGCTGACTCCTCCGGTGAGTCGCCAAGCTGGCTACGTGCCCCCCTCCTTGAGCCCCGGGCACTGCGACCTTGTCGCCTATTGTAGACACGTTGGCCTCGCGGCCCCTCCTAAGCCTGCGGACCCCTCCGGCGAGTCGCCGAGCCGCTATGTGTCCCCGCCTTGAGCCCTGGGCACCGCGACCTTGTCGCCAATTAGTTCACGCGTCGGCCTTCGGCCCCAGCCTTAAGTCCGCTGACTCCTACGGCGAGTCGTCTAGCCGACTATGTGCCCCCCTCCTTGAGCCGGGCACCGCGACCTTGTCGCCTTTGTTCTCACTTCGGCACTTCGGCCTCAGTCTCTGGGCCTGCTGACTCCTACGGCGAGTCGCCAAGCCGCTTGTGCCCCCTCCTTGAGCCCCGGGCACCGCGACCCTTATCGCCTGCTGGTACCCTAGTCGGCCTTATGGCCCTCCTTCCAACCCGCTGACTCCTCCGTCGAGTCCCCCAGCCAGCTACGTGCCCCCTCCTTGAGCCTCGCGCTCTGCGTCTGGTTCGTCCTTCATGTACCTCAGGACTTCGGACCGTTTTCCCTGGCGCCTACGGCCTTCCACGTTTTCACCGGTTCTCGTCTGTTCACCGAAGTGAAGCTACGTCGCATTGCGGAGGGTTCCAGTGGCCATCAGATAACCACAAGGTCTGTCTCCCTGCGCCGGATGCGCCTCCGACCACGCTTGCGATACCTGCACCACCTGGCCTGAGCTGCGCTGGTCGCAGTTATGGAGTTTTTACAGACGCGAGCGACCCGCACCTTGTGTGATCTGAAACCAGTCGAGACGCCATCCTCCGTGCCCTGCGCACTAACCGCACGAGACTGCACCGACCTTATGGAAAAGACGCCACACCGGACGCGAGAGCCTAGCGCTCGGAGCGGGACTGCTTTCAACGCGATCGCTTCCAGGAGGGAGCTCGCCCAGACAAAGCCTACTGACAGGCAGAGAGCCCGCCTCACTGAGCCCGGTTCGGAGAGACGCGCCATGCGCTGTCCCATGTCCGTTGTCAGTCCCCGCTTGTCTCCAAGAAAGCCTGCTGACTCTTGCGGGGAGTCGCTTCGCCGGCAGAGAGCCCGCCTCATTGAGCCCGGCTCGGAGAGACCTTTACCCAAGCATCCATGGACTTCGGGCAGTTCACAGCCCTCACGCCACTCCAGCTCTCTGACCAGACGCTCTCGCTCCCCTGTTGGCGAGCGTAAGAAGAACCACGCGTCGCGCCGTTTCAGGGACCTTGGCTCTCACCGTTCTTTGGTGTCGTTGCGCTTACCACCGCCACGCTTCCCGCAGTTGACTGCCCTCCATCGCCTCCGCTCAAGAGGAAGATTTCTGCGTTTGAGATTCTAGTCCCGGCCGCAGCCTCCCGGATTGCGTGATCTCCGTGACGCCTTCTCAGCGCACCTCCTGTCAGGTTCCTGGGACTCCAAATTCTTCTCCGACCGTAGGCGGCCTGCCGGACTTGACATTGCCTTTTGTCAGAGCTGGTACTCGGGACACTCCCAGGTTTCGCCTGCCCGCTGCCTGCTGTGGATCTGCCGGCCTTGGTGCAGGCTGGAGGTGCCACTCTGCTGTAACGCTCCCTGCCCCGCAGTTTGGACAAGACGGCCTCGCTCGTCCGTAACACCTTAGCCTGCGAGGGATTTATGGAACTGCTGACCCAAGCCTTCGTCCGGCGCGTCGAGGACTCCTGGCTTCCCTCCTTGACGCCCCTCATCGGAGACCTACTCGCTCTTGCAGAAGTGGCCAACCAGGCAGCGTATCACTCGTCGGTCAATGCGATGGCTGCCGCCTCCTACTGCGACCTGTTATGTTGGGATGCCGTGTTGCTGGCATGCCGTGGAATGCCCCCCGATCTGAGGATTCAGCTGCGCCATGCTTCCCTGTGTGGCCCTCTGCTCTTTGGTGAGACCTGGCAGACCGTGAAGGATGCTAACTTGGACCGTTGGCCTTGCCAGACAGCCCCACAGCGATTCAGGCCGCCCGCAAGGCCATGGGTCGTGCCCTGCGGACCACCAGACCCGCCGTGTCGTCCGCCCCCGCGTCTCGGCAGGCCCCTCGTCACCGCCCCGCTTTCAGCCGCCCCGGACCTGTTAGCGCCCCTGGCCCCATCCTGCCCATCGCCCAGGGCGCGGGCGGGCCTCCTGACTTTGCCCCGCTTCTGCCTCCGCCGACCGCACCCGGGTCTCCAGTCGGCGGGAGGTTCGCACTGTGCCGCGAGGAGTGGCGCTCGCTGTTCCCAGATGACCCCTGGACTTTGGAGACCGTTACCAAGGGCCTTCGGATCACCTTTCGCTCCCCGCCTCCGCTGCGTTGCTCTCCGTTGTGGACCGAGGTTCCATCAGACAAGCTCAAGGCCTGCGCCCTTCGCAGAGAGTCGCCGCTCTCTTACAGGAGGCCGCCACAGAGGTCATGCTACGCCCAGACGCCCCAGCCTTTTACAGCCGCCTCTTCGTGGTGCCCAAACCAGGCGGCAAGTAGCGACCTGTCATCGACCCCTCAGCGTTGAACGCGTTTATCTCTGCCCCGTCCTTTCGCATGGAGACTGCCCGGGTCCTCAGAGCTTTCATACAGCCCATGGACTACGTGATCAGTCTGGACTTATCCGACGCTTATCTCCATGGCCCCATGCACCCGGCCTCCAGGAGGTATCTCCGCTTCGCCTGCGACGGAGTAGTTTACCAGTTTCGGACCCTGCCGTTCGGTCTCAACCTCAGCCATGGGTCTTACCCGCATCATGGATGCAGTTGTGGCCAAGGCACGGCAGTTGTCTTCCAGCCCAACGTCGAACTACCTCGACGACGACCTCCTGCGCAATCAATTGGAGACCCACCTGAGATCGGACAGGGACGCACTGATACGGCTGTTGTCGCGGTTGGGGTTCCTAGTCAACGCAGGTAAGTCGGACCTCACTCCCTCACGTCGCTTCGTCCATCTCGGCATGGACTTCGCCACCGATCTCAACAGAGTGCGTTTGCCGGAGCCGCGGTTCCTGAAGTTGGCCGCCCTAGCCGGCCAGGTAGCCCAGCAGGACGCAGCCTCCGCCGGAGTCTGCCTTAAGCTCCTTGGTTTGATCAATGCTGCGGCGGATCTACTCCCCCTCAGTCGTCTCCTACGCCCGGCCGCTTCAGCTGCACCTCCTGCTTCTCTTGCGTCCCTCCCCAGGCGATCTGTCCGCCATGGTTCCCGGGTCTCCGTTGATTTGCCCCCATCTCCTGCGTTGGACGGACACGTCGGGGCTCGCTTCGGGAGTCCCCTGACCATTCCTCCTCTTCGACTCTCCCTGTGTGTCGATGCAAGTCTTGCTGGTTGGGGAGCCCACCTGCTACCGCGGTTCCTCACCACGTCCGGCCCCTGGCCTCCAGAGTTCGCAGACGAGCACATCAACGGGTTGGAGCTGCAAGCAGTCTGGCAAGCCCTGATCGCGTGGGAGGAACAACTCAGTCACCAGGAACTGCTCGTCCTCTCCGACAACGCGACAGTGATGGCTTACATCCAGAAGCAGGGCGGGACATGCTCACCCGACCTGCGCATGCTCCTCTACCGTCTGATGCGCTGGTGCGAGGACCGCAACATTTCCCTCCGTGCTCGTCACATACCCAGCCACCTGAATGTGTTGACCGACTCTCTCTTCCGACGCGGCCAGTTGCTACACACGGAGTGGACCTTACGCCAGGACATCTTTCAGATAATCTGCGCGCAATGGGAGATGCCAATGGTCGACCTGTTCGCCACGAGGTGGAATCACCAGCTTCCCCTTCTTGTCTCCCCGATCCCAGACCCTCTGGCCTGGGCAGTCGATGCGCTGTCCATCCCATGGGACGGACTCATCACGTACGCGCCCCCCCCCCTCCCCCTGACAGTCCTCATGCCCAAGTCCACCTCAAGCTTCGGGGATGCAATGCGGTCGTCCTACTGGTCGCCCCGTTCTCTTGAAACCGGTGCTGGACCACCGACCTCCTCAGCCTCGCCAAGGACCCCCCACTGCGGCTTCCCGCGCCCCGCACAATGCTCAAGCAACCCCGACAATTGCTGTTCCACCCACGCCCAGAGCGCCTACTCCTTCACGCTTGGCGGTCGTGTGGCAAGCCCTCGCCGCTAGAGGCTTCTCAAGTGCAGCAGTGGATCCTAGCTCTACAGCCCGCAGACCCTCGACACGACGCGTCTACGAGGGAAAATGGCGATTACTGTGCTCCTGGTTCAAGCCCGGACTAAGCCTACTTGTAGGCAGAGAGCCCGCCTTACTGAGCCCGGCTCGGAGAGACGCGCCACGTGCCATCCCATGTCCGCTGCCAGTCCTCGCTTGTCTCCAAGAAAGCCCGCTGACTCTTATGGAGAGTCGCTTCGCCGGCAGAGAGCTCACCTCGTTGAGCCTGGCTCGGAGAGACCTTTACCCACACGTCCGAGGCCTTCGGGCGACCAGCGCCTCGCCCCCATCGACCTAACTAATTCCCAGATTCGAACCGCTGCCTGTGGCCCACTTGCGGTTGTGACGCGTAAGGCATGCTTCCTGTTGGCCCTTGCCACGGCGACCCAAGCTAGTGAGCTACACGCGTTGTCAGCACGCCCTGCCTGCCTGCAGTGCCGAGCGGATCCGTGCAGCTGCTTACGGACCCTGCCTTCATTGCTCAGACCAGGTCTCCTTGACCGCGCCACAGGTGATCACCTTACGGCCGCTGAGAGGGACGAACTTCCCCCAGGAGACCAGGCAACAAGATCCTGTGCGAGCCCTATGTGTGTACCCACGCCGAACTTAAGCCGTCCGTAGAGGACGCTCACGCCTCTTCCTACCTTAAACCCCGGCAGAACTGACATATCAGCCCAGACGATTTCTTCCTGGCTGTGCTGGGTCATACCGTCTGCCTACCAGGACCTCTCCCCACGGGGAGTGAGAAGAGGCTACAGAGATGTGCACACGATGTACGCGCCATGGCCACGAGCGTAGCTTTTGACTGGAACTGCTCTGCCAAAGACATTGTGGCTGCCGTGGGCTGGCGGGCAGAATCAACCTTCGCCTGCTTCTACCTCCGGGATCTGGCAGGCCAGCGAGACAACCTCGCACTGGTGGGGGACATCGCTGCGGCGCTACACTCCCTCCCGGCGCCACAGGCCTAGCTAGGCTTGTCGGGAGTTTGCAGAAGGGAGGATGGCTCTAATTGGCCCTATGGGGGCGTTGAGCGCGGCACCCTCCTCCTTATCGCAATTCTTCCATAAAGTCATGTCATCGGTAATGTTTTTGAAGAAACAAATTAATTTGTTTCTTCAAAAACATTACCGATGACATGACTACATGGGAATGTCTACTACTAGGCTCAATTTTAGCCTACTTGCCCGTTGTGTGCCCACACAACCCGAGAGGCACTCGGGGAACCCCCCCGAGGGGCTGAGAGTTATCTCCCCATACCTGCCTTACCAGATCCGGTCACGAGACCATTCAGTCTTGCTACTTCGCTCGTGGTGTGAAGACGTGTCTGGCCTGCGCTCTCGCTGCCTCGACCGGTCTTCTGCCTACCGACGCTCGTTGCCGACTTCGTGTGCTCTGCGCCCACTTCTACCCTGCCGTCTACCCTGCCTTCTCTTCCTGCTTTGTTGGGGCTGCTTGCGGGGATTCTTCTGCTTTCGGTGGACGGCGGTTTGCCTGCCCTTTCCCCCTTCCCTTCGTTGCAGAGGTAAGGTAGCGGTAGTTCCCTCGGCCGGCCCTCGGGCTGAGAGCCGGCTGCCTGTTGGGTGCTTCCCTGCTTTTTTTCTTAGTGGTCTTTCTTTCAGTGCATAGTGCCTGATTAGCTCACGGTCGGTTTTTACCGTTTCACGCCCGTTTTGCACGTGGGCCTTGGGCTCCTTGTGTGTTAGCCCGTTTAAAGGCCCTTTAGCCCTCCGAGAGTTCCCCATTACGCTTTCACCGGGAGCCCGCTTGCGCTTAGCCATTATGCTTTTGTGCTCCCGGTGCGGTGACTTTAAGTGGCCGACGGACACCCACTCGGTCTGCCTACCGTGTTCGGGTTATTCCTCGGGCCGCAGGTGTAAGGTTTGTGCGGCCTGGCCTGAGGTTCTGTGGGCGGACCTTTGGTCCTTCTACCGCCGAGAGCGTTCCCGCCCGGCTAACGAGCGTCCGGCGCCCGTTGAGACGTTGGCCGCCCTTGCTGTTTCCTCTGACCTCTCCCGCATGGAACGGTCCTCTCGTCGGGGTTCGCGTTCTTTGTCTGACCACAGGACCGCCACTGCTGCCACGCCCGCTGACCCTTCCGGAGGGTCTGTTTGCCGGCTTAGCGCCCGTCTCACCGAGAGTGGCCAGCAGCAGTCGGCCTTGAGCCGTCCGTCGTTGACGAGCCGTCCTCACCACTCTCCCCGCAACAGCCCCGCTGATCCTTTCGGAGGATCGCCTTGCCGGCATAGTGGCCTACTTCCGGAGTATGGCCTGGAGAGACGTCAGCACCGTCCTTCGCGACGCAGCCGCGACCCTGATCCTCACCGTTCCTCCTCCAGACACCCGCGCTCTCGCTCGCCTCGCGAGCGCCATCAGCGGGATCCTTGCCGCCCTGCTTCCCTTCGGGCGCCTTCGCGCTCTGCGCCGCGCCGGGCGTCGCCTTTGTTGCGTCACCACCCTCGTCGACCCTCCTCGCGTCGTCGGGACTCCTCGCCGCGTGCTCGCCGGGCGCCTTCTCGTCCTCGGTCCCGCTCCCGGTCGCCTCCTCGCTTACCGCCGCGCTTCCCGCTGACCTCGTGTCCCCTGTCTACGCCGGAGGTTCAGCGCTCTCCTTTGACCTCACTGCGGTCGGTGGTGGTTCCGGTGCCTTCTCGACGCCCCCTGGGGGACGACGCGCTCAGCCTGCTGCCCGAAGACTCCGTCTCGGCTCTGTTGGACGAGGAGGGTCGCTCGACCTCGCCCGCGGCCCTCAAGGATGCTTCCCCCTCGGCGCTCCCGTCTTCTTCCCGGTCAGAGACGCTTTTAGCTCTGGATGAAGCCGCCAGGATCGTGGCCGCGACGCTGCCGGCGGACGCCTGCCCAGCTTCCCCGCCTCTGAAGAGGAAGGTCGCCGCCTTCGTTGACGCGGAGAGGCAGGTCAAGAAGTCCCCAACCGCCCGGCTTTAAGGACCTTCGAGACGTCTTTTCGTCGCACCTGCAGCTGGCCACGTCCCAGGAGCCGGTCTTCTTCTCCGACCGTCGCTGGCCCGCGGATTTAGACATGTTGTTTCGGCGGGACTGGTATGCTGGCCATTCCCAGGCCTTCTCCATCCCTCTGCCTACGCTGGACCCTTCGGCCGTGTCGCTAGCCGGCGGCCTGACTGCTGCGGCAGTCCCTGCTGCGGGGCCTGGACAAGACAGCGACCTTGGTCCGGAACACCTTAGCCTGCTCTGGTGTCTTGGAGCTCCTCACTCAAGCCTTGGTCCGTCGGGTGGAGGAATCCTGGCATCCTTCCATCTCTCCCCTCCTAGGAGACCTGCTGGTCCTCGCGGAGACCGCCAACCGCGCCACCTACCACTCGTCGGTCAACGCGATGGCTGCTTCGGCCAACTGCGACCTCATGCGTCGAGATGCCCTACTCCTCTCCTGCAGTACGTTGCCTCCGGACCTGCGAGCGCAACTTCGCCGTGCCCCCTTGGGTGGGCCCTTGCTGTTCGGCGACACCTGGTCCGATGTGAGAGCCTCCAACCCCGGCCGCTGGCCCAGCAGTGCCCCTCCTCCACGCCGCTTTCGCCCCGCCCGCCAGGCTAGGGGTCGCGCCTCGCGGTCTGCTAGACCCGCTGCCCCCTCGGCCCCCGCCTCGGCGCCCGTGCAGGCACCTGCCTTTGGCCGGTCCAGACCCCCCAGACGCCGTGCCCCCGCGTGGACCCGTCCCGGCAGTGGACAGGGTCGCAGGCGGCCCGCGTGACTCCCTGCCGACCTTGCCCCCACCGACCTCCTCGGGGTCTCCGGTCGGCGGGTGGCTAGCCGATTTCCACGGAAATTGGCTCACTCTCTTTGGCGACGACCCCTGGATTTGCGACACCGTCTCTACGGGTCTGCGGATCGTCTTCCGAAAGCCGCCACAGAGCTTGCCCGAGTCCCCGACTCACCGGCCTTCTACAGCCGCCTTTTCGTCGTGCCGAAGCCTGGAGGGAGATGACGTCCAGTCATCGATCTTTCGGCGCTGAACAAGTTCATTTCGGCCCCCTCCTTCCGGATGGAGACTGCCAGAGCCCTGAAAGCCGCGGTCCAGCCTCTCGACTTCGCAGTCAGTCTGGACCTCTCCGATGTGTACCTGCATGTCCCGATGCACCAGGCCTCCAGGAAGTTTCTCAGGTTTGCGATCGACGGCGTCGTTTACCAGTTCCGGGCACTACCTTTCGGACTCAACCTCAGCCCCAGGGTCTTCACTCGGCTGATGGACGCCGTAGTCGCCTTAGCCCGACAGTCCTCCTCCAGTCCAACGTCGAACTACCTGGACGACCTCCTTTTGCGCAACCAATCGGAGACCGTGCTAGCCACGGACAGAGATGCTCTCCTGCACCTCCTGGCACACCTGGGCTTCCTAGTATACGACGACAAGTCGGATCTCTCTCCCTCCCGCCGGTTTGTGCACCTGGGTATGGAATTTGCTACCGACCTCAACACGGTTCGCCTGCCGGCGCCCCGGATCAAGAAGATTGCGGACCTAGCCAACCAATTAGCTCGGGAGGATGCAGCCCCCACCAGAGTCTGGCTTCAGTTGCTGGGTTTGATGAATGCTGCAGCGGATCTTATCCCACTGGGGCGTCTCTACCCCCGGCCGATTCAACTGCATCTTCTTCTCCATTGGCGCCCGTCTTCCGGAGACTTGACGACCTCGGTCCCAGTGTCCCAGATGCTCCGTCCGCACCTTCGTCGGTGGACCGACCCTACGTGGCTAGCGTCGGGAGTTCCCCTGGCCTCTCCCCCTCCGCAGATCTCTCTTTGCGTCAATGCCAGCCTTTCTGGGTGGGGGGCCCATCTCCTACCGCGGTTCCTCGCGACTCGGGCCCCTGGCCCTCAGCCTTGGCGCACACCCACATCAACTGGCTGGAGATGCAGGCCGTCTGGCAAGCCCTTCAGGTCTGGGAGGACCTCCTCAGACACCAGGAACTTCTCGTGCTTTCGGACAACACGACGGTGGTCGCTTACATCCAGAAGCAAGGTGGCACACACTCCCCCGACCTGTGTATGCTCCTCTACAGGATGATGCGTTGGTGCGAGGACCGGAGCATTATCCTTCGAGCCCGGCACGTTCCCGGACACCTGAAGGTCTTGGCCGACTCTCTGTCTCGCCGCGGCCAGCTCCTACACACGGAATGGACCCTGCGACAGGACATCTTTCGGATGATCTGCGCCCGCTGGGAGACTCCCCAGGTCGACTTGTTCGCCACGAGGTGGAACCACCAGCTTCCCCTCTTCATCTCCCCAATTCCCGACCCCCTTGCCTGGGCTGTCGATGCGCTCTCCATTCCCTGGGACGGCCTGGTGGCCTATGCCTACCCCCCTACCGTCCTCGTTCCCAAAGTCCTCCTCAAACTTCGGGGCTGTTCGGCGATCCTCCTGTTGGTCGCGCCGTTCGCCTTGAACCGCTCCTGGACCACCGACCTGCTCAGTCTCGCCACGGACCCGCCCCTGCTGCTGCCCACCCCACGGACCATGCTCAAGCAACCACGCCAGCCGCTGTTCCACCCCTGCCCGGAGCGACTCCTCCTTCACGCCTGGAGGTTGTGCGGCAAGCCCTCGGAGCTAGAGGCTACTCGGGTGCAGCAATGGAGGCGATCGCTGCGGCCCGCAGACCGTCGACCCTTCGAGTCTACGAGGGAAAGTGGTGAGTCCTCTGTTCCTGGTGCACCGATCACGGCCTTACGCCCACGGATCTGACTCATCCTCAGCTGGCGGACTTCTTTCTCTGGCTCTTCCGAGACCAAGGCCTAGCCCCCATCACGGTACGCGGTTACCTGTCCATGATTGCGGACACCTATCGTCACCTAAGACGACCCGATCCGGGCACCTGCAAGGACCTAGCCGACCTTATGGGACACTTCGGCATCCAGCGCCCGACACTCCGCTCGCTCATTCCTCGCTGGGATTTACCCTGGGGGCTCACGTGGTTGAACTCCGCCCGCTTCGAACCATTACCTTTGGCCCAGTTCGCGGACGTGACATGCAAGACTTGTTTCCTGCTGGCACTTGCTACCGCTTCGCGTGCGAGCGAGCTACACGCGCTTTCGGCACGCCCTTCCTGTCTGCAGTTCCGAACAGGCGGCTCCGTCCAGCTGCTCACGGACCCGGCCTTTCTGGCGAAGAACAGGTCTCCTTTAACTCCGCCTCAGGTGATCACCATTAGGCCGCTGAGAGACCGACCCCGGTCCCAGGAGACCAGGCTACAGGATCCCGTGCGCGCCCTTAATCTATCTGCGGCGATCTAAGCCCGTCCGCAGGGGACGGTCGCGCCTCTTCCTACCTCTAAGACCCAACCGGCGTGACATTACAGCCCAGACAATCTCTTCCTGGCTCCGCTGGGTCATACGCTCCGCTTATCAGGAGATCTCCCCTCAGGGAGCGAAGAGGCTGCACATTCACGCACACTAGGTACGAGCTATGGCCACGAGCGTCGCGTTTGATCGAAACCACGCTGTCAAGGACATCGTGGCAGCCGTGGGCTGGAAAACCGAGTCGGTCTTTGCCCGTTTCTACCTCCGGGACCTGGCCAGCCAGCGAGAGAATCTCGCACTGGTGGGGGACATCGCCGCGGCGCAACACTCCCTCCCGGCGCCACCGGCACCGTAGGTATGCACTTCGCTAAAATTGTCGGGAGTGTGCGTCGGGGAGAATGGCGCTGTTCTGTTGGGGAGTTTTGGGCGGCACCCTCCTCCTCATCGCAATTCTCCCATGTAGTCATGTCATCGGTAATGTTTTTGAAGAAACAAATTCATTTTTCTCTAAAAGGTATTTTTTCGAAAAATACTTACCGATGACATGACTCGGATGACCCTCCCTCCTGCCCCGCTTGCCGCTTCCGAGCGAAGTATCAGACTGAATGGTCTCGTGACCGGATCTGGTAAGGCAGGTATGGGGAGATAACTCTCGGCCCCTCTGGGGGGTTTCCCCGAGTGCCTCTCGGGTTGTGTGGGCACACAACGGGCAAGTAGGCTAAAATTGAGCCTAGTAGTAGACATTCCCATGTAGTCATGTCATCGGTAAGTATTTTTCGAAAAAATACCTTTTAGAGAAAAATGAATTTTTCTCTAAAAGTAATTTTTCGAAAAATACTTACCGATGACATGACTCGGAGGACCCTCCCACCTGCCCCGCTTGCCGCCGGTGAGCTAAGTATCCTGACTGGTTAGTCACCACGTAACTCGGAACCGGATGGGCAGGAACGGGAGACAACTCTCGGCCCCTCTGGGGGTTCCCCGAGTGCCTCCCGGGTTGTGTGGTAACACAATGGGTTCTTAGACTAGAATTGATTAAGTAGTAGACACTTCCATAAAGTCATGTCATCGGTAAGTATTTTTCGAAAAAATAACTTTTAGAGAAAAATGAATAATATTATAACATAATCTAAATTGTCATGTGCCAGTTTGTCTGTCAGTGTGTCATTTAGCATGTTTATGTAGGAAATCCATATTATAGCAAAATCTAAATTGCCATGTGCCAGTCTGTCTCTCAGTGTGTCATTTAGCATGTTTAACCCTTATTTTTCGGAATACACCAGTGTGTGAAATAAGTTTGACTAAAATAGTTCAAGGGTGGTGCCAGAAGCTATTCTGGCACCACCTTTGAACTAAAGCCATTGGTCTAAAATCCATATCTGTAAGTACTATAATGTAGCTTGCATATGGTAGTGTACAAATTTGAAACTTTTAGCCTCAGTATGATATGGGTTAAATCGTTGAATAACAAAACTGTTGTGGTAGATACTGTTATATAATGATGGATATGTATAACACCCCCCCCTCCCCCTTTGTACGTTCAAATGTGATTAATTACATGTATTTTATTGTAATATAGTATAAAATTGTGTAATAACCTTAACCCCCTTGTGCATGCAGTCTCTAGAACTAGAACTGTTTACAGTACTGGTGGCTGCATGTACATGGAGGTTATGTAATACTGAATAAAAATTGTATCATCAGCTTAATATTATTTTATTATTAGTAATCAGAAAAAATACATTGTTACAACTGAGCATTCTTTGTTAAAAGGGCAGTCAGCTTCTCCGAGCACTGTAAAGAGGATCGTTGGCCCGAGCCCAGCCAATGTTGCAGCAGGTGGTAAAGAGTTTGATCCCCTGTCCACACAGCGCGCCATTTCTAACGACGAAAGCGCACAGAACAAGGTGATGTCGTCCTTCGGCATTGGTAATGAAGGTGAGGACTGACATTTCTTATAGTGTTTTGTGTTTTCTAATTGTTAACCTATTGGGGGGTTATAAACAGTATCTGTTGCTGCATGCACAAGGGGGGTGTTTTCATGCTTGTGTGCATTTTTGGCTCACTTGCGAAGCAAAAGTGAGTCTTGTGTTCTGGGCCAGTGGTCGTCCGTGGTAAACTTTAACGTTGGCATTTATTTCCTCAAAAACATTACCGATGACATGACTACATGGGGAATATCTACTTCTAGGCTCAATTTTAGCCTACTTGCCCGTTGTGTGCCCACACAACCCGAGAGGCACTCGGGGAACCCCCCAGAGGGGCCGAGAGTTATCTCCCCATACCTGCCTTACCAGATCCGGTCACGAGACCATCCAGTCTTGCTACTTCGCTCGTGGAGAGAAGACGTGTCTGGCCCGCGCTCTCGCTGCCTCGACCGGTCTTCTGCCTACCGACGCTTGTTGCCGACTCTGTGTGCTCTGCGCCCGCTTCTACCCTGCCTTCTACCTGGCCTTCTCTTCCTGCTTCGTTGGGCTGCTTGCGGGGATTCTTCTGCGTCTGTGGACGGCGGTTTGACTGCCCTTTCCCCCCCTTCCCTTCGTTGCAGAGGTAAGGTAGCGGTAGTTCCCTCGGCCGTCCCTCGGGCTGAGGGCCGGCTGTCTATGGGTGTTTCCCGGCTTTTTGCTGGTGGTTTGGTTTCAGTGCGTAGTGCCTGATTAGCTCACGGTCGGCTGTTGCCGTGTCGCGCCCGTTTTGCACGTGGGCCTTGGGCTCCGTGTGTGTTAGCCCGTTTAAAGCCCCGTTAGCCCTCCGAGAGTGCCCCATTACGCTTTCACCGGGAGCCCGCCTACGCTCGATAATGTTGTGCTCCCGGTGCGATGACTTTTAGGTGGCCGACGGACACTCACTCGGTCTCCCTACCGCGTTCGGTGGTTCCTCGGACCACAGGTGTAATAATAATAATAATAATAATAATAATAAGCACATTAAATAGGCGCTTTATCCCAATGGAAAATCGGCTCAAAGCGCCGCCCCGAACTGGGCCCAACAAGCGCGCTCACGTGAGTCACGCGCATTCACTCACACACGGAACGTAAACACAGAACTTTCACGTGGTGCTAAGGGCAAGCTCAAGCGAGCTGCTGTAGTTTTGGAAGTTCAAAATCGTTTGTATTTGAAATTGGTTGGGTGGACTGAATCTGATACCAGAGTTAAGCGGTGTGCGGCCTGGCCTGAGGTTATGTGGGCGGACCTTGGTCCTTTTACCGCCGAGAGCGTGCCCGCCCGGCTTACGAGCGTTCAGCGCCCTTTGACACGTTGGCCGCCCTGGCTGTTTCCTCGGCCACTCCCGCACGGAACGGTCCCCTCGTCGGGGTTCGCGGTTTTTGTCTGACCACAGGACCGCCACTGCTGCCACGCCCGCTGACCCTTCCGGAGGGTCTGTTTGCCGGCTTAGCGCACGTCTCACTGAGAGTGACCAGCAGCAGTCGGCCTTGAGCCGTCCGTCGTTGACGAGCCGTCCTCACCACTCTCCCCGCACCAGGCCCGCTGATCCTTCCGGAGGATCGCCTTGCTGGCATAGTGGCCTACTTCCGGAGTAGGGCCCGGAGAGACGTCAGCACCGTCCGTCGCGACGCAGCCGCGACTCTGATCCGCACCGTTCCTCCTCCAGACGCCCACGCACTCGCTCGCCTCGCGAGCGCTGTCAGCGAGGATTCTCGACGCCCCCTGCAGGACGATGCGCTCAGCCTGCTACCCGAAGTCTCTGTCTCGGCTCTGTTGGACGAGGAGGATCGCTCGACCTCGCACGCGGCCCTCGAGGATGTTTCCCCCTCGGCGCTCCCGTCTTCTTCCCAGTCAGAGACGCTTCTAGCTCCGGTTGAAGCCGCCAGGATCGTGGCCGTGACGCTGCCGGCGGACGCCTGCCCAGCTTCCCCACCGCTGAAGAGGAAGGTCGCCGCCTTTGTTGACGCGGAGAGGCAGGTCAAGAGGTTTAAGTCGCTTCCCCAACCGCCCGGCTTTAAGGGTCTTCGAGACGTCTTTTCGTCGCACCTACAGCTCGCCACGTCCCAGGAGCCGGTCTTCTTCTCCGACCGTCGCTGGCCCGCGGATTAGACATCTTGTTTCGGCGGGACTGGTGTGTTGGACTCTCCTAGCCTTCTCCATCCCTCTGCCTACGCTGGACCCTTCGGCGGTGTCGCTAGCCGGCGGTCTGACTCTGCTGCGGCGGTCCCCGCCGCGGGGCCTGGACAAGACAGCGACCTTGGTCCGAAACACCTTACCCGGCTCGGGTGTTATGGAGCTCCTCACTCAAGCCTTGGGTCGTCGGGTGGAGGTATCCTGGCATCTTTCCATCTCTCCCCTCCTAGGAGACCTGCTGGTCCTCGCGGAGACCGCCAACTGCGCCGCCTACCATTCCTCGGTCAACGCGATGGTGGCTTCGGCCAATTGCGACCTCATGCGTCGAGATGCCCTGCTCCGCCCCTGCAGTACGTTGCCGCCGGACCTGCGAGCGCAACTTCACCGTGCCCCCTTGGGTGGACCCTTGCTGTTCGGCGACTCAGTCTCTACGGGTCGGCGGTTCGTTCCTCGTGATGTCTGTGCGACTTGGCCGGAGACGTTTGGTCGGACCTCTGGAGTTTTATCGGCGAGAGCGACCTCCGTCTACTATCTCTCGTCCGGCCCCGGTGGACACTTCCGCCGCCCCTTCGGTAACGACCGCCCTTCCTCGCATCGGCCCCTCGGAACGGTCTGCTCGTCGGGACCCGGCGTTGTGCGCTGACCAGAGGATCGCCACTGCTGCCACGCCCGCTGACCCTTCCGGAGGGTCTGTTTGCCGGCACAGCGCCCGCCTCACTGAGCCCGGCCTGCAGCAGTCCGCCATGAGCCGTCCCACGTTGACTGGCCTTCATCCTCTCTCTCTCCCCGAGAAGCCCGCTGATCCTTCCGGAGGAGCTAGACGCCGGCATAGAGCCCTTCTCACCGAGTCCGGCCAGGAGAGACGTCAGCCTCAACCTGCGCGACACGGTCGCGCCCCCGACTCATCCCGTTCCACCGTCAGTTCTAGACACTCACGCTCGCCCCTCGAGCGTCGCTGAAGGGATCATTCGCCTCGCCGGGATCGTCGCCGCTCCCCCCGGAGGATCTGAACGCCGGCATAGCGCCCTGCTCTCGGAGTCTGGCCGAGAGAGGCTTCAGCCTTAGCTTGCGCGACACGGTCGCGCCCCGACTCCCTCCGTTCCACTTTCAGGTCACTTGATGGCTGATCAGAGGACTGCCACTGCTGCCACGCCCGCTGACCCTTCCGGAGGGTCTGTTTGCCGGCACAGCGCCCGCCTCACTGAGCCCGGCCTGCAGCAGTCCGCCAGGTGCCGTCCCACGTGACTGGCCTTCCTCTCCCGTCTCTCCCCGTTAAGCCCGCTGATCCTTCCGGAGGATCGGTACGCCGGCGTAGCGCCCTACTCACTGAGTCTGGCCAGCAGAGACGTCAGCCCTAGCTTGCGCGACTCGGTCGCGCCCCCGACTCCTGCCGTTCCACTTCAGTTCAGGACACTAATGCGCACCGCTCGAGCGCCTTCGGTAGGATTGCCGTTCGGACTCAACCTCCGCCCCTGGGTCTTCACTCGGCTGATGGACGCCTTAGTCGCCTTAGCCCGACAGTCCTCCTCCAGTCCACGTCGAACTACCTGGACGACCTCCGGTTGCGCAACCAATCGGAGACTGCGCTAGCCACGGACAGAGATGCTCTCCTGCACCCCCTGGCACACCTGGGCTTCCTAGTAGACGACGGCAAGTCGGATCTCTCTCCCTCCCGCCGGGTTGTGCATCTGGGTATGGAATGCGCTACCAACCTCAACACGGTACGCCTTCCGGCGCCCCGGATCAAGAAGATGGCGGATCTAGCCGACCAGTTAGCTCGGGAGGATGCAGCCCCCGCAAGAGTCTGGCTTCAGTTGCTGGGTTTGATGAACGCCGCAGCGGATCTTATCCCACTAGGGCGTCTCTACTCCCGACCAATTCAACTGCTGCTTCTTCTCCATTGGCTCACGTCTTCCGGAGACTTGACGACCGCGGTCCCAGTGTCCCAGATGCTCCATCTGCACCTTCGTCGGTGGACCGACCCTACGTGGCTAGCGTCGGGAGTTCCCTTAGCCTCTCCCCCTCCACAGGTCTCTCCTTGCGTCGATGCCAGCTTTTCGGGGTGGGGGGCCCACCTCCTACCGCGGTGTCTCGCGACGGCGGGCCCCTGGCCCTCACACTTCGCGCACACCCACATCAATTGGCTGGAGATGCAGGCCGTCTGGCGAGCCCTTCAGGCCGGGGAGTACCTCCTCAGACACCAGGAGCTTCTCGTGCTTTTGGACGACATGACGGTGGTCGCTTACATCCAGAAGCAAGGTGGCACACGCTCCCCTGACCTGTGTATGCTCCTCTGCAGGAAGATGCGTGGGTGCGAGGACCGGAGCATTATCCTTCAAGCCCGGCACGTTCCTGGATGCCTGAATGTCTTGGCCGACTCTCGGTCTCGCCGCGACCAACTTCTACACACGGAATGGACCCGACGACAGGACATCTTTCGGATGATCTGCGCCCGCTGGGAGACTCCCCAGGTCGACTTGTTCGCCACGAGGTGGAACCACCAGCTTCCCCTCTTCGTCTCCCCGATTCCAGCTTGCCTGGGCTGTCGATGCGCTCTCCATTCTCTTGGACGGACTTGTGGCCTATACCTGTCCCCCTACCGTCCTCGTTCCCTAAGGCCTCCTCTAACTTCGGGGCTGTTCGGCGTTCCTCCTGTTGGTCGCACCGTTCGTCTGGAACTGCTCCTGGACCACCGACCTGCTCAGCCTCGCCACAGACCCGCCCCTGCTGCTGCCCTCCCCGCGGACCATGCTCAAGCAACCGCGCCAGCCGCTGTTCCACCCCTGCCCGGAGTGTCTCCTCCTTCACGCCTGGAGGTTGTGCGGCAAGCTCTCGGAGCTAGTCTACTCAGGTGCAGCAATGGAGGCGATCGCTGCGGCCCGGAGACTGTCGACCCTTCGAGTCTACGAGGGAAGTGGCGAGTCCTCTGTTCCTGGTGCACCGATCATGGCCTTACGCCCACGGATCTGACGCATCCTCCGCTGGCGGACTTCTTGCTCTGGCTCTTCCGAGACCAAGGCATAGCCCTCATCACGGTACGCGGTTACCTGTCCATGATTGCGGACACCTATCGTCACCTGGGACGACCCGATCCGGGCGCCTGCAAGGGCCTAGCCGACCTTATGGGACACTGCGGCATCCAGCGCCCGACACTCCGCTCGCTCATTCCTCGCTGGGTCCTACCCTGGGTGCTCACGTGGTTGAACTCCACCCGCTTCGAACCATTACCTTTGGCCCAGCTCGCGGACTGGGCACGCAAGACTTGTTTCCTGCTGGCACTTCCTACCGCTTCGCCTGTGAGCGAGCTACATGCGCTTTCGGCTCGCCCTGCCGGTCTGCAATTCCGAACAGATGGCTCCGTCCAGCTGCGCACGGACCCGGCCTTTCTGGCGAAGAACAGGTCTCCTTTAACTCCGCCTTAGGTGATCACCATTAGGCCGCTGAGAGACCGACCCCGGTCCCAGGAGACCAGGCTACAGGATCCCGTGCGCGCCCTTAAAAATCTATCTGCGGCGATCTAAGCCCGTCCGCAGGGGACGGTCGTGCCTCTTCCTACCCCTAAGACCCAACCGGCGTGACATTATAGCCCAGACGATCTCTTCCTGGCTCCGCTGGGTCATACGCTCCGCTTATCAGGAGATCTCCCCTGAGGGAGCGAAGAGGCTGCACATTCACGCACACGAGGTACGAGCTATGGCCACGAACGTCGCGTTTGATCGAAACCACGCTGTCAAGGACATCGTGGCAGCCGTGGGCTAGAAAACCGAATTGGTCTTTGCCCCTTTCTACCTCCGGGACCTGGCTAGCCAGCGAGAGAATCTCGCACTGGTGGGGGGACATCGCCGCCGCGCAACACTCCCTCCCGGTGCCACTGGCACCGTAGATGCACTTCGCTAAAATTGTCGGGAGTGTGCGACGGGGAGAACGGCGCTGTTCTGCTGGGGGAGTTTTGGGCGGCACCCGCCTCCTCATCGCAATTCTCCCATGTAGTCATGTCATCGGTAATGTTTTTGAGGAAATAAATTCATTTTTCTCTAAAAGGTATTTTTTCGAAAAATACTTACCGATGACATGACTCGGATGTCCCTCCCTCCTGCCCCGCTTGCCGCTTTCGAGCGAAGTATCAGACTGAATGGTCTCGTGACCGGATCTGGTAAGGCAGGTATGGGGAGATAACTCTCGGCCCCTCTGGGGGGTTCCCCGAGTGCCTCTCGGGTTGTGTGGGCACACAACGGGCAAGTAGGCTAAAATTGAGCCTAGAAGTAGATATTCCCCATGTAGTCATGTCATCGGTAAGTATTTTTCGAAAAAATACCTTTTAGAGAAAAATGAATTTTCTCTGAGACTATTCAAGCCACAGTCTTCAAACTTGTGCCCAAGGATATTTTGTGGCAAGACCTTTTTAAACATACCAATTTGAGTGACCTCTCACAAAGGTCAAGGTCACAAGGGATCAGGAAATAGGTGAAAAATAGCTATATTTTGACATAATTTATTCACAACTTCAAACCCAAACTTGGTACAAAGATACCTGATGGGAAGACCTTTCTATGCTTATTAATTTGGTTGATCCCTCGGAAAGGTCAAGGGTCACAAGAGCTCAGGAAATAGGTCAAAAATAGCCATATTTTGAGAAAAGATGTTTTTTTCTCAAATACTATTCACAACTTCAAACCCAAATTTTCTACATTGATACCTGATGGTAAGACCTATCTATGTACACTAATTTGGATGAGCCCTCGGAAAGGTCAAGGATCACAAGCAGGGCCGGACCTGGGAAAAGTCGATGGGGGGGTTACAGATTCAGTATAAAGCGAAGGCGCGAAGCGCCGAGCCTTCTAGGGGGGTCCGGGGGCATGCCCCCCCCGGAATTTTTTTTTTCAAGGATGCAAAATGGTGCAATCTGGTGCAATCTGAGCCTTGAAAAAGCCATTTGTGATGGTCTGGGGACTTTGAGCTTTTTGAACAATCGAACTGACAAACTCTGGGGTACAAAAATTATCACCTGCCCCTCCCTTAAAAAAAACACCCACACCCACACACACACACACACACACAAACATTTATTTATCAACAGAGATGTTTTGTATACTATTATTATTCACTACTTTTCGTTGATCGTTAACGGTATAAAGCTTTACCTTGTAGTTTATGAACATCAGGGCCCTGCTTTCACTTCAGTTCAGTCTTGCTGCACTAGGTTCCTCGGCATTAGTACCATTTGTGAATTGTATCTTCTGGCAAAACAGTTTACTGCCTCTTTGAAGTCAATATCAACATCCCTGTGCACTTTCAGTAAAGCAAGTGCATTGAGTCTCTGTTGCCCCATTGTAGAGCGCAGGTAGTTTTTCAGGTTGCGCAACTGACTGTTTGAACGCTCACACTCGGCAGTAGTGACAGGCAGGGTGCAAAGGTTCTTTAGCATGATGAACAGGTTGGGATAAAAATCCCTGTCACGGTGTTTCAGTGCTTCTGATGCCGTGGATGGGATGATAGCTGTCGCATTCTCAGCAGCACTTCGCCATTTGCAAACCCACCGTTGGTATTCTGCATCAAGGGTAGCGTTGTCTGGTAGGTCAGACTCCCACAACATTGCCAGTGTCTTCACCCCTTCTGGAACCTGCATGAAACCATCCTGGTTGTCTATTAAAGTGCTTGGCACCAGACAGAGACCATCAACTGCTAGGTCAGCATTTTTGAACCTCGAGTCCAATTCGGTTGACAGGTGTTCCAAGAAAGGAATGGCAATGCTAATCTTGAAATATTCTTCTGGAGTGGCCGCAGGTTGGTTGTCACGGAGAGTCTGGCGGGATGCTTGACGAGGAACAACAACATCAGTTGTCAAAGCATTTGCCATTTTGCTGACTTCACCAAACCAGGCAACGAACGCTGTGTCGACATCTCTTCTAATAGAAGACATGCAGTTACTGACCTCTTTGATTTCCCTGTAGGCATCGACAACATCTTTTGTTCTTTTCTGGAGCTTCACTGTCAAGGGTTTTAAGTAACGCAAACAATTGCGGACGACAACGAATGCAACGAGGAAAACACTGCTGCTCAAGGTGTGGAGAAAGCCAGTTGCCTTGGTCAATGTCTCACTGTCCCAATTGTCACTGTCTTCACACATTTGTCCCAAACAGTCGTGAACAACCAGGAAGAGAGATGTGTAAACCTCGGCAGTGCTTCATGTTTTTCTACCCATCTTGTTCTGCACAGATCAACAAGCTTTGTCTTTGTCGTGTCAGGCTGAGATGCTTCGATGGTATCTTCAAGTTTTTGTTGTCTCTTTGGAGAGTTTGAGAAAAACAGTGACAGTTCCCTCAGTGCTCCCATCATGTTCTTCACTGCAGGCAAGCCGCATGCTTTTACAATGCAGAGACTCAAGCTATGGGAAGCACAGTGAAAGTACAGTGCTTTGTTGTTCCTTGCTTGAAAACGTGCCTGCACTCCTTTAAACTTTCCTGCCATGTTTGCGGCCCCGTCATAACCTTGTCCTCTAACATTGTTGAAATCAAGCCCCCACAAGCCCAGACACTCAACAATCTTGTTGTAAAGTGTTTCACCTGTGGTATCTCTGCACTGGACAAAAGCCAGGAACTCTTCACGAACTTTCAGACTTCCATCGACGAATCTCAATATAATTGAAAGTTGTTCCCAGTTTGAGCTGTCTGTGACTTAGTCAGCAAGCACGGTAAACTGTTTTGCTGCAATAATTCTGCAAGAATCTTGTTGCGGATCTGATCACCAAGAACCTCTATCAGTCTGTTTTGTGTACTTTTTGAAATGTATGTGGCCTTCTTATCGCATGTATCTAGATGTTTCCGGAGAGTTTCATCTCCTGCATTGATGCACAGATTCAAAAGGGCATTGAAATTGCTTCTGTTCTCACTCTGAAGAATGCCATCATCACAGTTGCCCCTCAGAGCTAACCCCTGTCTTCCACACACTTCAACAATCCTGAAGAGGCTTGTCAGAACTTGTCGATTTGCAGCGATGTTTTCTGCATTTTTCTGATTGATTTCACTGGCGATGCTCTGCTCTGGTTTATCCATGATTGTCAAAAACTGCTCTCCATTTGCCATTGCATCTTTGTGGTATTGTAATGAGTGCTTTTTGATCTGATCACAGGCTTTATTCCAGTTCTTGCATGGCGTCTTCACAAACTTGCCCAGGTTTTCAGTAGACTTTGCAAATAATAGGCAATACTTGCAGTAAGCCCCATCCTCGAAAGGAGAATACACAAGCCAGGAGTACTTTTGCAACCACTCATGCTGAAATTTTCGGTTCTTGTTGTTTATCACTGTTGTTGGAAACTGAAAACCAGGTGATGGTCTCCAGTGTTGCCTTAGAAGATGCTCCTTGTCACGGCTTGACAGTGAAACGACTCGCGTGTGTTTCTTGACTTCACCAAAATCGATATTTTTGTTGCTGGTGATCTGAGAGGAGAAATCTGAAGAGTCAGAAAGCAGGCTCACATCAGGCTGGTTGGTCATTGGCATGGCAGAGGATTCAGAAAGCAGGCCCCCGGCAGGCTGATCAATGCTTGAGGAGGAGTCTGAAATACAAATAAAAGTTGGGTCTATGAGAAGTCTGAAATACTAAAACGATTGTGTGTGTACCTGTGAGAGAGAGAGAGAGAGAGAGAACAATGAACAATGAACAATGAACCTTTATTTTCCAACGGTAGAAGTTATTGGTAACAGGACCAGTTTTCAAACTTGCCGTTGCTACATCTACTACATAAGTGACATAGACATGTAAACATACACATACCACACACTGCTGCATGCACTGCTGCATTCGCTTACGCACGCACGCACGCACCACGCACATACACACACACATACCCACACACGCACTCAGGTACGCACGCATGCACATCACAACTCGCGCATGCACGCACGCACACACACACACTCATGTACACCGCAATTCAGTACGCATGCACACACGCACGAACACTCACACACACACACACACACACACACACTTACACACGCACGCACTCAGGCACATACGCACAAAAACAAACACACGCTCTCGGACACGCACTCCAGACATTCCTACCCGCATACGCGTACGCACAAAAATATAAAATGAGTAAAAATACAAAGTAAAGCAATAAACAAAGAATCATTAAGTACATTAAAGTTCATACAGCAAGGGCAAATATGTATGCAGGTGCTATCTCCCCCCCCCCACCCTCTCTCTCTCTCTCTCACGCCGACACACACACACATACACACACACACACAGCATGCACGCACGCGCGCACACACACACACACACACACACACACACACACACACACACACACACACACACACACACACACACACACACACACAGAGTCACACATACTGAGAGAGAGAGAGAGAGATTAGAGAGAGAGAGAGATTAGAGAGAGAGAGAGAGAGACCTGCAACAAGATAATTACATTTAAAGCATATATATGTCTTCGTTTACACACTTCAGTCAAGCTTAGATATATATTTATGATCTGAAATAACAGCTTTTCTTTTTAGACCCCTCCCCCCAAATGATGGACAAAATCTTTGCTACCTTATGACTCGTAGAGTCTTCTTAGGCTAATGATAGCCAATGGAACACACCAGTCATTTTGTTTAATATTAATTATTAAATTGAAACACTCAATCATGTATCAATTTCAGGTTGTATTTAATTTAATTTTTTTTTTTGAGAGGGGGGGAGGGGGGGTGGCGGGGCAGTAAATTACTCACCAACACTGCTTTTACTTGTTCCCATGTCACTGTTTCGAACTCCACTGCCAGTGGTCTCACTTTGGGTTGATTTTTGTCTCTTTCGAGGAACTGCATCATCTGCCGTTTAGAAAAACAACTTTTATTATTATTATTATTATTAAAGGTTTTCTTATATAGCGCTTACCTGTAAACAGCTCTAAGCGCTTTACAATTTACTCAACAACAACAAACAAAAAGAAAAAAAACAAAAAAACAAAAACAAAGACATGACATAAAAATTAAAACATGAAATTATCCTAAAAGCAACAACAAAAATGTAAAATAAAATAGAACCGTCTTTTCAACATCTTATATATGATTATGCATTGCAGGTGTTAACACGTCTACTACAATTTTATAATAATAATTTAATATAAAAAAACAGTGGTTTTCTGATTAGTTCTTAGCTTATTTTAAATTTCATCAACAAAAGGCCTAAGGGTGAATAATCTTATTTTGTAGCACGCTGTTCACAGGCATAGGAACTGTTAACAAATTTGCTGATTTTCAGCAGTTGGCAAAATTTCAGCACATTTTTATTTTCCATTTTATTATGTGAAAAAGGCAGTGGTTGGGATGCCGTCATGATGGCTTCTTGTCGTTCCAAAAACCGAAGTTGTCATGACGGTTTCGCACCCGGAAAGGCTATGTTGCCGTCACAATTGATGGCGACGCTGTCAATGTGGTGTCAGATAGGCTATGGTTTCCATAGTCAGCCATCAAGACGGTTCTGTTCTGCTCTCCGAAGAGATTTACGTCACAATACATAGCTAGTAAGCTGCACTAGTGAAAACGATACCTTATAACTTAGCCCTTGGTTTTGTTATTGAAAACGATATTTTGCCGTCCAAAGATTTTTTTTATAAATATAAAAGCAATATTGATCATTGATGCCGATATCTTTATTCTTTAAATTGACATTTTTAAAGTTATATATCATAATACTTTGTGAAATAAATTTTAGGCTATGCATTACTTTAATTGTTACCTGTTTTGGTATTTTAATAAGTGGGGCTGTTTTATATCTATGATATTCATTATATGCAGCTAGTATCAGCTCCTACAGCATAGGCTACACTCACAGGAAGGAAGTACCGGCGCCATCGCCACGTGCTCATTTGAATCGAATTCGGAATGGGTGAATTTTACCTAGTTCTACTGACTACATTTCTTTTATGAGACAAAATTGGATTTAAAAATGTACCCACCTTCTGAAATGGAGCTTGATGAAAACCAGCATGACAGTCGCCTACTGCCATCAGCATCTGTTTTTTTCAGTTTCGCCATTTTCGAGGAGACAGCAAAAGTGAAGTGTTACCAAAGAAAATAGATCTAGATTTAAACTTCCCCCCACAAACCTTAATGACGTCAGACGTCTTTTCACTGATCTTTCTCGGAAAGACATGCACTGAAGGAAAGCAACTCTTTTGGGTACCTGGTCGATTCAACGGAAATCCATTTCAACGATGTTTTTGGACGATTCAACGATGGTCGTTTCAACGGATGTTCGTTACAACAAATTATCATAATTATCAACTTAGCGTCTTAATTAATCTTTCTAAAAAGTCGTTTTTGGGGGATTAGGGCTGTATCAAGGTGAAGGCGCTGGAAGAGGCTTGTGGCCAGAACAAGAAAATATGGCTGCATTTACTAATTTAGGGTTAGGGGTTGGGTTACTTGGTTGTTTCAACGGGAAAACGTTTTGGACGTTTAAACGGATCCCTTGAAATGGATTTCCGTTGAATTGTCTATAAATAACTCTTTGTGCCTTGGATCAAAAGTGACTAAAAACTGCAATGTTTTAAAAACAATAAAAAAAATAATAAAACTTTGGAACTCCCTTTGCATAAAAAAAATTCACTGTTCTTTTTTTTTTTTTTTTTTTTTTTTTTTTAGTTGGGAGGGGGGGTTCCGGAACCCAGGTAACCCCCCCCTGGGTCCGGCCCTGACAAGAGCTTAGGAAATAGGTCTAAAATAGCCATATTTTGACAAAAGATGTTTTTTTCTCAAATACTATTCACAATTTCAAACCCAAACTTGCTGTAGAGATACCTGATGGTAAGACCTATATTTGCATACTAATTTGGATGAGCCCTCGAAAGGTCAAGGTCACAGGAGGTCGGCAAATGTGTGTAAAATGCCCATTTTTGATAGAATTGTAGTTATTATTGACAGTTTTGCAAACTTTTAAATCAAATTTGGCACAAAGGTAGCTGATGATGATAAGACCTTCCTATGTATACTAATTTATTCGACTCATCACAAAGGTCAAGGTTCACGGGTTTTTTACAGATGTTTGAAAACTGATAAAATTTTGAGATAACATGGATTTTGCTGGTGCAGAAGCTATCCCTTTAGTTATTGTCTCAACGGTCACACATGTAGATCGGTTATACACGTGAGCCATGAGAGCTTTGCCTTTCTTGTTATATCTCCATGGCCTCTGACACTTGTAAAGTTGTTTATTTGTAGAGGGACCTATGTACATTTGTGGAGGATTGATTTGGAATGATTGTTCTACACTTAGTTTAGTTAGTTTTCACCTCATTGAGTGTGAAGTCGATCATGCACTACCCTTAAACTCCAGAATTGGTTGTCCTCTGAAGACTAAAATTTAATAACAGTTCTAGAGATGGATCAGTTATCATAGTCTCAGGGTGGTGTCAGAATGGCTTGGCGCCAAGCCATTCTAGCATCATCCTAGAACTATCACGGTTGGTCCGTATCTTCTTGTACTGTAAAAAATGAAAAGAAAAGGGGAGACTGCCAGTGCTAATATTTTAGGAAGGTTACAAAGTAAAGTAGATAATAGCACTGTCAGGGGAGAGAAGTGTGCATGATCGACCAGTGATCATAGATCTACTGTGGCCAAAGCACACAAAAAAAAGAGATAGGAAAGAGGGGGCGCTAAGAAAGTGACTGGAAACAATGCATATGGAAGCCCCCCCAAAGGTGGGCGTATCACATATCCCACTGTTCCAGCCACTCAGTTGGGGGGACCTAGATTTAAATTTCCATGCACTGAGTGGCTGGAACAGTGGGATATGTGATATGCCCCCCTTCGGGGGGGCTTCCATATGCATTGCTTCCAGTCACTTCTTAGCGCCCCTCTTTCCTATCTCTTTTTTTTTGTGCTTTGGCCACAGTAGATCTATGATCACTGGTCGATCATGCACACTTCTCTCCCCTGACAGTGCTATTACCTACTTTACTTTGTAACCTTGTTGTACTGTGTTTTAGCCAAGTAGATTAACCCATTTGACCCCATGGCTGTATTTCCCAAATTTTGGAGGCGTCACGTAACGATTATGTACCAGTTGCAGGAGATGAATCGACCATGATAATTGACAGCTGGTGGCGCCAATCTAATCTGGCACTACCCTTGAATTATTGTGGTTGGTCCATCCACTGAGGTGCGTCAGGGGTAAATGGGTTAAGCTGTGAAGGAGCTCAATGCATCTCCTGAAGCTTGCACTTGAAATGAAAGATTTTACAGGAGTTACATGACTGCCATTTTTTTGTTGGTGACAACAGCGTCAGGGGCACCACCTGCGTCGGACAGAGCAGGGGCCTCAACTCCTGACAGCATTTCTAGCATCGGCTCCTCCTCCAGCACCCAGCAGTACCGCCAGCAACATCTACAGCAACAACAGCAGCAGCAACAGCAGCAACACAACATGGGACCTCAGGCTGCCCATGTGCAGATGCCGCAGGGAGTACCTGGCACTCCCCCCACCAGTCAAGCTCAGCAGCTGCAACAGCCAGGTACTGTTTTGGATCCAATTTGGATAAGTCCTTTAACACATTTAGTCCCACGGCCACATTTCTCAAAGTGTGGAGGCGTTACCCAACGACTGTGTACCAATTGCAACAGTTGGCTTGACCATGCTAATTCAAGGGTAGTGCCAGATTGGCTTGGCACCTTCAGGCACCAGGCCAATCTGGCACTACCCTTGAATTGTCATGGTCAATCCTTTCCTGCTGTAGGGTGTCGGGGCTAAGCGGGCTAAATGTTGTTTCCTTTACACTGATGGAACACGACCAACAGCATCCCAATGCAAGAGGCAGAGATACGCATGAGCCCCGACAGTTGTGGGGGGCTGGTGAGGCTCTGAGTCTCTTGCTGCAGTGTATTTCACTATTTGCCCCTGCAGGGGCTCATGAGGATCTATACCCCATGCTGGCCTCGATCATATCTTCAGGCCTGTGACTGGGTTATCTGGCAATGAATTGCCAGTGATTTTAGTAGCATCCTTTCTAGATGCTGGCGGTGAAGGGTTCACTTAGCTGAGATTTTTTTTTACATACAGATACAGCAGAACCTTTTTTTATGGAAGATCTCGTGTCATTAAGACCATCATCCAGCTAGCTGTAGCTGTCTGAATGGTGTTCTTTAACCCTTTGGCTGTCAGTAGTATGTTTTGTTGCGATGATTCCTGCAGGAATCATTGCGACAAAACGCACTACCGACAGCCAAAGGGTTAAAGAGAGATGTCAAGACTTCTCTTAAGAGCATCTGTCTTTTAAAGAACTTTTTTTTTGTTGCAAAAAAGGTAGTTGCTCATGTTCTACTGTACGTGACAAATGAGTTTAGCATTTGAGGCATGCATCATTCATTTGAGATGTGCCAATTGATGATACATATGTGCACATTTCACATAATATGTGATAAAGAGATATTATCAGTATGCAGTAAATAAATAAGTAAGTAAGTAAGTAAGTAAATAAGTTAGCCCCCAAAAAGTTTCCTAAAAAGATCCTTTGATTGTTTCCTCAAAACACATTACCGATGACATTACTGTTAGGAATAGTGTCTTAGCTAGCCTAATTTCAGCCAAAATTGTTGTGTACTTATATGGCAGGGGAGGCAACAAGGGGCGCTATAACCTAGCCAGTAACCCGAGTAGCCTCTATTCCATCCCCATCCGGTCACACACCCACCGGATTCCCGCCAGTCTGTTTCTTAGCTAGACTGTGGATGGTTGTGTACCTATGCGTCTCTCTTCGGCTGTGTATGGAAGTGTGACCGGTCGTCGTGTGACTTGGACTCGCTTCACGTATCTCTGTGCTAGCTACTGTGTGCTCTGTGCTAAGCTTGGAAGCTTTGCCTGTGGGATTTTACTTCCTGGGGTTTCGTGTGGAGTTACTCTGGACTTTGGCGAGCCTGTGGCGGACTTCATGGGGCCTCTGCCGGTGGTTGGTGCTGGGCGTTGCCGCCGACGGTGCTCGTCCCCAAGGTCCTGCTCAAGCTCAGAGGTTGCAACACGGTCCTGTTCCTGGTGGCCCCATTCTGCTGGACCAAGTCGTGGATCACCGACCTTCTGAACCTCGCCACCGGTCCTCCTCTGCAGCTCCCCACCCCACGCACGATGCTCAAGCAACCGCGGCAAGCGCTGTACCATCCGTGCCCCGAGTGACTCCTCCTCCACGCCTGGAGGTTGTGCGGCAAGCCCTTGCCGCTAGAGGCTTCTCAAGTGCAGCAGTGGAAGCTATCGCTACAGCCCGCAGACCCTTGACCAGACGAGTTTACGAGGGAAAGTGGCGAGTCCTGTGCGTCTGGTGTGACAACAACCACCTCTCCCCCACGGATCTGACGGTTCCCCAGCTTGCAGAGTTCTTCCTATGGCTCTTCACCGACCAGCTTTTGGCGCCAATCACCATTCAGGGCTGCCTGGCCATGATCGCTGACACGTACCGGCATTTGGGCCGACCCGACCCTGGTGGCTGCAAAGACCTCACCGATCTGATGGCCCACTTCGGTCTGCAACGTCCGGCCCTTCGCTCGCTGGTGCGTCTATGGGACCTACCCTGGGTGCTTATGTGGCTCAACTCGGACTGCTTCGAACCACTCCAGTTGGCGCGGTTACCCGACGTGACTCGGAAGACCTGCTTCCAGCGTCAGTGAATTGCATGCTCTATCAGCACACCCCTCATGCTTGCAGTTCCGGACAGACGGCTCCATACAACTGCTGCCCGACCCAGCTTTCCTAGCCAAGACCCGGTCTCCATTGGCCGCCCCACAGATGGTCACCATTTGACCCTTGAGGGATTCAGGCTCTACCCGAGAGACCAGACAGCAGGACCCGGTGAGAGCCTTACGTGTATATACGTGTATAACTGCGCCAGACCAAGCCGCTACGCAGGGGACGCACCCGCCTATTCCTCCCTCTGTCCCCAGGTAGAAATGACATCTCAGCCCAGATGATTCCTCCTGGCTCCGATGGGTGGTACGCTCCACCTACCAGGATCTCGCCCATGATGCAGCCAAACGAATGAACATCAGGGCGCCTGAGGTCAGAGCCATGGCCGCAAGCATCGCATTCGACCACAACTGCGCTGTCAAAGACATTGTGGCGGCCGTGGGCTGGCGAGCAGAGTCAACCTTTGCCCGATTCTACTTGAGGGACCTCTCCAGCCAGTGCGAGAACCTGTCGCTGGTGGGAGACATCGCAGCGGTGCAACACTCCCTCCTGGCACTGCAGGTGCCGTAGGTATCTTAGCTAAAATTATCGGGAGGTTGCTCCAGGGAGGGCGGGTCTCGTAGGCGTTTTATGGCCTGTGGGCGTTATTAGTTATTAGCGGCACCCACCTCCTCTTCGCTATTCTATGTAACAGTAATGTCATCGGTAAGGTATTTTGAGGAAATAAATGAATTTTTCTCTAAAATGTATTTAAAAGAAACAAAACTTACCGATGACATTACTCAGATGACCCTCCCACCTGCCCCGCTTGCCGCTGGTCAGCTAAGCAAACAAACTGGTGGGAATCCGGTGGGCGCGTGACCGGATGGGGATGGAAGGGAGGCTACTCGGGTTACGCGCTATGCTATAGCGCCCCATGTTGTCTCTCCTACCATGTATGTATTTACACAACAATTTTGACTAAAATTATGCTAGCTAGGACACCATTCCTAGCAGTAATGTCATTGGCAAGTATTTTTTTAAAAAATACATTTTAGAGAAAAATTCATTTTTCGAAAAATACTTACCGATGACATTACTCGAATGACCCTCCCACCTGCCCCGCTTGCCACTGGTCCGCTAAGCAAACAGACTGGCGGGAATCTGGTGGGCACGTGACCGGATGGGGATGAAAGGGAGGCTACTCAGGTTACTGGCTAGGTTATAGCGCCCCTTGTTGCCTTCCCTGCCATATATGTACACAACAATTTTGGCTGAGACACTATTCCTAACAGTAATGTCATCGGTAAGTATTTTTCGAAAAAATACATTTGGAGAAAAATTAATTTTCAGAATTTTGACTGAAGTAAAGCCTTGTGTGTTTTGTGCCTAGTGTTATCAGTAAATTCTGACAGTAGTAATCAAAGGTCCTGAGGCCAACATCGACCGCAGAGGGCTCGCACATGACTGTGCGCACGCCCACTGCAGCCAATGGCCCGAAAGCATTGAGAAAAGATAATTATATCCTTACAAATGACTGTTGTTTGTTTTAGGTTCCTACCCACAGGGCAGTCAGCCTGGCTATGCCTACAATCAGCCGTCAACTCCTACAAGTCAACCCCATCAACAGCAGCAGCAGTACTCCGGCTATGCACAGTCAGGCCAAGGTAGGTTCATTTAGCTGTTCTTTTTTGTTGGCTCAAGTGCTGTTGTCTTGTGTGTTCCTCATGAGAGAAACCAAGAAAGTATAACACAAAAAGAAACAAACAACAGACTGATAAGATGTGCCTGCTGACAATAGAGGATTTCCAGAAATCAAGAGTGGGTTAAAATTGCATGTGTTTTTAGGAAAACAGTGAATTAACCCTTTGAGTGTTGGTAGTGGTATTAGTCGCGATGATTCTGCAGGAATCATCATGACTAAAACCGCTACAAACACCCTAAGGGTTAAAAGCCCAGAAAAAACGGGTGATACTGCATGCTTACCTGGGCTTTTAATCAACTGTTTATAAAATGACACATTATACCAGACTTTTGTTATGTGCAGCCTCTTTGGTAACAAAGCTGACTGTATGGTGATATTCTTTTTCAGCCGGCTATGGGCAGTACGGCCCAGGAGGACAGCAGCCGCAGCAACCTCCTCAGCCGCAGCAACAACATCCTGTGTATAACCAGCCTGGAGGGCCGCAGTACGGATTTAACCCCCAGCAGGCTCCTGGTCAACCACAACAACAGCAACCACAGCAACAGCAGCCTCAGCAGATGTACACAGGCGTGCCACAGCCAAATGCACAGGTATGCATAGTTCTTAGTGTGTTGTAACTTAAATGTCCGGTGATCCATCAGCCAGTAGGATGTCCATGCAACTGCAGCTAGTGAGAGGCACAGCTTTGGGGTGGGGGTTTCACTCCGAGCCTTTTGGCACTAGTAGAATTAGAGGGGTGTGGAACGTTGTGTTCTTTAACCCTTTCACTGCTGGAGAAATGCTAACACCACTCAACTGCAAGAAGCTAAGAACCTACCCCAGTAGGAAAATGTCTTCGGCCCACGATAACTGCAGTGGGCCTGCGCATGGCCTTGCACGGGCCCACTGCAGCCATTGTGGGCCCGAGGACCTTTGCTTAGTGGGTAATTAGCCTCCACAGATGCAGGAGCTCATGAGGTTCTTTGCCGCTTGTTGACCCTATTCTTGTCCGTGTTTCATGGATCAATGGCATTATTTCATTTGGTGTTAAATTTGCCCTGCTTTCAAAGACATACTTTTGTAAGCGTAAACTGACTAATGGATGTAGGCGGGCTCATGAGTTTATTTACCTCTTGTTGACCCTTTTTGGCTCATGTGCGAAACAAAAGTGAGTCTATGTTCTGGGCCAGTGGTCGTCCGTCTGTCGTCCGTCTGCCATCGTCCGTGGTAAACTTTAACGTTGGCATTTTCTCTGAGACTATTCAAGCCACAGTCTTCAAACTTGGCCCAAGGATACTTTGTGGCAAGACCTTTCTAAACATACCAATTTGAGTGACCTCTCACAAAGGTCAAGGTCACAAGGGATCCGGAAATAGGTCAAAAATAGCTATATTTTGACATAATTTTTTTTCCTCAAATACTATTCACAACTTCAAACCCAAACTTGGTACAAAGATACCTGATGGTAAGACCTTTCTATGCATACTACTTTGGTTGATCCTTCGGAAAGGTCATGGGTCACAAAAGCTCAGGAAATAGGTAAAAAATAGCCATATTTTGACAAAAGATGTTTTTGCTCAAATACTGTTCGCAACTTCAAACCCAAATTTGGTATAGAGATACCTTATGGTAAGACTTATCTATGCATAATAATTTGGATGACCCCTCGGAAAGGTCAAGGGTCACAAGAGGCTGGCAAATGTGTTTAAAATGCCAATTTTTTTATAAAATTGTAGGTATTATCAACATTTTTGCAAATTTTTCAATCAAATTTGGCACGATAACTGATGATAAGACCTTCCTATGCATACTTTTTTAGTTGACTCATAGCAAAGGTCAAGGGTCCAGGTGGGGGGAGGGGGAGGGGTAGGGTTGACAGATGTGTGGAAAAATGCTTACATTTTGAGAAAACATGGCTTTTGCTGGTGCACAAGCCAGCCCTTATTGTCACAAAGTTCACACATATGTAAATAGGTCATACATGTGGTGAGCCATAATGGCTTTGCCTTTCTTGTTATATCTGTGTTCTTGGATTGATGGCATTATTTGTTGTTGAATTTGTCCTGCTTTCAGTGACAATTCTACAAGCGTAAATGGACTCACAATTCAGTAATTGGTTTGTTTTTCACCTGACAACGTATGAATCACTGTCTCATTTTGTCACATATTGATAAATATGCAACCTCTATTCATGGCTTATGTAGTCTTGTGTTTCTCATCTACGTTGTTATCTATGTCTTTACATTTTAAACTTATTTTATTTAAGTTTGAGTTCTGCATGAATCATGATTTTGTTGATTGTGTTCTCAGGCCCCAGGAGGACAGAAGTTACCTGGCTACAGCCCTCAGCAGGGCCCCTCCCCAAGCCCCACTCCAGGAGGAAACCCTTATTCTAGGGGGCCAGGCTATGGAACTGGCTACCCTCGGCCAGCTGCCAACTACCCAGCTGGATACCAGTGAACACGAGCTACGTTAGCATCTACTTAATTATGAGGATTTATTGAGCATATGCATAACCTATACCCAGTAAGCAAAGGTTCTTGGGCCCACGATGCGACAGCCACAGTGGGCCTGAAGGCGTTTTGCTACTGGGGTATAAGAGTTATTGACTGGAATTCTATCTCAGTATATCCCCATACCCAGTACAGCTATTGACAACATGCGTCCTATGAACCTGAACATTGTGTAGTCTAGGATTCTATTACTTACATATGCTTACAGGTTATGAGGATTTGTTCAGATAGTCGTCCGGTGGAAGCCTGACTCAGTAAGTCCTCATAATCTGTACTGTTGACAGGGTGTGTGTTGAAGCGCTGAACATGGTCTATGCTAGGATATTTCTTGTTTACTGATGCACGCAGGTAATGGGGGATTTATGTATGTTGGATTTGGTTGGAAGCCTCTCTCAAAGCATCCTCATAACTTGTAAGGCTGATGATAAAATGTGTTTTAAGCCTTTGGCTGTTGGTAGTGTGTTTCTGCAGTCTTCGTCAATTCAACATCAACAAGCCCTAGCTGTCCTAGGAACATAGATTTAAAGTGGTGTCAGCAAGAGGCATAGATTCTCATGAGCCCCCGCACCTGCGGGGGCTCATGAGGATCTATACCTCTTGCAGTAGGGTGTGTTCCAGTTTTTTCGGCACTGAATGGGTTAAGCCATTGGCTGTTGGTAATGTTTTCTGTTGCGATGATTCCTGCAAGAATCATTGTCACAAGAACTGGCACCAACAGCCAAAGGGTTAAAGGGCTAAACATACTGTTCTTGCGTATAGGTTAAAACTGTCTGAAGCAAGGCTGGCTGCTTTTTGAATCAAAGAAAGTGACACCATTGACTGTTAAAATAAAACTAGGATAATGTTTAAATGTTTGCCATCTATTATTAAAATCAAACCATGAGACTATCAAATTAATATATTTCGGGTTTTTTTTTTTTTTTTTTTTTTTTTTTCAAAAATAATTTGATGTATCGAATTTCATTTGCATCAGCAGAAGTATGTGTTATTGATATGTACTATAGTTGATGTTAACAAAAACTTTGTGCAATTGAATGCTGATATCTTTGAAATTTGATAATGTTGTCATCAGGGCTTAATCAGTTAATTGGCCTGGTTAGTTGTCAGCCTCTGTAGATCAGATTTCAGGCGTATATCTGGGTGTTAATACTCTATTTAAAATGAATTTTCCTGATTAATCTGTGCAATAATTCGACATTTCATTCATTGCATTACACAGACGCATCAAAAAAGAGTTGTTCACTGGTGTATGAAGGTTAGAATGATGGCTGGTTGTGATGTTACGAGTTCATGGTGAGAAAAAAAGATGATGGGTAGGAAGTACAGAAAGAACATATTAATGTTCACCTTAGTGTAAAATGTAATGTAACATTTGTTGTATATGGTACGTGTCTGCTAAATTTTTTTATGATTTAATTTTTAAAAAATTTTTTTGTATAGTATTCATGTGTCCATTTTTTTGTTTTGTAAAGATCCCAAATACATATGTTTTTTGCTTTCAGTATCAGTTAAAGCTTCTGCTTATGTAAGTGTGTGCCCGGGATCTGAGGAAGTTAGATTTTTATGCATGCATGCTTTTCAGTGTACATGTAAATATAAACTTTCAGTTCTCAACATCATTCAGAATGTGTACAGTATCAAAACGGAAATGAGAACTTCTCCCTGTATGTAAGATTGTGACAGGAACAAAATGGTATCACATGCTTGTGAGTCTGTGTGTGTGTGTGTGTTTTATATTTCTGAAGATTGTATCACACATCATTTAATGACCTCATTAGGATATATGTATACTTGTTATTTTATGTTCGTTAATCAGATCACTGTTCATAGACAAGAATACTTTAAATTTTTTTTTACTGGTACCTTCATTTGCTGAACGTTGAGCACTACTATAAAAATATACACATATAACTTTCCAATTAAATTTTGATGATCTGGTGGCAAATAAACTGTTCACAAACTTCTTAAGGGCTGCTTTGTAGAGTTCTGTGTATCCTGACATGAACCAAGTTAAAAAATCATTTGATGAACATGATGATTTTATTTTCTATGCACAGCACCCCTAGAAAAATACGGAACACCGCATACGAATTTAGACATTAAAGTACCTAATTGTACATTTCTTAATAACTGGAGGCTTAATGTGTATAACGTGGTTTGATTTTAGTGAAAGTTTAACAGTTTTTGCCTGTGCATTTGTAATTTCTCACTTGATTTTGGCTAGTCTTAGATAATTACTTTTTTTTCTCGCAGGTTCATGCTTGTGTGTATTATGTTAGACTGTTTTAATTTGTAATGTGGTTTTCCTCACTTTTTCCATGGATTAATGTGTGTGTGACTTTGTCTTGTCCTTTAATGTTTGTTCACAGAGATGGTTCTCTGAGGCTGTGAGAAAATGAAACAGCTCAGCCTTACCATAGTGAGCTACCTGGAATCTGTAGTCAGACTACTATTATCCCCCTTGTGCTTTAAGCCACCGGTACTGTTCACAGTATGTACTGGTGACCTAATGCACCAGGGGTGCAAGGTTTGTGTTAACCAGGTGCTGAGTTTACTTGTAATAAATATTACATCCACTTGGTAGCCACAAATCTGTAAGCACTACTACCGATACTGATTGGCCGTGATAGTTCAGTGATGATGCTAGAATAGCTCGGCACCCTAACCCTTTTCATCCTGATACATGTTGGTTTGAAGTAAATTTGACTGATAGTTCAAGGGTGGTGCCAGAATAGAATGGCGCCTGAAGCATCAAGCTGTTCTGGCCCCACCCTTGAACTAGAATTGATCTATCTCCTAATCCGTAATGATGACCTTCATAGAACAATAAACAACTTTTAAAAAGTCAGCCTCAGGATTAATGGGTTAAAGCATCGAGCTATTCTAGCACCACCCTTGATCTGTCATGGTCGAACAGTTGTTTAGGGCTGAATGGGTTAATCTGAATGAACCCTTTCTCTGTCACAGGCTACACTTCGTGCAGAACGGAAGATGTGGGAGAAGCATGAACCTTCAGAATACTGGCGTATCATGCACTCGTTGGCCTAATCCTTTGCCTATCAGTAGTACTTTTCTTATCATGATTCCTGTATGAAACATCGTGAAAAAAAAGCACTACAGGACCCAATGGGTCAACCTGGAATTGTTGGCAGGGAGCTTAGTCCGAGCTTGGCGTGCAAGAGGCATAAATTCTGAGCCCCTGCAGCATGAGAATCTATACTGATGAGCAAAAGAAATGCAACATTTTTGGAATCATCGGAAACACTAAAGTGTTTCTGATGATTCCAAAATTGTTGCATTTCTTTTGCTCAAGGGTACATATATGCCTCATGCCCGTGGGAATGCTGGGTGTGCGACTGCATTACAGGGTACACTGAACTGTCAAAAGGCATAGGATGTTACCAGGTACCAATGATTACACTGGTTACCGTTGATTACACTGGATTTCACCTGTTGCATCTTATGCTGGTCAGTGTTTGCGTGTAAATTATCTGCTTACATCGTGGTAATAAAATGTATGTCTTTCATCAAGCACATTCAAATTGTCATGTTTTATTTTTGTTTTGGTGATTGATGTATTGGCCAAATGCAGTAAGTCAAATCAATCAATTATTGGCATGCTATTGTGCAGGACTAAGATTTTCACTCAATATATCACACATACTTCTAGAGATCACGGACCAACAAGTTATTCTTGGTCCAAGTAGAGATCTACTCCAGGCAGTAATGGGTTAATAGATTGCATTATCTCCTTTTTAAATGTTCTTAGTATATGTCTTAATTATATAATGCTGGACAATAGGGTTAACTTATGTTATGAAGTTTGAATGTTGTAAAATAAAAGACTTCTGCTCTGCTTCTCCTTTGTACACACAAACGAATGCACGAGTTCCTAGCAAAATGCAGTGGAAAATCTATGGTACGTGTGCCTACTCACATAGAATGTAAAAAGATAGGTAGACATTTTTTAGTCGTGGCAAGACAACATACCCTGGAGCAGATTGCTTTAGCTGCTAGTCTTAAGTACTTTCTTTCTTTTTCCTCATAGGGGTGGCATGTTTTTATTTGTTGTTCGTTCCTGTGTGTAGTGTGTGTGCGCGGTGTGCATCTTATTTCTTTAAAAAAATGTCAAACATGTTTTAACGGACCAGTGAAATATTGAATGCTTTCCTTCAAGTAAATTGTATGCATAGTGAAGAGAATACTGTGTCGTGATCCGTAGATAAAGCAGGTCAGATGAGAATGAGATGATGGAGAAATTCTTAAATGGCACATTTTGTTCTCAAATTGCACAATCCCCATACTGCTCAGTTGTCGGTTTGCTCCAAAAGTCTGCAGAGTGGAATAGAAAACGTAAACAATCAAAGCAAACCTGCAGTACATCGATCTTATCGATCAGTTGTATGCGGGTATGACTAGCAGTGAGTGCCGTCCTGACAGGGATATTGCAGGTATACATTTTTGTGTGCTTCTAGGTACTATTTTAGTGTATTTATGTTCTGCGCACCTGTCTATTTCCTTACGTAGCAGAACGCTTCACATTTGCGCGAGCAGTTTTGCACTAAAGTCCGTACCCATTGCCACAACTACAAAGATAATGACACGCCACTTTTTCCTGAAGGATTCAGCACTGATGTCCACTTCATCGTGGTTTGTATATGGTACACACACGTATGAGGTGTTTAAGATTCACTGCAAAAAACAAACTGGCAGGTATTCACGAATGAATTGCGTACAAAAAACCCCAACAAAACAAAACAAAACAAATAAAAAAATAAAAACAAAACAACCAACACATTTTGTTTTACATTTCCGACGTATTTAACACATTCAGCTGCTGGACCGAAATCCCAAAATTTTGAACTTGCCCTCTGAAAGACTGTATTACAATTCTAGAGCCAGATCGAGCATGATAGTTAAAGGGTGGTGCCAGAATAGGTTGGTGCCTATGGGCGCCAAGCTATTCTGGCACCATCCTTGAACTATCATGCCCGATCATTGTCTTGCTGTGGTGTTTTGGGGCTGAATGAGTTAACTGAAATTGTCGCAGCTCTGTCCCATATGTATAACAACAGGGGTAATCCTTCATGCTTTTGGGAATGTGAATTGTGTGTGTATAGGTACTAATCAAAATGTCATATTAATGTCAGAGAGGTCCCAAATGTTTGGCCTTGGGGCATATGGTAGCCATTCTGACTACCATCCAAGTGAAATCTGGGAGTCCAATTTTTTTTCTGGTTGCTGGGACGGTTTTGTGTGTTTTTCTGTCATCAATTTAATTTCCACTTGCCATTTGTGCTCTCATTCAGTAGTCTCAGAAACATGACAGCCTCACCTGACAAAAAAAAAAATTCACGTTTGGTGACGGATGAGTGGATTTGGTCCACTCTGAATCTGTACAGACAGTGTTTGGTATAGATCAAGAATTGCAGGCTTTGTTTATTTATTTCAGATACCTGAGCAGAAAAGACATCACACAAAGCCTCAAACAAGCCAGTATTTTAAGTTCAAGTAGATGTGACAATGTCATCGGCCGCCCCACGCACCCAGGCTAATGAGCGCCTGCCACTTCATGATGACCTTGACGCCCATGAGGCTGATGAATCATTGATTGCACCAGCTCGCTCTGCACGAGAACACAACCGTAATGGCTTCTACTCTGATCCCATGTTCGCTGGCAACACAGAAAACCCATATCGGGACACAACAGAGTCAGAGAGTGGTATCCGACACTTGCCTCTTGCAGAAGTGATCCCTCGACCATGGCAGACATATCGTCAGATTGAGATTGCTTCCTACGTCAGCCTGGTCCTCTTCCTGGTGACAGGCGTGTTTGCTGTGAAGTTTGCGCGACGGGGGCAGATGCATCAGTCCAAAGGCCTGATGGGAATGGCACAGCGGGATCTTCGATTGGCAACACGCCTCATTTATGCCAGTGCTGGGCTTGGGTTTATTCTCTGGTTCATCATTATTCCCATTGCTGCCAGTTAAACCTGTTGTAAACTCATTCGGCCAGGTTACAATTCATATTTAACTCTTCAAAATACAGGAGAAGACAGATTGATCATCATAGTTCAAGGGCAGCATCAGATTAGCTTAGCACCTATAAGGTGCTAAGGTAATCTGGTACTGCCCTTAACTTTCATGATTTACATTTCTTGTAGGTGGTCTGTCAGAATTCAAGGGTGCATCCCATAGTGCAGAATAGTCATATCAGCAAAAGTCCTTTGTGAATAGAGATCTTCTGCTCAATTATACCATTGTATCACAGGAGTGACAAATGGTACAGTACCTGCCTACATGGTCACAGGGCTTAAAATAAGCATGCGCAAGGGTGCACAATCTTGATCGCTACTTTTCAGCCCAGATTTGTCAAGAGCATTTCTGGAATGCACCCTTATTTTGCCTAGGAGGGCTTGTAACTTCTGCCTGCTACTTTCTGAATTTTTCTTTTGTTGGAGCAGAATAGCATTTTAGCAATAAATCAGCAGTGAAACTGTTGATGAAGACAGACATACAAGATCGACAAATGCTTGAAGTGGCAATTTTCTGGGTGACCGCCTTACAGTTACACAGAGGTTTGACTGTACACTCGGCTAAACTAAGTCAATGTACAGGTGGGCAGGAACATAGTGGCTGTTAACCCTTTGGGTGTTTGTATCGGTTTTAGTCGCGATGATTCCTACAGGAATCATCGTGATTAAAACTGCTGCCGACACGCAAAGGGCTAATGCACACACACACACACACACACACACACACACACACACACACACACACACACACACACACACACATTGTGTTGCACTTTGTTAAAGAACACATTTCTGTCAGTGATATATATGCAAATCTTGTTATGCAGTTCTAAATGGTGATAAAAGTATATTTGCATTTTTAAGTAGGTGAGTATCTTCCAATAAATGTATTCATCTTTTTGAGCTTTTAGATTTTTCTGTTTTACTTTTAGCCTCGGATGTATTCAAGATGTATTCTATTGCATCTTGTGCAAATGTACATATATATTTTGCATTGCCTTCTTCCTTGCGGATTATTCTTGGTGTGGAGTAGGTAACTGTTCAGATTTTATGCCGTTTATTTTCATGCTTGAACAAGTAGACTCACAGTATCAGTAGTTGTCAAGTTTGTGTAAAACCTCCTGTGCATCAGCCACCAAAACTGTTAATAGTTTTAGTTGGCTGCACCCTCAAGAGGGTTAATGGTATACATGGGTAAGGTGTGTACAGTGTGTTTAGATTGTAGTCCCCTCATGTGCACTTTTGGTTGAGCACTTTTGGTGATACTGATTCCTACAGGAATCAACTTGACCAAAAATGCTACCAACAGCTAAGGGTTAACAGTTTTGGTAGCTGTCTGCACAGCAGGGTTAGTGATACATGTAGGTAAAGTGTATATATATATATATATATATATATATATATATATATATATATATATATATATATATATATATATATATATATATATATATATATATAGACTAAATATGTGGTTGTGAGTTCCTGTTTATGATGTAAACTCTTCAATTTGTTGGTGCGTTTTACGTTATCTCGTGATTTTACTCCTCAGTCTTTAACATAGAGCAGAAAGTGAAACTCTCACGATTACATATTTAACCCGTTTAGCCCCAAGATGTATTGACTATGATAATTCAAGGATAGTGCCAGATTAGCTTGGTGCCTGAAGGTGCCAAGCTAATCTGGCACTACCCATGAATTATCATGGTCGGTCCATCTCCTGCAAGTGGTACATTTGTTATGCAACGCCTCTGAAATTGGGAAATGCAGCCCTGGGGTTAAATGGGTTAACATGCAGCCACCGGTACTGTAAACAGTTGTGGTGCATGCATGCATACAGGGGTTATTCAAGGAGTGATTACATCAGGTAGGACGAAATTTCTGGGATCCATTGGGACTACAATGCAAGTGAAAGCTGGGAGCTGAAATTTATTTCTGGAAGCCCAAACAGTTGTGTCTGTGTGCGCAGGCATTGAAATTTGCATTCACATTTTGGGCTCCCAGAAACGTGCCTTTAATTTCATGACAAGACTTCTCCTAGTATTTGACAATGGGCGAGTTCATATGGTCTTCCCTGTAAACTTGGACAAAATGTAACTGTAAGTGTTCAACATGTTCCATCGCAATAAAATAAATGACCCATTTTAGCCCCAACGCGTAGCAGCAGAGATGGATTGACCATGATAATTGAAAGGTAGTGCCAGATTAGCTTGGTGCCTGGTGGTGCCAAGCAAATCTGACACTACCTTTCAATTATTATAGGCGATCTGTCGCCTGCAATTGCTACATAGGCGTAAGTTACTGTGTGCAAAACCAAAAGATAAGCAGTACGTTCTATTTTTGTTTATATGTCCATTTTCAAACATTAGATAAATTGTGTCATACATGTCCTTTTTAGGCAAGTTTTTTTTATAAATTTGTTGGGTTATTCTTTTACAATAACATGAAGGAAAACAAAAATTGTCATGGAATGGATTCGTACAAATTTTGATGAAAGACATGAAGACTACAGTTATAGTTCATGTTGAGATGTGCATTTGTAATGTTTAGAAAGCTTTGTCTTTTACTGTTCTTTTTATTTCTGTTGTAATGTACTTTTTATAGTTTTAGCTTGATTGTAATCTTAATTTTGAGCTGGGATACATGGTAAAAAAAATCTGATACATTATTTTGTTTATATATATATGAGTACAAATGTACAGTGTACTGTATTTTTTGTAGTCTGTGACAACCGTAGCTGGGTTTGTGGTGTTAAGGTTCAGTCAGTTTTGTAATTGTGCTTTTTATACAAGTGGCTACTCTAATTTGAAATTGTACTAACGGTAAGCACTTTATTCTTGACTTCATATGCAAGGGTGGTGTATTTTAAGATATTTTATTGCTGGTGTATTATTCAGATTTACTATTAACTCATTTGCTAAATTTACAGGTTTTACTTGACAACTTTGCACCAGTTGCAGCAGGTGGATCAACCATGAAAATTCAAGGATAACACCAGACTAGCTTGGCATCTGATGACACCATGCTAAACTGGCACTGCCTTTGAATTACTATGGTGGATCTGTCTCCTGCCATAACGCGTTGGGGGCTAAATAATGGATTAATAATAATATTAAGAAATATGTAAATACAAACAGAGGGAATCTGATTTTGATCTTCAAAGTTCAATGCATTGAACATTTTAGAAAAGTCGTAGATATCAGCAAGAGAAAACAGAGAATTCTGTTGGTGTGTTCTACCGTCTTCATATATTGATGAGAATTTATGATCAGAGCTAGAACTTTTGTAGAAATTAGAATCATGCAATTTGCCTGCATTCTGAGGATCAATATTGTTGTAAATGTAGTCAACAACATGCAGAGATTCTCATGAGCCCACACAGATTGGAGCTGTCACTTAATGACTATGTACCAGTTGCAGGAGATGGGTCGACCATGATAATTCAAGGGTAGTGCCAGATTAGCTTGGCGCCGTCAGGCGCCAGGCTAATGTGGTGCTACCCTTGAATTATAATGGTCGATCCATCTCCTGCTGTAGTGTGTAGGGGCTAAATGGCTTATAACAGTCTGTGCTTTTTGCAGATAAAACAGGTTTACTTTTACATGGTGAGTGTATCATGGATTTTCTTGTACAGAACATTGTGAGTACCTGAATAGCATTTAGTCCTCCATGGTTGTGACAGAGAGTATGGAGTTTTTCCTCCATAGACGTGGTGATTTACACAAGATGTATGAAGTTCAGTCTAAATAATTTAGAGGCCAATTAGTCTATACTGTGCTCATTTTGTGAGTGATATACACAAGAGGTATAAAACAGTAAAGATTAGATAATTTTGGTGAACAAGTCTGAATTGTTCGCCAGTGTTCATTTTATGTTTATTTGTTTTCTCAGCACCCCTTTCATTCTAGTCATGTGTTTACCGTATTATACAAAAAAGATCATTTTATAGTAGTGCTTTAAAGAGTCAAAAATTAAATTAGTAAAATGGTTACACTTTGTGACTGAGTGTATAGTTTGTTTAGTTTTAATTTAGGAGTTCTTAGAAAAATAATGTCTACATTTTGTTGTTGTTTTCTTTGTTTAAAATAATGGTGTGGCAGATCATGTTTTCTTTAAGAGTAATGCAGAAATAATGCTTTGTAGTTTGACACGCTTGTGTGTTTTGGTGCATGGGACGAACGATTTGAGTAAAAGATCCTCGGATTGACGTCTGGCTGAGCTTGCCAGTGCATAACCATGGGCCTACAAACGTAAACATCAGCAAGGGCACCTTTTGCTCACAAGGGAGGCAGAAAGAAAGAGTTTAATGTTTCATCTGCAAGAGGCATAGATTCTCATGAGCCCCTGCAGTTGCAGGGGCTCATGAGAATTTGTGCCTCTTGCAGACAAATGTTTGTAGTTCAATATCTGTCCATTTTTGGTGACTCATGACTTCATCTCCCACGCCCCCACCGTTAACCCCCTTTGTGCGTACAGTCACCGGTACTGGTTATAGAGCATTGACTGCCTGCACACGGGGGTTAAACCCCTGATACTTGTTATCTTTTGTCAGTTGTTACAAATCAGCATTTTTTCATCCTACCGTCAGTTGGGTGCTTGTAAATATGCAAGACGTTTTTGGAGCGGTACCGCTGTGTGTACATATGCATTCATTATGGGTTCACAATGCTGCAATATTTACTCTCTGTGATTGTAATATTGAGGACAAATGAACAGGTGATCGGATTACTGTTCATTACATCTGTGTAATAATAGAGATATCTGCACAAATTTCTAAAGACAACATTGTATCCACCTTGGGGAAGATGAACATGACACATGCATACTGAATAGGCAGATCTTGTACATTCATCTTCAGGTGCATTTGATGTTTATCACATCCACCTTCTGAAAATAAATATGATGCACGTGTACTGAACGTGCTTGTGTCATATTTATCTTCAGAATGTGGATGTCATGTGCATATTGTCTTTTCTGTTTAGTCTGTGCCGGGAAACGATTGACTCGTCATACTCGCCCTCAGAACGTGGATTATATATATATGTATATGATAAACATCTTGTCATATTCACCCACAGAAAGTGAATACAAGTAATATACGTATTGTCTTTTCTACATTGTCTCATAGCCACCTTCAGAAGGTGGGCATGATACACAGGTCACCCTCAGTATTCCGCTTTACCCGGGAGCCATTAACCCTTATCATTTGGAATAAACCAGTGTGTGAAATAAGCTTGACTAAAATAGTTCAAGGCTAGTGACAGAATATCTTGGCGCCAAGCTATTCTGGCACCACCCTTGAACTAAAGTCATTGGGCTATATCCTTACCTGTAAGTACTATAATGTAGCTTGCATATGGATTGACCATGATAATTCAAGGGTAGTGCCAGATTAGCTTGGCGCCTAAAGGCGCCAAGCTAATCTGTTACTACCCTTAAATTATCATGGTCAATCCATCTCCTGCTGTAGGGCTTACTTAACTGCCCGTAACGCCAAAGGCGCATACGGCAGCAACGAAATCTCTCCAGTTCACTCGGTCACGGGCCAGTGTGCCTATCGTTCCCCAGGTGTGGTGGTGGTGGTGGTTTTTCAGTTCTTGTTCCGCCGTTCGTCGCCAGGTGGTCCTCGCTGGATTGACATATAGACTTGTGAAGAAAAGTCAGTTGGTGAGCAAGCCGTCCTCGGGCGGACATCAGCCTTAGCTGGCCCGCGCATAGCGCGTGGCAGTGCGCTGGCTAGCTAAAGAGCTGATGTCAAGGACTTTTTGCTCACCGGGCATCCCCAGGGGAGCCATGGTCCTGTGCGTGTTATATGATATGCTGCAGTATTCTGAAACTTAATGCTGAAGCTGACCTGTGTTGTCTTTTGTACGTTGTGCTGGGATGCAGGTTTGTCATAGCCACCTTCAGACGGTGGGCATGATGTAGTATACCTTGTCTGTGTTTGTGTTTGGAAGTGATTTTTTTCCCCTCGGATTACAGATCTGATGTAAACGTTTTCCTGTACACAGATACATGAACAAGAAATATCAGACACAACGGTGTGCTTTGTAGTGCTACAGTTCACATTCCAGTGCATTGCTGTTTTACTGTATTGTTAAAAAAAAATCATGTTGAGTTCATTTTGTCAAATGTGAATCCAAAATTGACTCCGCAGAGGAGCAAACAAACAATCACAATGTATACTGATGAGAAAAAGAAGCAACATCATTGGAATCATTAGAAACATTTCAGTGATGATGAGTCTGATGATGTCCCATTTCCTTTGCTCATTAGTGTATACATAAGTCAGAGCTGTCATGCAAGAGTAGAACCCAATGGAGAGAGAAACACGCTTATAATAGACAGTTACAACACAATAAATTGTAACTGTCTCTTCTAAACGTGTTTCTTTCTCAGATGGGTTCTTCCACCGTGAGATGGCCTTAGTCGCCTGCTCGGCGTTAAACCCAAATAACTAACTAACTCAGATGGGTTCTGCTCTGCATTTTGCACGCTTTTTGGTCTGGATTATCATACAAGGAGATTGTTGTCATAAGTTTTGTAGCTTGTGTATTACTAATCATAGACATTTCATTTCTCTATATCTCTTTTTCTCTAAGATGTAGTGTCTACTCAAGAGTGTATTCAAATAATGACCATTAAGGTTGTAAAGCACAAATTTTATAGGTGTTCTGTAAAGTCTGCATTGCATTTCAGGAGCTCAACATTATGAGTGGTGCCAGAATGGCGTAGCGCGTAAAGGCACCATTCCTGAACTATCACGGTATATCCTCGTCTTCTTGTAGTGTATCATAGCCCAGTGGGTGTTGCATATTTGGATCATAACGATATTATGCTTTCTTGTTATCTTAATCCCTCCACTACCAGCGGACTCAAAATTTATGTCTGTGAAAACAGGGCAAGCTCAACACTAACTCATCCCATCAATCCAAGGAACATGGATATAAATAAGGTCAAACAGGAGGTAAAGAACCTCATGAGTCCCCGCATATGCGGGGGCTCATGAGGTTCTTTGCCTCCTGTAGTTGGGTGGTGTTTCGGCAGTGAAGGGGCCGATTGTTTCTCAGAAACGTGCAACGTAAGGAAACTGCTGAAAATTATAAATCGCTTCCATATCTTGATATGTGTTAATCACTTGCTTATTATGCAAATTGTAAATACACATAATCTAAATACACATAAAACTGCAGGAAGTACATGTATCAACAATAGTTGGGGACAACATTTTAGGCAAGTCTGGAATCCGTAGTTTCAGGGACAACATTTACGGCTAAAACATTGACACGAAAAGTGCCCATGAGCATTTGTATTACAGTTTCAACAGGCATCTCGGATGCCCGTTGGAACTGTATTAACTCATTCAGCCCGACGCACGTATTTCCCAAATTTCGGAGGCGTCATGTAACGACTATACACCTGTTGCAGGAGATGGATCGACCATGATAAGGCGCCAAGCTAATCTGGCACTACCCTTGAATTATCATGGTCGACCCATCCCCTGCTTTAGTGCGTTAGGGCTGAATGGGTCAAAATGCTCATGGGCACTTTTCTATGTCAATGTTTTAGCCGTAAATGTCGTCCCTGAAACCACTGAACGCACGCATAACACAGTCCGCCAAAGGAACGCAATTGAAATGTTTGGATTGCAAAAGGCACAAGTCCTCAGTAGGGAATTCTGCAGGTGTTCATAAAGATCTGTGGTCATTAGGATCTGTGCGTCTCGCTGTTTCATTGCGTTCCGAATACGAAAGGCATTTATTGACTCAAAGATAAAAACGTAATTTCATGTTTAAGACAGTTTGTTTTTGTTGTAAAAAATGTCTTTTATCTTTTTGATATTTAGAGACACAATTCAATGGCATTATGTGCTGGGATCTTTAATTTTAATTCTGACATTTATGTTGTTCGTGTCTTCCACGTGGGTTTATGTCCATGTATTGTTTCAAACATCTGAATCGCTCTCCTCGACTGGTGAAATTGTGGTGTTTTTGTGTATGAAAAATAAGATTACAGGTGTTCCATTCTGGTAGCAATGTGTCTTAAATGGTGTGTATATATTTGAATATATTTCATAATTTATCAGAATATGCATGTGGTGTCATAGACTTTTAAACATACATTTTATTTACATTCCATGGTACTTGAAAATAAAGTGTGTATCAAGGACATTGACCGTGTCTTGTTTTGATTGTAATGCTGTATACGCTGTTCTCTTGGAATAGTCTGCTAGGTAAGCTGATTTTGTAAGGCTGGATTTCGTGTTTGGTTAACACATTACGTCCTGAGGCTGATTGAAAACATGCTTATTGTCCTATGAAGTCTATAATTATTACAGATTATGAGGTAGATCAACCATTTTAGTTCAAGGGTGGTGCCAGAATAGCTTGGCGCCTTAGGCGCCAAGCTATTCTGGCACTACCCTTGAACTGTCAGTCAAATTAATTTCAAGCAGTAGATGAAAAGAGTCAAGACACCACAACGGGGGAGACGGTTCGTCTATTTTTGTTCAGGCGCATAGCTAATCTGCCACTACCCTTTAGCCATCATGGCCAATCTGGCCATATCTCACAGATAATACATCGGCTTAACCCTTCGGCTGTCGGTAGCGCTCTTAGTCGAGGTGATCCTGAAGGAATCGCCTCGACAAAGCACTACCGACAGCCAAACGGTTAGCGGACGCCGCCTAAAAGTTAATAGCAGGTCTCAATGCACTTGTGCAGGTTTTATTACATAAAGATGTACAGAATAAATTACAGTGCTCATCATATCAAGAACTTAAGATAATGAATAGAAACTACATTTTTGATAATATCTCTCTCTCTCTGTCTGTGCTTGTGCGCATGTACGTGTCCACGTGTGGCTTTAAAAAAAAAAAAAAAAAAAAAAAAAATTACCGGCAATTACAATTATAGTTTGCAATATAATAATAATAAAATAATAATTTATTATTAGTTCACAATATGACATTTATTTGTTTATGGCAAAGGCGTGGTGTCCCTGGGAATGTTCAGCCCAGGAACGGAAAAAGACTTATGTCCGTTATGAATGAAGGAATGGGTGTGTGTGTGTGTTCCTCAGTGTTTTGCCATGTGTTGTATGGGCAGATAATGCATTTCCCCATTAACGAAGTATTATTGTATTGTATGGTATGGTATTGTAAATGCCTTAATTATGTCTTACAATAATCCTGGAGAAGAGGACTAACTTCTCGTTTGTACGCAGAAGAGTTCTTCCGTTAAACACAAGGAGCAGTAAGAAAACAAAAAAACAAACAAAAACAAAAACACCACACCTCTGTTATACGTACCTGCTCACAAGTGACTTGAAAGGTAGACAAGACTTAACTTAGGCAAGATAACAATGATAACCCGTCGTTTCGGCAAATTTTAGCAGTCCAAATCCGCCAGGTAGCAGATCGCTGTAATCCTTTGCGTGTCGGTAGTGGTTTTAGTCGCGATGGATTCCTGTAGGAATCCCATCGCGACTAAAACCACTACCGACACGCAAAGGTTAACTCATGAAGGTTCCACGAATATACATATTTTTAATAGTTACGATCACTTGAACTGATAACATCATTGTACACAACTACACGATAAAAGACGAGATCAAGTATTCATACAGTCATCTTCTATAAGATCCCTTTGAGCCAACGGGTTATGAGACAATTGCTCACTTCCGCCTGTCGCATGGGTGTCCTTCCTACTTTGGACTCTCCTTACATGGGGCACGGGTTGCGGCGCACGAATTACTGGACTCGTTCGGCAGGCTAGCAGAAGGAAAGGGGGAGGGGGTGACTGAGGTGGGATTGCACTGGTCGTGGACGGCATAAGTCGTGGACGGCACGTTTTTATGTTTGTTTGTTTGTTTGTTTTTGCTGCACATGGGTTTGCGCGTCTTTTAGTTTGGACGAAACAAACTGATCAACTCAGTATTATCTCTTCCATGCCGAGAAAATTGGAACAACACCCAACTGCAAGTGGTGTAGATCCTCATGAGCCCCCGCAGTTGCGGGGGCTCATGAGGATCTATACCACTTGCTGAAACTCCTTTGTATCCATGTTCCTTGGACGGCTGGCTAGCACTGACGGTGAATTCACGATTTTATCAACACAGTCTGCGTTCACTAGCAGGGAAGGGGTTGTTGGACTTGGTGCGACTGACCTGATCTTCTTCAAAAGAGGTTAACAATATTTACAGATTGATTAACTCATTCAGCCCGGCGCACGTATACTTTCCCAAATTTCGGAGGCGTCATCTAACGACTATGCACCTGTTGTAGGAGATTTATCGACCATGATAACTGATTCAAGGGCAGTGCCAGATTAGCTTGGCGCCGACAGGCGCCAAGCTAATCTGGCACTGCCCTTGAATTTTCATGGTCGACACATCTCCGGCTGTAGTGCGTCAGGGCTGAATGAGTTAGACAAACCTAACCCTGTACAGTACCGCCATTCATTACATGAAAAGTCAGCTGAGACTAATGTCAGTGGTGAGAACTGAACTGAAACCTGAGAAAGCATTTCTAGGAAGAGAGCCATGGGCACAATCGCCTGCGAAGCACAGGTGTGGAGAAAGTCAACGTACATCACGGTACATTAAACGCCGCACACGAGAGCTAGAAATAGTAAATCAAACTCCAGTCAGTATTCATGGCACAATACCGAAAAGAACCAGGCCAATATTAGCACAATATCGAAAGGAACCAGACCAATATTCTCTCTTGGCTTGACTTCTCGAACGAAGATTCTATAGGGCTTGCCCACGTCGTCTGCAGGCATTTTCGTGGCTGCGGAGGCCAATCCGGGACAGGCAGGTTCGACCGCAGTGGCTGCAGGGGAAGGTCTGGTCAGGGTTCTGAGTTACGACAACTCTGTTTTTTCTTCTGAGCCGCTTGTCCTTAAGGTTAGCTCTGCGAGAGTCCTCAAAGGAGACGGCTGCCTTGTGAATGGTGGAGCGCCAGGTGTCACGGTCCGCAGCAAGCGCATACCACTGGAGGTGGTCGATTTGGCAGGCACTAAATGACTTCTTGAGACCGTCTTTGATATCTCTTCTTTGGTGCCCCTCTGTCTCGGTGTCCAGTGGCGAGCTCGCCGAACAGAGTGATCTTGGGTAGGCGATGATCCTCCATCCTGGAGACGTGCCCCGCCCAGCGAAGCTGTGTCCGCAGCAGCAAAGCCTCGATGCTCACAGTTTCCGCCTGTTCAAGGACCTCGACGTTGGTGACATAGTCACTCCAGTGAATTCTGAGGATGGTACGCAGGCAGCGCTGGTGAAAGCATTCGAGGAGTCGTAGTTGGCTGCGGTAGAGGGCCCAGGACTCGGAACCGTACAGCAGGGTGGTGAGGACGACAGCTCTGTACACGCTGATCTTGGTGCCTTTTTTCAGCTGTTGATTGTGCCACACCCGCTTGAATAGTCGCCCGAAAGCACTGTTCGCTTTGGCCAGCCTGTTGTCCAGCTCCTTGTCCAGCTTGGCGTCTGACGTGATGATGCAGCCAAGGTAGGTAAACTGGTGTACAGACTTCAGTTCGGACTCGCCGATGGTGATGTGGGGAGGGCGATGCTCTTCCTTGGGTGCCGGCTGATGAAGGACCTCTGTCTTTTTCAGACTGACCTCAAGTCCAAAGAGCTGGGCGGCATCTGCGAAGCAGGACGTAATGCGCTGCAAGGCTCTCTCTGTGTGTGCAACGAGGGCAGCGTCATCAGCAAAGAGCAGCTCACGAATCAGTTGGTCTAGGGTTTTCGTGTGGGCCTGCAGTCGTCTGAGGTTGAACAGGCTGCCATCGAGACGATACCTGATGTACACTGCGTCGTCATCGTCGAGGTCCACTGTGGCCTGCTTCAACATCATGCTGAAGAAGATGGTGAAGAGGGTCGGTGCCAGCACGCAGCCTTGCTTCACGCCGTTGCGAATGGGGAATGGTTCTGAGAGGTCACTGTTTAGTCTGACCTGGCCTTGCTGGTCCTCGTGGAGCTGGACGATCATGTTGAGGAACTTTGGGGGACAGCCTAGTCGCTCCAGGATCTGCCACATACCTTGCCTGCTCACAGTGTCAAACGCTTTTGTTAGGTCGACAAACGTTACGTACAGCCCTTTGTTCTGCTCGCAGCACTTCTCCTGAAGCTGTCTCAGCACAAAGACCATGTCGGTGGTACTCCTGTTGGCTCTGAAGCCACACTGGCCCTCTGGGAGGTGGTCTTCAGCGATGGCAGACCAATATTAGCACAATATCGAAAGGAACCAGACCAATATTAGTACAATATCGATAGTAAAATATGGAAAGGAACCAGACCAATACTTAGCACAATATTGAAAGAAACTCTGGGGAGACGTCTGACGGGTAGGGTGGGGTGAGTATTGGCCTTCAAGAGACATAGAACCCGCATCACGGTGCGGAGGCTCATGACGACCTTTGTCTCTTCCTGGCTCGAATTACCTCTGTGTTGCTATATTTATGTACAATGCATCGTAAGCTTGCTTACCCCGTGGAAACGGTTAGCACGAAAAAAGCGGAAAGACATAACATAGATCATCATGAGCCGGGGCCGCCGCACAGTGCGGGGGCTCATGACAACCTTTTTCTCATCCTGGTTCAAATTAATATCTGTGTTGCTAGAACTCATTGTGCCCGAGGTATAAAATACCCACATGTTGGAGTTATCCTCTGAGGAATGCATTATAATTCAGGACTGACAGATCGAACATGACAGTTCAAGGGTGGTGGCAGAATAGCTTGGCGCCTATGGGCGCCACTGAAGCTATTCTGCCACCACCCTTGAACTATCATGGTCGAGCCATATCTTGCTGTGGTGTGTCGCGGGCAGAATGAGTTAAGTTCATGTCAAATGTATCGTAAGCTTGCTTGCCCCGTGGAAACGGTTTGCACTCAAAAAAACAAAACAAAAAAACAGACAGAACGCTCAACAGCTACAAGACTGACAAATATACGCTTAGAGGTTTCAAACGCAGGTTCAGAGCTCATAAGAACCTACACCTCTCTTCTTGTTGGTTGATGTTGCCTCTATTTGCAAAGTTTTACGTCGCTGGTCCTAATACTCCCTGAGAAAATCACACTTTTATCATGTATCAGCTGAGCCGCACTCGCAGGTGTCTTACACAATGACCAGTTTTCATCGTGTTTGTTTGTAAGAAATGTTGCCGATCGGTTTTTTTTTTAAATTTAATTTAATTTTAATACGGACTCTAGAGACACAGCTACCCTTCATGTTGCAACACAGAGACTTTTGACGCAAGGACTGATGTATAGGCTGGCCGTTTTCGGCAGTATTTGCCTCTATGTTGTTATGTTTATCCAGTCTGGATGCATCGAATATGTGTTATCCCCGGTGTTCTTGTTGACCTGGGCGGAATTATAGGATCGGCGACTGACTTCACCCGGGCAGCTGCGCATCGCTTATGGGAACTATCTTCCTGCTGCCTGGGGGAAGGGCAGTGGAGACAGTGGGTACGTGGAGGGTAGACAGACCATCCAGTGTGGCCTGAGTCCGCAGATCGTCGTCCACTTTGTTCTGTTTGTAGGCAGCAACCTGCAAAAAACAACAGGAGCAAACACTTATGACTGAAGAGGCGATGAATTGCAGGACGTCAGACTGCTTAACTCATTCAGCCCGGCGCACGTAATTTCCCAATTTTTGGAGGCGTCATCTAACGACTATGCACTTGTTGCAGGAAATGGATCGACCATGATAATTCAAGGGAAGTGCCAGATTAGCTTGGCGCCGACAGGCGCCAAGCTAATCTGGCACTGCCCTTGAATTATCATGGTCGATCCATCTCTTGCTGTAGTGCGTCAGGGCTGAATGAGTTAACAAGTTTAGTTGACCGGTCAAACACCGTGGCGGGACTGACCATGATAGTTCAAGGGTAGTGCCAGACCAACTCGGCTCCTTTTTTTTTGGCGCCGAGCTAGTCTGGCACTACTCTTGAACTATCATGGCCAACCCAGTTTCGCACAGTTGGTAAACAGTGGTTGTAGATACTTCTGAGTGTGGCTGGATTGACTATGATAGTTCAAGAGTAGTGCCGGACTAGCTCGGCGCCTGAAAAAGGCGCCGAGCTAGTCTGGTATTACCCTTGAACTATCATGGCAGATCCAATTTTACACAGCTGGTAAACAGTCGTTGTAGATGCTTCTGAATGTTGCAAAAGTTCTTGTTGAGTTCAATAATATACTGATCAACAAAAGAAACGCGAATTTTTCACCATAACTCTTTTCTTCGTAAATATGCTTTAATCCGGGTTATTTTGACCTCATTTATTAGAAAATGTTATGAAGAGTGTGTTATGTCGTGGGCAAATAGAATGTTTAGTCTTAAAAATCGCACATCGATGACTTATGACGTCATCAGTGACACTACCATCACAGGATATTGAAAGTGAAATGGAGAGCATCTGCAGAGGACACAGCTGAAAGCCAACCAATGTGCAGTGTCACTATGGTCCGTGTGCATGAAAATCCGGCCGGTTTGGGCTTGACCTACTTTTCGTTTGTCAAAGGCACCTAAATAATCAACATGACCTACAAACATGAAAATAAAAAAATTCTTTATTTTTAGGTTAGCGGTTATATTTACCTGATAAATAGACATGGGTGTGTTCTTTATCTCTGTGTCAGTCAGTGGAGCATTAAAAATGGTTTGAAAGTAATTCACATTAAATCAAATAAGATTTATTAAGAAAATGATGTGCACCGGAAGTTCTGGCTCTCTAATAAATTTGTCGAGTCCGAATTTCATTTCAATGAGGCAGTTAATAACATCATAAGCAATCCACACAACTTGTGTGTTAAAAAATATCACAGGAAACTTGCTTCACAGAGTGTGTCCAGTTTTGCTTATTTTCACCACTAATGAAACCCTGTGTCCTCTAAGGTAACCATGGGCGATAACTCATCCAATTTTTTTTAAGGTAGCTCGGACAGAAGGCTGAACATCTGAAGTAAGCAACAAATAAAATTTTCTTGTTTTGCTGTCAGGGTGGCTCTTTGTTTGCGGGTACACTTACAGACACTTTTCGCGTTTTTAATGGAAGTCAGTATATTTCTGACTAAAGGTAACCAATCAACTCTCTTACTTAGAAAAACAAAGACGCGTCGCGCAGGGTTCGATGATAAACTAATTTGCTGTAAGTTGACTCTGTGAAGCTTCCGATGCTGGTCTTTAGAGCTTCATGTATTAGACCTTTTCAGCTTCAGAGTTGCTCTCTAGTCTAAAGCCACTTTTATAGAAGAAAGTCTCTCAACATCCCCCACCGCTCCCTCCCCCTTCCCCAAGAGCCCACTTTCAATGTGCATTCAGTTTGAACTGAACCATGAAAAACGTCTGGGGACTCATGTCAAACAGGGAATACATCTAGGGGGAAAAATTGAGGTTGTACGTTTCGACTTCAAGGTGTAATTCTTTGGCACTTCCATAATTTATGTGTTCCTTTTCTCAGTTTAATGTAATCTGAGGAGAGTTGGGTGACTCGGTGGTAGAGCGTTCGATTCTCGTCCGAAAGGTCCCGGGTTCGAATCCAGCTGGGGTCAAAATTTGTTCAGACCCTAGTATTCGGTACCCCGTCTTTGAAATCACCTTCGTGGTGGACAAAAGGCGTTAACTCATTAAGCTCCGACACACCACAGCAAGACATGGATCGAGCATGATAGTTCAAGGGTGGTGCCAGAATAGCTTGGCGCCCATAGGCGCCAAGCTATTCTGGCACCACCCTTGAACTATCATGCTCGATCTGTCTCTAGAATTGTAATACAGTCCCCCCAAAGGGCAACTTACAACTTGTGAGGATTTCGATCCTGGGGCAGAATGTGTTAAACCCTAAACGTTGAACTGTTTTTAATGCAATCTGAAATGTGTTAAAAATAAATTCTAGATGAAGCGATACCTTTGGCACAAAAATGAGCAGTTGCGTGACTGTGGTGCCCAGTAGTACGAGCGCGGACTCTATGGCGTAGTGCAGGTTGACTCCCGTATCCAGCGCCACACCCACCACGACACCGGGGATACAGAGCAGGGCCACGTTGTAGATACACATCCCGATCTGCTTGGAGTCGTTCAGCTCGGGGTAGTGCACCTGTTCATGGGATGTTTATTTAATAATAATAATAACAACAACAACAACAGCAACAGCAACAAGTACTTGTATAGCGCCTAACCTCGGAAATTAGAGCTCTAGGCGCTCACCAAAAGCTAATTGTACAAAAGTAACTAATTACAAAAGTAACTAATTACAAAAGCACAATTTACATAAAAGTATTAAAAAAGTATTTATAAAATAAATAAATAAATAAATAAATAAATAAATAAATAAATAAATTGAAAAAAACAATACAACGTGCATTGAAAACCAGGGTCAGATCCCGAAATGTGGAATGATCCTCTGCAGCTTATCTCGCACTACCCTTGAACTATCATTGCTGAGCCAGTCCATTTCCCACTGTTGTGTGATTTTACCCTTTGGCTGACAGCAGAGGCTTTTGTCGCGATGATTGCTGCAGGAATCGTCGCGACAAAAACCGCTACTGACAGCCAAAGAGTCATAGCGGACGTTCTAACGTGAATTTTCACCCGTTCAGTGCCGTGCCGAGAAAATGTGAATACCACCCAACTGCAAGAGGTATAGATCCTCATGAGCCCCCGCGACTGCGGGGGCTCATGAGGATCTATGCCTCTTGCTGACAAGACACCACTGTGAATCCATCTTCCTGGGAAAAGCGAGGACAGTTTGTCATACTCACAAACCAGATTGGTGAGGCTAGCGCTGGCAGAATTGTATGCAAACCAAGGGGAATCACAGCGCTGGACAGACAAACAGTTAGATCCCCTACCCCCGCCTATCAGGCACCCAATCGCCAGCCCACAGAGAAATACGCAGGTATAGAACAAGACGATCATTTCCATCCTCCTGTTTGGTGTTGAACTGACGCATAATGCAGAAACACAATCCGCGTCAACTGGCATTGGAACGGGTTAAACGTGCACATGATTCAGTAAATTTTCGTAAGACAATCGCATCGTTTATTTTATAAACCGTAGGAGGACGCTCACTCACTAATAACAGCACGCACTTTGCAGCGAACTAAAATTAAACAGCGCTAGCTTTAAAGTAAATCGACACCTATAATAGAAATTGCATGGAAACAAAGCAACACACAAATTGTCGGAAAAAAAACAAAAATCCTACTTTGCGCGTCTCCCAGGCGAGGAAGGTCCCAAACAGAAGTATCAGGGCGTGGATTCCATACAGGGTGCCCAGAAAATACAGCTTGTATTTCGACACACACGTCCTTTCGCAGTTCTTGATTAGTATCTCCCCTGTATCATCCTCTCCCTGCACCAAGAAATCATAGTCGTCATCATCATCATTGTCGTCATCGACATCATTGTCGTCGCCGACATTGTTAGCACAATATTTGCCTCTGGCAAAGGCTGCTGTCATCAGCTGACTTCACCCAAAGCAACTGAGGCTACAACAGCTGTTGTTATAGCTAAGTTATCTTGGGATTATCTTCAGCATGCGTACTGGAATCATCGGAAATACTTCAGTGCACACTGACGAGCAAAAGTCAGTATAAAAAGCTCCCAGAACAACAACTCCCATTCTCCGGAATAAGAGTTTAAAAATGCCCTGTGAAGTCGGAGTGTGGCACATAGATGGGAGTGTGGTGAACCTCTTCACAGCCACTGGACGCAAATGTTATTCTGAAATCTCTGTTCACTCAACGGCTGAAAGTCACAACCGTTCAAGGAACATGGATACACACTGGTACATCTGCAAGAGACATAGATCGTCATGAGCCCCCGCGGTCGCGGGGGCTCATGAGGATCTATGTCTCTTGCGGTTGGATCGTGCTCAGTGACTTTACCTCGGCAGTGAAAGGGGTTACATGCAGCCAACGAAACAGACGTACCGGCGTGTTTGTGATGCTGGTGATCTGAAGCGTCCTGTGGTCTATGGTCCACCAGGTGGCCAGGACCACCATGTCCATAGCCACCAACGCCCCAAGCAGCGCGAAAAGGTGTCCGTCGCTCACTACCTGCACGTGATACACAGTAACATATTGCGTCACCATCATGTGGTACACAAAAGTATCCTGCGTCATCGCGTGATACACAAAACTTAACAGACGGCGTCATCATTACGCGATATCCGTTATGCGTCACTGATCAATGTGTGATACGTGTGCACGTTAACATACTGGGCCAACACTGCGTGGATACGCATTAACCCCTTAAATGCCGAGGCAAGTCGATCCCTACCCATCTGCAAGAGACATAAATCCTCATGAGCCGGCCCCCGCAGTCGTGGGGGCTCATGAGGATTTATGTCTCTTGTTAGTCCTGTGTTCTCAGTCTGTGCCCACTTCTGGTCCCATTTCGTTTGTGTTCTTCACGCGAATGTCGGTCATTGTGCAGTGGTTTCAGACGCGAAATCCGCGTCCAGTGGCAGTCAAGGCATATGGATTAACACACTGCATAATGAACAAGTGATCACATTAACTCACTCGCGGAAAGCCGCCGCATCCGGATGCGCGGCTTATGCGCTCATCCGGATTCGGCTGGCCGCGGATGAATTAATATACTGACGGTCATCATCACGTGACTGATATAAATATTAACATATTGCCAAGCGAAGTCATGACGATAATGTTCATCGGACAGAAGGAATGTCAATACAGAAAACGACAACTGACTTGAAATTACTGTCAGCTTGTCTGCGATTTGAATCTTACAATATTATAGCAAGGTCCAGCCGAATCATAAGCCAATATCTGGGAACGCCGAAGATAGAAAACTGAAGAACTGACCAACAACAAATATGCATACAAAAGTATTTAATGAAGAGCAAAGGAATGCGACAATTTTGTAATCAGCGGAAACACTTTAGTCAGGTGTTTCCGATGATTCCCAAAATGTCGCATTTCGTTTGTGCGTCAATGTATATTATGTACTTACCCGTTTTCTAAGTTTCTGGTTGGTGAAGATGACATGAACTCTCCATGTTTTAGCAAAGAGTGCACCAAACGTCGAAGACACACCAAGCGTCAAAAGAACCGTTTTCATCTTCGAGAAAAAAACAAACAACAGGTATGTTTGTGTTTTTAACGGCACAGAACTCAGTAAAGCTACAAAAATATCATGCTAATAAAACATATATACACACAAATACGCCAAAGACGCTGAAGACATTGGGGCCTGACGATTGAGCCGCAACCGGCCACCGCAGTAACTTACTACTACAACAGCTACTGTAGTCAAATGAGTTTGTGCCGTGGCCGGTTGCGCACGCGGTGGCGCAGGGGTATTCGCATAAAATAAACGCGCGACCGTCAGGTCCCTTTGGCTGAAGAACAGGACTGAAGAGGGAGTGATAACCCATTTCATACTGAGGCTAAAGGCTTCAAATTTGTACACTGCCATATGCAAGCTACATTATAGTACTTACAGATAAGGATATAGACCAATGGCTTTAGTTCAAGGGTGGTGCCAGAATAGCTTGGCGCGGCCTAGACCGTGAGGCGCCAAGCTACTTTCTGGCACCACCCTTGAACTATTTTAGTTAAACTTATTTCACGCACTGCTGTATTCCGAATGATAAAGGTTAAGTCACTATTTAACACACTGATATTTACTGACGATATCGTTCGACGGAAGTGACGCGTATCTACGCGACATCACTGGTTTCCGCCGAACGCTGTCGTCAGTATAGCAGTTATGGGTTTCACCACTAAACTATCCAGTCAAACTAAGCCAAAGCGCACCGTACACACTGTCAGACAAACAGATCCTATATCAATGCATTTTTCACTGCACTATTCTAATTATTCTAATTTCTCTGTTTCTAGTGAGGTTTCGTTTGAGACGAACGACTCTCCACAACGAACGAAAGTTAAGTCACGGCGGCCGGATAACCAGATTCTGCTATAAGCCTATAGACAACACTCCAAACATCTCCACCAGGCGTAGATCCTACTGAGCCCGGACAACACTCCAAACATCTCCAAGAGGCATAGATCCTCATGAGCCTGAAGGGCTCATGAGGATCTATGCCGGCCTCCGCTTGGAGATGTTTGGAGCGTTGCCGCCCATGCCCAAAGCAAGAGTTTTCCTTTTTCTTCAATCCGCCATGATTTCGCTCTCGTTCGTAGTTGAGAGTCATTCGGTGCAAATGAAACTTCACTATTATATGAATCAGAACGGACGTCGCTGTAAGGGATGGCATACTTCACAACCAAGTTCCCCATGAGCTCCGCCGACATCCTGAACGAAGACAGAGCAGTAGGCACAGATACAGCCCATCAGGATGACGTTATTCAGGCGCGGAGACGACATCCTCACAATCCTGTGACAACCAACACATACTGTATGACCAAGGAAGGCTTATTTAAAAGATTGTACACATCCACACGCAAGCATCGCGAAAGAAAACTTCTAACGTGTAAAATAGGAGCATATATTCCATTCCTAACAAAAACATCATGCCATCTTTTCTTTTTTTTTTTTTACCTTTCTCCAGATCATAACAATTTGTTTGCCGAGAAAATGCGATACACCACCAAATGCAAGAGGCAAAGAACCTCATCTCATGAGGTTCTTTGTCTCTTGTGGGCAAGAGCTTCCATTGCCGGGAATTATTCGGCGGTCCGTGGCGCAGTGGTTAATGCGCCTGCCACAATGCTAAAGGCGGGAGGGTTCCGGTGTCGGTTTTGTTTCTCCTCTAGTAAGTGTCATGGTTAATCCGGGCGGACCGTCGGGGGTTTGTTCTCCGGGTACTCCGACTCTTCCTCCTCCACGACTTTGGTATCAATTTCAGCCCACTTATCAAATTTCAAATATAAAACGATTTGAATTTCCAAAAACTTCAGTAGCTCGCTTGAGCACCACGTGAATGTTCTGTGTTTATGTACAGTGTGTGAGTGAATGCGCGTGATTCACGTGAGCATGCTTGTTGGGTTCAGTTCACGGCAGCTCTTTGAGCCGATATTCAATTGGGTAAAGCACCTATTTAATGCGCTAATTTATTTATTTATTTTATTCATTGACACTTTCCTTCTTTCAAAGACATAATTTTCCGTCCACTGTCAGAGAAGGGTTTAACACTAACCACACACACTTGTACTCAGTTTCTTTTTCCGCCATCAACGTTCAGAAAAAATAGATTTGTTCTCATGCCGATTTAAAAAAAAAAAACTAACCCCCCCTCCCCCCCCCTCCCCTGCAAATGAAACAACGTTGTCATTAGGCAGCTATGTTGAAACAATACGCAATTCAAACGGCTGTCCAACTAAAACAGCTACATATTACGGTATACGCGCCAAAGTAATTTTGATGATGATACATTTAGAAGAGAAAATGCACATACTTGACATTCCTGAAGACGATGTTGAATGTGAGGAAGCCAGCGGCCAACAGTACACCCAGTGCGGCCAACACACACATCGTGGCGTACAGTGGCACTGAGAGTGTGGTGTACACTGTGCGGATAACTGTCGCGTCACGAGGAGGAGATCCGCCTATTAAAAATAAAAGAAAGAAAACAGCTTACGGTGAACCTGATTGTGACCTGTGGGAACGAAAACACCAACAAAAAAGAAACACTCTTCAAAATAATGTGGACACAGCTACATTGTGAAGGAAAAAGACGGCAAGTTCATCAAGTTATTGTGAAAAGCGAGATTTTCACTGCATTTACAATAAAAATCTCGCTTCTCACAACATGAATTCAGCGTCTTTTGACGTGTGAAAAAGAAGAAGAAGAACGAATTAGGGCAAAAAGCCTTTTATTCTAGATGACAATCACCAAAAACGGCATACTAGGTGAAATGGTACTGTCAATTCGAGGTGTACCGTAAAGGACACCGTTGAAGGAGCGGAGATGATTGCCGTAGCGCTTAGTTTGGTTGTATCGTGCTTTTAATGTGTAAATTTATTAACTCATTGTGCCCGAGGTACGAAAAACCCACATTTTCAAGTTATCATCTCAGGACTGCATTACAATTCAGGAGACAGATCGACCATGATAGTTCAAGGGTGGTGGCAGAATAGCTTGGCACCTATAGGCGCCAAGACATTCTGCCACCATCCTTGAACTATCATGGTCAAGCCATATTTTGCTGTGGTGTGTCGCGGCGGGCAGAATGAGTTAAGGTCCGCAGGGGGGAGGGAGGAGGTGTGTGTGTGTGGGGGTGGGGTGGGGTGGGGGTGGTATGTGTGTGTGTGTATGTGTGTGTGTGTATGTGTGTGTGTATGTGTGTGTGTGTGTGTATGTGTGTGTGTGTATGTGTGTGTGTGTGTGTGTGTGTGGAGGGGGGGGGGTCAGTCTTACCTTTCCAGATGACCGGGTTATCCTTCGACCATTGCAGCTGAGAATCTCTCGGTTTGGAAGGGTTGTATAACACCACCGTCTTCTTCACTCCTCCTACATACAAAAATCAAACTAGGAGAGTGGACATCCAGAAACGTGTAACTATACGTAAGTGTGCTGGCTGTGCGATGGATCATCCAAGGCAGCTCAAGAGTAATGCAAAGTTGGATGGCGCTTGACGGATCGGCGATGACATTTTCATGATAGTGCCGGATGAACGTGGTATTTTCGTATTTTCTTCCCAGATTACAGTGATGTTACACCTTTTTCAAGGTACCAGCTGGTATTTTCGTATTTTCTTCCCAGCGTCTGTGGTGTAACATTGGTGAACCTGTTGTCAATACATATTACCTTGCACTCTGTCCAGCCTGACCAGTCCCACCGGGTCTCCGTCCTTGTTTAGAGAGATGGGACCTCTGATGCCCATGTAGGACACGTTGAGCAGGCTGCTGTAGATCAGGTCGGCCATCTCCTTGTCCTCGTACGTGAAGTCCTCTAGACCTTTGGGGCTGCCTGAAAAAACAACAACAAAAAACAGGCAAATACGTCAGACTTTTTTGGCAAATCGTAAATAAGGTAAACGTATTTATGTTCATCTTTTAGGTTAACTGGCGATTTTCAGAATCAGAATCAGATTTAGACAACTTTATTGTCCCAAGCCAAGTTAACGAGGGACATTCTCCTTTTGATCCGAGATCACGTATAACCAAAGTCCCGCAGTCACTCCGTCGTACGTTGTTGCACCCTGCCCCATTCACACACTCAGTTCCCACGCCCTGGCGCTGATTCACTCTATGGGGAAAATGATGAGGGGAGAAGAAGCATTCATTCTGGATCACATAAACATGAGAACATAAGCAGCAGACGGCACGATGCCCATTGACAGCAAATGACGATTCGCGCTCGGCGGAGTGAAGACGCGTAACTACGCGTCACTTCCGCCGAACGGTGTTGACAGTAGCAGTCAATGCGTTCAACAACGTGGAGTTGACAGACACCTCAGCCCGTAAAGACCATCGGGCCCAAGTCGACAGCAGTGGGCCCGCGCACTGTCGTGCGCGGACCCACTGCTGTCGACTTCGGCCCGATGGCTTTTTGCGTAATGGTATATGTCCTGGTGGGCGATGGCCGGAAGAGGGAAAGACGTAGTGTTTTGAAGAAATTTGCTGCAACACTGAGGACACAATGATTTGTGGATCGACATGAGCCGCCCTTTTGCAGAAGGAATTGAATATAGCGTCTTGTTACATGGTGATTTGTACGGTCTAGCAGAGACACGGGTATAAGGTGTCCGTTGATGATTATAACATATCAGTACAGACTTCGAGTTTAAGAGTTCGTTGTCTCTACCGTGGTTTCCCTGCAGTTTAGAGAAAAGTGTCAGTTGAGAGGATTAGCTTGGATTGTACTGATGGGTGCCAGGCTATTCTGGCATTACCAAAGAACTACCAAGGTCGATCCATATATCTTGTTGTAGGATGTTAGGATTGAATCTGTTTAATTTCGTGAATTTTGATACGAAACAAATGTCACAATGAACAATAAATAAATAATAACAACAAACAAACAATACACAAATAATAAATAATAAAGCAATTAATTAATACATTAGCAAGTAAGGAAAGAAACAAACAAGTATTCACGCATGAAAGCAAACAAGGAAAGAAATCCCCCCACCCAAAAAAACACAAAAAACCAACAAAAACAAAAACAAAACAACAACAACAAAAATACCCCCCAAAACCAAAAACAACAACAAGCAAACAAAAAAACCCAACCATCAAATAAGTAAATAAATAAATAAATAAATATAAATAAATAAAAGAACAAACAAACAATACTTATATGTACATAAACACGTAAATAAAAAGATAAATACAGAACAATGACTGACCCATGTCCTTCAGTTTCTGCATGGTGTTGTTGAGTGCCAGAGCGATGGCCCATACAGCGTCAAAGCCCTGTCCTACCAGCTGATCTCCAAACAGCTTGGCTCCTCCAACGCTGGCGTTGTAGGCGGACATGAACTGCGTAGGCGTCCAGCCTGATACACTGGGCTCGTTGCTGTAAACACATAGTACCACTTCTAACAACGAACGAGAGTGAAGTCACCGCCTTGTACCCTAGGCACAGACAACACTCCAAACATCTCCAAGAGGCATAGATCCTCATGAGCCCTCCAAACATCTCCAAGAGGCATAGATCCTCATGAGCCCGGAGGGCTCATGAGGATCTATGCCTCTTGGAGATGTTTGGAGTGTTGTCTAAGCTTCTGAAACGAGCTGGTTATCCGCTGTGGCTTCGCCGGTTCGATGCGGGAAGTCGTTCGTTGCAAATGAAACCTAACTAGCATATTTCGTCGCTGTAATTCATTGACTGGTTTGAGAAATATGTTTCTTTACGCTGTGAATTAACGTACAGTATTCAATATTCTAATCATTGTGATTGTGAAACAAGTCTTTAGAATAAATTATTACTGTACACTGATACACATCTTACGTAGGTACGACCATAGCATTGCCCACTGTTACGTACGTGGGGTTCATGAATACGATGCCAGCATCAAAAGTTCCCGCCGCGGCCATCGCCATTTGTTCTTTCGTACAGTCAATGCTGGTGTCGTCTGCCAACCACCACTGGGAGTCGTACCAGCCGTTAAGAATCCACACCATACGGTCGCCGTACAATCCTTGCTTGTACGCCTGAAAAAAATCTGGTTAAATTACTAAAAAAAAAAATGGTTTGTATTTTTCGGGGGAAAAGTGGTTACATTAATAAAATTAATTAGAAAAAAAGTTATATGGTTAATCTACTGCAAAAGAAACGTTTAGTCATTACACCTTGTCCATTCTGAAGACGACTGAAAAGATTAAAAGCTGAATATGAAATATGACAAAGCGTCACTACACAATAGCCTTTCAGACCAAAAAGGTGAATGCCAAGGGTGTAAAATGCATCGAATAAACCAACGAAGATAAGTAGCAAATTGTACGTTTGTCTATTTTGAAAAATAAATAAATGTAATAAATTCTGGTGTAACTATCTTTTCTAAGAGCGCTTCAGCCTTTCTTTGTTGGGTCATTCTCCACAATAGCCTTTCGACACAACAGTCTTTGAGCTTGTAGCCACGTTATGCCTAGGCCGCATGGCGATTTTCGACTTTCAAATGTTGCATGCAAAGTAAACAAATCGACATATGATTTCCCAGCAAGCAAAAAGGCCATTGGGCCCCTGGATGGCCCGCGCACGCATGCACGCTGGCAAACTACCGCTGAAGTCGGCCCGATTACCTTTCGCGCACTGGGTTACGATTCGAACAATACCGCAGAGCAGATCAACTTCTCCCTTGCCACTGGACGCATAGTTTGTTTCTGAAATCTTCGTTCATTCAAAGACCAAAAGCGACAATCGTCCAAGGGACATGGGTATAAAATGGTTTCAGCAAGAGGTACAGATTCTTATGAGCCCCCGCAACTGCGGGGGCTCATGAGGATCTGTACCTCTTGCAGTCGAGCCGTGTTTACTTTTTCTTGGAAGTGAACGGGTTCAGCGGCCTTCCTACCTCGCAGAAGACTTTCCGGGCTTTGTCCTCATAAAAGCCACCGACGATGATGCGACAGTCACTTTCCTGCAGTACAAAAATAAATAAATAAAAAATAAATAAATCGTGCAATAGAAAAGTGAACAAAATGTCCCTCGGGCCGACGTCTGCCTAAAATGGCCCGCGCACTGACGTGCTCGGGCCATCTTAGGCAGATGTCGGCCCGTTGAATTCGCTTGTGGGATGGGCTAGAGAGTGGGTGGTCGCTGCCACGATGAATTCATTTGTCGAAGAAGAAATCGGAAATTACCAGAAATCGGAAATTACAACAAAAAAACAAAAACAAAACAAAACAAACAAACAAAAAAACAACAACAAAAAAAATCCTGACCTTGAGATTGCGGACCTGGACGGATGGGTCATCCTGAAAAATCTCTGAACGGACGACGGTGAAGTTTTTCTCGCGTAGTTTGGTCAGCAAGTCTGTTATTGTCTGTAACACAGCGGACACTTAATCTCAGGACTGCTACTGACGATATACCGCTCGGCAGGAAAGAAAACACAAAAACACCACACCGCGTTACTAAAGTATAATTATGAGTTTTTTTTTTTCCCGCCGAAACAATATTTTAATCAGTTGCAGTCGAAGTCTTCACAATGACTTCAGTTCAATTGAATTAAGTTCAGTTTAAAAAAAAAAAATCTTTATCATCACTTTGGGGTGAAATATGGGGCACGGAGAGTGTAGTGTGCGCTGGTCTGTGATTATGGACCTTACGGCTGGAAATGACAGATCGGCACACATTTGAACAGCAGAAGATTCACTGCGGCGCCAAACTAATCTGGCGCTACCCTTGACCTCAATCGCTGTCGATCAGTCCCTGTTGTGCCTGATGGCTGATCGGGCACAACATTTTGAGCTCCCTGTTTACTCATTCGAGTCGTGCCGCCTCCGGATATGCGGCATAAGCCGCATATCCGGAGGCGGCACGTCTCGAATGAGTTAACGCCAGAATCATCGCGACAAAAAGCGCTATCGACAGCCAAAGGGTTAATGATCACGGGCAAGGCGGAAGAAGTCACAGCGATCTGTTCAAGGGCGGGCTTTGATAGCGAAATTGTGGCGATACGACGTGTTCTCAGTGTCGTCTTGCCTCGACTAAGATTTTTCAACCCTTCTTTTCACCATCCATGTGAATAAGAGAGGTTTTCTACTGCCCCATGTCTGAGTAGGTGGCACAACCAACTAACCAGAACTGAGAAGGTACACCAGGAAAGAGATAGGGAAGACATCCCGAGAGTTGTGCTCTTGGCGAAGAGTCCTCAATGGGCGGTCCGTGGCGCAGTGGTAAAGAAGGCGCCTGCCACCAATGCTAAAGGTGCGAGGCTTGATACCGGGTTCCGGAGTCGGACTTTTCTCCTCTAGTAAGCGTCACCGTTAATTTGGGCGGACCGTCGGTGGTTCTTTTCCCGGTACTCCGGCTCCTCCACCTCCGCCACTTTCGTACTGGTTTCGGGCTACTTTATAAATTTCAAATACAAGCGATCAAAATTTCCGAAACCTCAGTAGCTGAGCTGACCCTTCGCACCACGTGAATGTCCTGTGTCTGTCTTGTACTGTGTTTGTCTTCAGAGTGAATGCGTGTGTGTCACGTGAGCGTGAGTGTTGGGTTCAGTTCGCGGCGCTTCGAGCCGATTCGCAGAACTGGGTAAAGCGCCTATATAATAACCGGTATTATTATTATTATTATTATTATTATTATTATTATTATTATTATTATTATTATTATTATTATTATTATTATTAATGACCCTTGCTCCATGTGGAGGGATAGGTCCACAGGCTCAGTGGGGTAGGGCAAATGTGTTCTCACGATGTGTATTAATGTACACTAATTACTTCCTCTACTTCCACTCACAAGACGAAATCTGAGGATGTGTAAATGTACAGTATTTATTTCTTCCAGTCTCTTCTAGAAGAAATAAATACTGTACATTCACACACATCGTGAGCACACATCACGCTCTCCCAGCCATGTGGATGGACCTCAGTAAGTAGTAAATAAGTGCACTTACGGCGGAGAAAAGTGGATCTAGCTGAGACAGTGTAGCGACGCGCGACCAACCAAAGTACTCGAAGAACTGAACCCGGGCTGGGTTGATCAGGACATCAGGCACCGCCACGCGTGCAAACCGGGGGAACGTCTTTTTGTCCGACAGGATTGGTGACGCTGACGCGTAGGACACCTGCAACAGGAGAACGTTCTCAAAGGAGTTAAATGTTAGAGGCAGTTCTTAAACCCCTTGACTGCCGGTGGGCGCGGATTTCGCGTATGACATTGACCAACATTAGCGTGAAGAACACAAAAATAAAACGGAGACCAAACATGAGCTCAAAGAACATAGAACTAGCAAGAGGCATAAATCCTCATGAGCCCCCGCGACTGCGGGGGCTCATGAGGATTTATGTCTCTTGCAGATGGGTAGCGTTCGCCTTGCCCCGGCAGATAAGGAGTAAAAACTGTCAAGGTCGCCTTACGTTTTGTAGACAACTGTTCTCTGCACAGTTCTGAGGTGGTTTAACCCGTTACATCCTGAGGCCGATTTAAATTTTAAAAAAACCCTGCTTATCGTCCTATGAAGGCTACATTACAGATTAAGTAAAGAGATCTAGATCAACCATTTTAATTCAAAGGTGCTACCAGACTAGCTTGGCGTCTAAGGCGTCAAGTTATTCTGGTAACACCCTTGAACTATCATAGTCAAATTTATTTCAAGCTATAGAGTATCAGGGCGAAAAGGGTTAAAAGATGTGCTCTCTCGAGAGAAGTTTTGAAAGGAAAAAAGTGTCACCTACTGTCATGGATGTGAAAGACCACAATTTGGGTGACTGAAGCCAGATGCCACAGATGACCCTGTCATAAGGATGGTCACTCGAAACAGGCTCTGCTGTACTTCCAAATAACCTTTCATCACTTGTGCTTACGTACTTGTTCCGGAAGACACGTTTAAAGACCCTAAGCGCTCTCGGAGCATTCTCAACATTGCATAAAACTGTTTGACGAACATCAACACTTGATATATATTGTTATTTCGTTCAAAACTGCGTGATTACATCACTTTGTGTCTGTTTGGCCGCTGAAGCGTATGCGCCGCTCAACTCCACCAAGCTTCCAGAGCCGAGGTAAAACTATTTATAGTTCCAAACTCAAGGTCCTCGAGCAATACAGAAAGTAGCTGGTGATCTGATATAAGGGCCTTTGTAGGGTTATATCACAGTCAGGTGTCCTACTTAACTCATTCGAGACGAACGGCATCCGGATACGCGGCTTAGGGCGCGTATCGGGATGCCGTTCGTCTCGAATGAGTTAATCTGTCAGTGAGTGAAACATGCACTTATGCCCAGAAATCAATGTAACAGGTTTGTGCAGTCACCGCGGACGCATAGTTTGTTTAAAACACTACTTTGTCCAAGCCTATTTTATTAATCTGCACTCGTTTGTGGCTGACGCTGCTTCGGACTTGCTGAACTCTGCTGTTTATTTGGAACTGTTCTTCAGAAAATGAAAGGAGCAAACTACAGAAAGGAAACAGCCTCGCTGGGCAAGAGCGGGCCTCACCTGTGCCAGGTTCCAGTGATGAGCGGCGCGGGCGATGGTTTCCGACACAATGGAGCAGGCCGCCCCCAGGATCATGATCTTCGTAGGAGGGGAGTACAGCTGTTGGAACAGCACCTTCACTCCCACACCGGGGTCACACTGAAAGACAGATGTTAAAATACTAGAGAGAGAGAGAGAGAGAGAGAGAGAGAGAGAGAGAGAGAGAGAGAGAGAGAGAGAGAGAGAGAGAGAGAGAGAGAGAGAGAGAGAGAGAGAGAGAGAGAGAGAGAGAGAGAGAGAGAGAGATATGAAATGAAATGAAATGAAATGAAATGATACAAGGATAAAAAATTAGGTCACATACCTATTTTCAATCTTGTCTTTTCTACACACTACAACAAATATAACAGTAACACACACAGACACACACACACACGCACGCACGCACGCACGCACGCACGCACGCACGCACGCACGCACGCACGCACGCACACACACACACACACACACACACACACACACACACACACACACACCTCATTCTCTCACGTACACCCACAGGTCAATGGCCTAACAGTACAGAAAGATACACATATGAACAGGATATAAGACTACAGTTACACATTCATATAAATATTAAATGTGTATACATATCAAATCAATAGTACTAGAAACAAACAAACAAAAATGATATGAGACTGAGATGAAAAAGAAAAAATCAGGTCACACTTCACTCATTCAGCCCATAATATAGCACACCCACGCACGCACACACTCATGCGCTCGCGGGCGTATGCACAAACTGATACCGCTGTTCTTACTGTAAAGGCAAATTAAAAGTCCAGATTTTGAGAAGAAAACAGTAGGCTTATAGTCAGTGTGAGAGTTTACTGAGTTTGTGACCGTAAAAACATGACGTTAGGTGCTCATAGCTTAGTTAGATGCTGTGCTAGACGGGTCCTGAATGTAGACAGGGATGGGGCGGCAGCAATTTCTGCTGGTAATGAGTTCCACAATATGGCTCCCTAGTAAGATAGGCTCGTTTTAAATATGTCGAGGCGTGGCCTAGGTACGTACAGATTGTTCCTCGTTGTCTTGTACGATGTGCTAGCGGGACTAAAGAGATCCGTTAAGTAGCGAGTTTTGGAGAGGCTGATTTTAAACACCAACACACCCTTATTGTATATAAGTAGCTTACGTAAAGGTAGCATGCCAAGGGCTTTGAGTCGGCCGTCATTGCTGTCTTTACTATTAGAGAGGATTAACTTAGCTGCCCTCCGGTGGAGAGCTTTAAGCCTTTTTAAGCACGCATCGCTACACCCATCCCAAACTGTAGATGCATAATCTAAATGTGATTGGATGTGAGCGTTATAGAAGATTTTTTTTGTAGGCGTTTCTGTAAAATTAGTAAGTTTAGAGAGGAGGAATAAATTTCTGGACACGGTCCGACATATACTATTGACATGAGCGTGCCAAGTGAGCTGATCGTCGATAGTGACGCCCAACAACCTGTGCTCTCTGACTTGCCTAAACGGCTCTGAGCCGAGTGAAAGGCTGAGTGGAGGCGGGTGCAGCTGATGCTTCTGGCGAGTAGTGATTAACATGCACTCTGTTTTTGATGGGTTAGTTATAAAATTTTCATGGCACCATCTGGAAACATCGATAATACAGCGTTGAAGTGAGGAATTAATTTTGGAGATGTCCGCTGATGAAACGTCTAGGGCAGCGTCGTCAGCAAATATGCTGCACCTTACATTAGACTGTGAACTATGTAGTGGTAGGTCGTTTATATAAACAGATAATAAAAAGGGACCTAAAATAGAACCTCGAGGTACTCCATGCTTTATGACACCTTCCATAAAATGTCTACCGTTAACAAACACATACTGACATCTATAGTCCAAGTAGGATTGAAAGAAAGCTAAGGAATTTGTGTTTATATGATACGTCGCTAGCTTTTGCAGCAAAAGTCCATGATTGACTAGATCAAATGCTTTTGAAAAATCTAAAAATACAACACCTGTCATCTGAGTCTTGTTAATAGACGTAAGCCAAGTATTTGTTAGGTGAGACAGCGCCGTGTGACAATAGTGGCGGGGTCTAAATCCTGACTGCAGGGGGTGAATTAAGTTGTGCTTCTGTAAAAAAAAAATTGCTTAGGTGTCCGTGAACATGTTCTTCTATTGGTTTTGACAGGGCTGACAAAAGGGAGATCGGTCTAAATTTGTTAGGATCTGTGAAGTCCTTACTTTTAGGCAAGGGAATAACTTTTGGTATTTTCCACCAGGTCGGAAACGTATCGTGTTGAAGGATGAGATTATAAATAAATGTCAGAGACTCGACAACGTATGGGGCAGCCATTTTTAGAAAGTATGTATTGATGCCGTCATGACCCAGTGAGCGCTTGTTTTTTAGCTGACTTACCGATTTTCCAACATCAAACACGGTCATAAACGGAATATAGAAAGAAACATTTGGTTTTAGCTTTTCCTCACAAAAGTATTTAAGTTTCTCCGAAAAGTTTTTAAGTTTCTCCGAGACGGATGGTGTGTCTAGTTCAGCAGTACTGGTATCTAACAATGGTGTGCCTAGTTCAGCAGTACTGGTATCTAACAATGAATCGGCGGCAGACAAGAAATGTTTGTTAAAAGTATCTGCTGATATTGAAGTGCATGGTGTCGTATGCCGCGATTTAGTGAAGGCATTGAGGGCACGCCACACAGACACAGTATCTGTTTTATTGTCCATTAAACGCTGAAAGTGATTTTTTCTGGCCTCCAGGACTAAGTACTTAAAACGGTTGCGTTGCTTTCGATAAGCAGCAAAATCTCTGTTACGTCTCAGTTCATCTGGAAGAGTCAAGGCCTCTTTAATTTCCCTACTTAACCACTGAGGTAACTGTACGTGCTTCACTCTCTTTTCACGTAACGGTGCATGTTTGTCACGTACACCGAGGAACAAACTGTACCATCCTGCCAACGCATCTTCAGCGTTACTATGGTTATAAACCGCATCGAATGAAGTTTTACTTAGGTCGGTTAGGAACACTTCCCTACTGAAATGTTTAAAAGACCTATAGTAGTATGCTGGTGTTTGCGGTTTTGTTTGTCCACCTTCAGGGCCCAGTTAGAGCATGCAGGATAGTGGTCACTGATCACCACTAAGACGCGGGAACTAAGAACCCTTGATTGTTAGAAGTATAAACATGATCAATGAGAGTGGCAGACGACGCTGTAACTCCGGTGGCTGATGTGATAAGCTGCTTGAGACCTAACATAGTGATAATGGAATCCCAAGTTGGGTGTGAAGTAAACATATTAATGTTAAAGTCTCCAAGTAATAATACATCGGAGCTGCATTTATTTACTTTGTCCACCGTTGTTAAAAAAGTCGTCGTACCACTCAAACGACGCAGACGTGTTTCTATACACAAATCCAACTAACAATGGAGCAGATTGGTTTGTTTTGACCTCAACCCACACGCTTTCAACAGTCTTTTATTCAAGGTCTACTCGTCTGCGCGTAAACTGCGCAAGAGAATCGTGTATATACACAGCAACTCGCTCCTGTATGCTTCGGAAGTACAGGATCACGTCTGAAAATGGAAAATGCTGGAACTGAAAGTGAAAAATCGCTAATGTTGGAATTTAGGCGTGACTCGGTGATTCCAAAAATGTGAAAGGGCGTGGTTTGGGTCAAAAGCACACACAAATCGGGAACCTTATTCACCAAGTGGTAAATGTTAAGGTGCCCTATATGGAGCTGGTGCGATTTCAATGTATTATCAGACATTATTAGAAAGAAAACTGAGATATGCTAGTCTACGCAAAAAATAATGCAGAAAACAGTGTATATGGGGGTAAGCCAGATTACGGATAATCTGACGGTTCAGAGCTGATATTAAACATATTAAAGCATTGATCAAGAAAACAAACAAAACAAAAGAATAATCAACTTCGAGAAGGATGGTTGATGATCCTGAAACCGGTATAGGAGACATTTATATGGCAGTTAAAGTACAAGGTCAAAGTCCTTCAGTACTTGTGTACTGAGGTGCCATGTCTACGCAGGGGTAGGAATAAGACGGCATCGTACTGTAAGGATATCGGTACTGTCCCAACACACGGTAGTCAATTCCATACTCAGGCCACGGGAAAGGCAGGTTATATCCACTCTGATACCAGATGTTCACATCTGCACGGGACATAGACGACCCCGCCCTCCACGAGTCCCCTGCGGCCCCTGACATCAAAGCCCCCGTGTCTCCGGGGAAGGCTTTTGAGCCAGAGACTAGGACAAGGACAGTCTGATATAAAACCTACGACCCGAGGACCTCGATGCCATCGTCCCAGCTTGCTAGGCCATGGCAGACGAACCAAGTGTTTAAAGGGTGGGGCCAGTACTGCGCACACTGCACACCACCAAAAAGCTCCACCGCGCAGGCTTTAGGAAACGTCCACGGACCATGACACTGACCATTCCAAGTCCTGTAGCGACGGGCGAGGGGCGAAACGGCAGGTGAAAGATGTCACTGGAAGCCGCAGTCTCAAACCTGCATGCAGGCGGTTCAGGATATTGGTCGCCTGATGTTGCCCTGGGGATGACAACATCACTCGGCACACCCTGAACGACCAAGCAGCCTTCTCTAGGGACAGCACTGCTTGCTCCACACGGAGAGGGGCCTAGAAAAGGTGGCCTAACCAAAGCTCATCCCCTCGCAACCCCATTTGGCTAGCCGCGGTCAACGGGCATCTTCTCCTGCGGTCAAAAAACAAGAAAGAATAACGGATCCACTCTCATGACGATCACGACCGGACTCAACGTAGCATGCTGGAACATCCGAACCATGCTCGACAAAGCAGACAGCGGACGCCCTGAACGTCGCTCCGCCCTCATTGCCCATGAATTGCGGAGGTTAAACATCGACATCGCCGCGCTCAGTGAAGTACGCCTTCCGGACGAAGGCAGCCTCCAAGAACTTGGCGCTGGGTACACCCTCTACTGGTCAGGCAGGCCTGAATCAGAAAGACGGCTCTCAGGCGTGGGTTTCATGGTCAAGACCTCCATTGCGACTAAGCTGGAAAACCTACCAACGGGTCACTCAGACCAAAACATGTCCATGCGCCTCCCACTGAGACACCAGCAACACGTCACCCTTCTCAGTGTGTACTCCCCAACCCTCCTGGCAGAGCCTGCTGAAAAGGACAAGTTTTACACTGACCCGCGCAGCCTCATACAGAGCACCCCTGCAGACGACAAAGTCATCATCCTTGGCGACTTCAACGCCAGAGTGGGCCAGGACTCTGAAGCCTGGAAAGGAGTCATCGGCAAGCATGGCGTCGGGAACTGCAATGACAATGGCCGCCTACTGTTGGAGTTCTGTGCAGAGCAGCAACACTACTTTTCAGCAAAAGGACAGTCGAAAGACCACCTGGATGCATCCTCGCTCCAAACACTGGCACCTTATCGACTATGTTCTAGTGCGTCAGAGGGACCGCAGTGACGTCCTCCTCACCAGAGTGATGCCCAGCGCAGAGTGCCACACTGACCACCGCCTTGTCCGCTGCAAACTCAGGCTCCACTTCAAGCCAAAACCCAAGAAATGGGGGCCCCCAAGAAAAAGCTTGATGTTGCCAGCCTTCAGCGTGACGACGTGAAAGCTGCCTTTCAGACAGATTTACAGCGCAGGCTCAAAGACACAGCGGACCCAGCAGATTCCTCCCCTGAAACACTCTGGGAACAACTGAAAACTGCTATTGCAAAATCCTCTGCAGAAGTCTTGGGTTTCGCTAGAAAGAAGAATAAAGACTGGTTTGACGAAAACGATGTAGAGATCCAGGAACATCTAGCAAAAAAAAAAAGAGCCGCCCATCAGGCCCACCTAGCCCAGCCTTCCTGCCCTGTGAAGAAGTCTGCCTTCCGCCTCGTCTGCAGCAGTCTCCAGCGCAAGCTCAGAGATCTCCAGAATGAGTGGTGGACCAGACTTGCACAGAGGACCCAGCTTTGCGCTGACAATGGTGACTACAGGGGCTTCTACGAAGCACTGAAAGCAGTGTATGGCTCCAGGCACCTGGTACAAAGTCCCCTGCAAAGCGCGAATGGCCAGGCACTCTTCACAGATAATACCTCCATCTTGAACCGCTGGTCGGAGTACTTTCAGAGCCTCTTCAGTGCTGAGCGCACTGTCCAAGAAGCAGTCGTCCTACAAATCCCACAACTCCCAGTAAAGGTTGAATTGGACGAACCGCCCACCGCTGAAGAGACCCTCACAGCCATCCACCAGCTCAAGAGTGGCAAAGCAGCAGGCATTGATGGAATACCGCCAGAGATCTGGAAACATGGAGGCACAGCACTGCACAACAAGATCCATGACCTCTTTCTCTGCTGCTGGGAGGAAGGAACACTACCAAAGGATCTCCATGATGCTGTCGTTATCACCCTGTACAAGAACAAAGGCGAGAAGTCTGACTGTTCCAACTATCGGGGAATTACCCTGCTGTCCATTGCTGGGAAAATTCTTGCAAGGCTGCTCCTGAATCGGCTGGTACCTGCCATCGCTGAAGACCACCTCCCAGAGGGCCAGTGTGGCTTCAGAGCAAACAGGAACACCACCGATATGGTCTTTGTGCTGAGACAGCTTCAGGAGAAGTGCCGCGAGCAGTACAAAGGGCTGTACGTAACGTTTGTCGACCTAACAAAAGCGTTCGACACTGTGAGCAGGCAAGGCATGTGGCAGATCCTGGAGCGACTTGGCTGTCCCCCAAAGTTCCTCAGCATGATTGTCCAGCTACACGAGGACCAGCAAGGCCAGGTCAGACTCAACAATGTTCTCTCAGAACCATTCCCTATTCTCAACTGCGTAAAGCAGGGCTGCGTGCTGGCACCGACCCTCTTCACCATCTTTTTTAGCATGATGTTGAAGCAGGCCACAGTGGACCTCGATGATGACGATGCAGTGTACATCAGGTATCGTCTCGATGGCAGCCTGTTCAACCTCAGACGACTGCAGGCCCACACGAAAACCCTAGACCAACTGATTCGTGAGCTGCTTTTTGCTGATGACGCTGCCCTCGTTGCACACACAGAGAGAGCCCTGCAGCGCATCACGTCCTGCTTCGCAGACGCTGCCCAGCTCTTTGGACTAGAGGTCAGTCTGAAAAAGACAGAGGTCCTCCATCAGCCGGCACCCAAGACAGTGTATTGTCCTCCTCACATCACCATTGGCGAGTCTGAACTAAAGTCAGTGCACCAGTTTACTTACCTTGGCTGCATTATCACGTCGGACGCCAAGCTGGACAAGGAGCTTGACAGCAGGCTGGCAAAAGCGAACAGCGCTTTCGGGCGACTTTTCAAGCGGGTGTGGCACAATCAATAGCTGAAAACAGGCACCAAGATCAGCGTGTACAGAGCTGTCGTCCTCACCACCCTGCTGTATGGTTCCGAGTCCTGGGCCCTCTACCGCAGCCAACTACGACTCCTCGAACGCTTCCACCAGCGCTGTCTGGGCACCATCCTGGGCATTCACTGGAGTGACTATGTCACCAACGTCGAGGTCCTTGAACAGGCTGAAACTGTGAGCATCGAGGCTTTGCTGCTGCGGACACAGCTCCGCTGGGCGGGGCATGTCTCCAGGATGGAGGATCATCGCCTACCAAAGATCACCCTGTTCGGCGAGCTTGCTACTGGACACCGTGACAGAGGGGCACCAAAGAAGAGATACAAAGACTGTCTCAAGAAGTCACTTAGTGCCTGCCAAATCGACCACCACCAGTGGTCTTCGCTTGCTGTGGACCGTGACACCTGGCGCTCCACCATTTACAAGGCAGCTGTCTCCTTTGAGGACTCTCGCAGAGCTAGCCTTAAGGACAAGCGGCTCAAGAGAAAAAAACAGAGATGCCGCAACTCAGAACCCTGGCCATACCTCCCCCTGCAGCCACTGCGGTCGAACCTGCCTGTCCCGGATTGGCCTCCGCAGCCACGAACAAGCCTGCAGACGTCGTGGGCAACTCCTATAAAAATCTTCGTTCGCGACGTCGAGCCAAGAGAGATACCAGGGAAATGTGGTAGGCTGCTGTGACGGAGTCTGCTCGTCTCGTCATAGTTGCTGTGAATGTGGACAGGTAGCCAACGACAGCATTTTCAGGTACAGTTTGCTGCCTGGCAACGTAACAGTTTCGGGACAGTGTCACTGCGACGGTAACTGCTACTGGCGCTGCTGCCAAGGGGGGTGACTGAAGTCTTGGCCCGATCGTCGTGTCCTGTTCCAGCCCTCTTGATGTTACCTGCTAACCGGGTCATGCCCTTGTAGCTGGGGTGGATCAAGTCCCGTTTGTCCAGACGGAAGAGTTCAAGCCGCGGGGCACCGCTGGGAGCTGTGAAGGTGGCAGTGTTTTCTATATACACCACCCCCAGCTTGCGGCATGCGTGACACAGATTAGCGTTGGAGATGGAGATATGGAGATTAAGTCTCCGGTCTGAAGAGAGAGAGAGAGAGAGAGAGAGAGAGAGAGAGAGAGAGAGAGAGAGAGAGAGAGAGAGAGAGAGAGAGAGAGAGAGAGAGAGAGAGAGAGAGAGAGAGAGAGAGAGAGAGAGAGAGAGAGAGAGCGCTCCCTAGATTACGTGACTTTGCGCCGAGACTGGACTCGGCCAGACAGGAAATAATGGCTACTCCCATTGCATTTACGATTAGCTGACGATGTTTTGCTATAAATCACATGTAATATCAGGCACAATTTAAGTTCAGATTGACAACACTGAACAAAAACAAAACAAAACAACAACAACAACAACAACAAAACAACAACAAACAAACAAACAAACAAACGCATGCACAACAACAAACAAATCTTTCGACGATTGATGTTTGGTCATACAGCTGTAACAATTCGACTTTAAAAAAATATTTGAGGAAAACAATCATTCACCTGCATTAAAATTGCATATGGCGATGAAGCAAGTCCAGTGGCTTTGGAAAATGCACTGTCATGCCATTTCAATAGCTCGCTGAGCAATGTGCTCCGCTATCCTAGTTGCGTTAGTGAGCTTAATCCTGCGCCAGCCATTAAGCAAAGTGCTCCGCACCTTGCATAGTGGCTGGCGCAGGACTACGCCGGCTCACTCATGCAGCTGGCCCCAGAGGTGAAAAGTTTTTTTTTTAATTTGTATTTTTATTTTTTTATTATTTTTTTAAAATATATAAGTTGATGCGGCCATTTGCATTGGGACCGGAGGCCTCGCAACTTTCGAGTGTGCTTCCGTGGCAAGAAATATAGATCTCTCTTCTACAATGTCTATTGTTCAAATAAGAAAACAAAAAGCGTATTCCTGTAAAAATAACACAAACTGATGCGTAATTGGTCCAAACTAGAGACAGAAAGCGACAGAATAAATGATGCAGACGACAAGATTGATGCTCTCGTTTTTAGGTCATGGTCGCTAAGGATAGATAAACTGTTGTTATGCAAATCGCACTTTGTTTCCACACGCCGGAAAATGCCCTGCGAGTGCTAACCACAGTTTTCTGTCCCTGATGAAAGAAAATGGTCCTCGAATTTCAGGATCGAGTATGACAATCTTACGATCTCCAGATATGTGACCTTTTTCGCAGAGATTTTTTTAAAAAGTCATTTTTGTCAATAGATTTGATCAAAGGCTATCAAATACAGCATATGGAGTTGTCATTGATTCCCCAAGGAGAAAGAGAGAGAGAGAGAGAGAGAGAGAGAGAGAGAGAGAGAGAGAGAGAGAGAGAGAGAGAGAGAGAGAGAGAGAGAGAGAGAGAGAGAGAGAGAGAGAGAGATGATGATGATGAAACGTTTTATTGACAGGATAAAGTTTTAGGCGAAACGCCTCTGTTACAAACTGTCCTGTTAGAAAAGAAATATTAACAGCAAAGAGTAAGAAACACAATAACCAATAAATCGAAACATGAAGAAATAAACTGGAAAAACTTAGCAATGCAAATAATGCGCACACATATCAATAATAGTGAATAACAATTATATATATATATATATATATATATATATATATATATATATATATATATATATATATATATATATATATATATATATATATATATATATATATATATATATATCGATAATATCGATTATATAAGTAGTCCGTTCAGGTAGTAAGTTACTGTAACAAGATGTTATATAAACGAGTTTTGAAGGTTCTAGAATTAGAAATGGATTTAATTTGGGGTGGTAGTTTGTTCCAGGCTTTGGCACCTGAGAACGAAAGGCTGGTTTTATATATATCGAGCCTGGCCCATGGTAGCTGTAACAAACTGCTCCTCGTGTTTTGTTTTTGACTGTCCAAAAATAACATACGAAGGTAAGATGGGGTTTTATGGTGAAGAATTTTATGCATAAGTATGCATCGATTAAATGTGAACTGTTTGTTTAGGTTTAGCAGTCGGATGGTTCTAAACTTTTCGTCGGTGGGAGAGGGACCAGGCACAGTTAACTTTACCCCTCGACGATACAATGAGTTAAGTTTCTTTAAATGTACCTCACTGCATCCATCCCAGATAGTGGAGCAGTAATCACAGTGTGTCTTAATATGGGCATGGAGAAAGAGTCTTCTAGTCTCAGTGTTAACTATTTGACTTAGTTTTGATAGCAGGAATAGATTTTTAGATATTGTTTTGCATGTGTTTTCGATATGTGGTTCCCAGCTGAGCTGGTTATCTACTGTGACTCCAAGCAAACGGTGTTTTTTTTTTAACTTGATCAAGGGGCTCAGAGTTCAGGTATAATGTTAAGGGCAGGAGACCACGTTGATGTTTTTGGCGTGAAGTAATTAACATACTCTTTGTCTTTTGGACACTAATTATCATATGATTATGTTGGCACCAGCTTGAAACCTCATCAAGACTTTGCTGGAGAACTTCGTTTATTTTTGGCAATTCACTGTTTGATGTATGTATGGTAGTGTCATCAGCAAATAAGTCACATGTTGCATCGGGATGTGAGATAGAGAATGGTAAATCATTGATAAATATGTTGAATAACAATGGGCCCAAAATTGACCCTTGAGGAACACCACACGTTACTAAACCTTCACTCGAGTAATTACCATTAAGCAAAACTTTCTGTCTTCTGTCACTTAGATAGGATGATATCAGATGTACGGTATTGGAATCGATGTGATACATCGGTAGTTTTTTTTAATAAGATAGAGTGGTTGACTAAATCAAAAGCTTTTTTAAGGTCAAGAAAAACTGCACCTGATAACTGAGAATTATTAATGGCTGTAAGCCATTTATCAATGATATGTATAAGGGCAGTTTGGCAAGAGTGTTGTGGGCGAAACCCAGACTGCATTTTACTGAGTAGACAGTTCTTTTCTAGAAAATTTTGCAGATGTGTATGGATATGCTTTTCAATAGGTTTTGAGATAACTGGTAGAATGGAGATAGATCTATAATCATTCAATGAGTTTAAGTTTTTGCTTTTGAAATTTTGCCAAAAAATCGCTGTGCATGCAGTTTTATAGGCGTTTTGGCATGTTTTGCGTGGCAACACCCTGTTTACCTGCACTGTGAGCTAGGTTTAGTGTGTTTGCTCATTTATTTTTTGTCTTACAGGTAGTCATGAGTCTTTCCTTCGACCATGAGCTGTGACCTTTGACCTTGACCTTGAAAGGAGTGGGGTTTGGAGTGTTCAGTTTGATAAATGCGTTAAAAAAAAAAAGCACTCTTTCAGTTATTGAAGTTGTGTGGGGTGGGTGTAGGGTGGGGTGGGTAGGGGTTTGGGTTGGAGGTGGGGGGGGGGGGGGTTGGGGGGCTTAAGGTCAAAGGTTAAGATAAAAATTACAATGAAACAGTGTTAGCATGTGCATTTCATCAGACAGCTGACCTCAGAGTGAAATAAGCGGCCAAAATAATGTGACCTGCAGAAGTGTTATTTTGCATGGTACTGCTACACTGGTTGCATCTGAGGTGTCATTCTGCTGTAATTGTCATGAGGGATGTCTCTGGTGTCTATTCTAAGCCAAACACAAGCACTTGTACACTGAGTAAAGCTCATTTGAGTGCATTGTTATGGGACCAGCAGTTGCGGGCACCAGTACAGGGTTTTACAGGAGTGTTCACAAGTTTGGCACACACATGCCTACTGCATCTGCCAGATGAGCTGAGGTGTTTTGAGACTCTGACAAGTGTGTTTTATATAAAAATGAACTGTACATAACCATTTTTCTATGCTACCTCCTAAATCAGCACTCCAGACACTTGTTAGCGTATGCGGCGTGTCCCGCGTAGCATTGTTTTGGTTGTTTTGTGTAGTCTTTTTCCTGTGGGATAGCTCAATAGACTTAATGTTTAAATTGCAGAGCTGTTTCATGACCCCTTTTGCCTAGGAAAAGATTGTACAACAAACCAAGGGGAATTACTCAGCGCTGGACAACAGTTAGAACCCCTGCCCCTGCCCCCGCCTATCAGGCACCCAATCGCCAGCCCACAGAGAAATACGCAGGTATAGAATAAGACGATCATTTGCATCTTCGAATAAGATGCATCAGGACTCTTATATAACCCATGTCTTTCTCCGGAACTTAGGAAGTAGGCAGGGGAAACATACATAAACAAACACGAAGGTGCATTACTATATGTGGTCGGGTAAATACCCTGTATTCCCACAGTAGATGCACAGAACATTACACAACAATGTAACGATACAAATTTGCCTCGAGTTATACTGAGATACTCACAAACCAGATAGGTGAGGCTAGCGCTGGCAGAATTGTACAACAAACCAAGGGGAATTACTCAGCGCTGGACAACAGTTAGAACCCCTGCCCCCCCGCCTATCAGGCACCCAATCGCCAGCCCACAGAGAAATACGCAGGTATAGAATAAGACGATCATTTGCATCTTCGAATAAGATGCATCAGGTCTCTTATATAACCCATGTCTTTCTCCGGAACTTAGGAAGTAGGCAGGGGAAACATACATAAACAAACACGAAGGTGCATTACTATATGTGGTCGGGTAAATACCCTGTATTCCCACAGTAGATGCACAGAACATTACACAACAATGTAACGATACAAATTTGCCTCGAGTTATACTGAGATACTCACAAACCAGATAGGTGAGGCTAGCGCTGGCAGAATTGTACAACAAACCAAGGGGAATTACTCAGCGCTGGACAACAGTTAATTACTCAGCGCTGGACAACAGTTTCTAACTGTTGTCCAGCGCTGAGTAATTCCCCTTGGTTTGTTGTACAATTCTGCCAGCGCTAGCCTCACCTATCTGGTTTGTGAGTAGGAAAAGATTGCCAGCAGCATATAGGGCATGGCAGCTGGTTACAGGCCTCTTCCAGCTTGTTGTCACCAGACAACAGGGTCAATGAGGATGCCTGGGTGTTGTCTTTTGGGCTGCCCTAAGATACACAAGGAAATGGCCTTGGGTCTGAAAGCTCATTTTTCATCAGTGTCAGTTTCATGGTAACATTTTTAAGTTGTCCAGCCCACCAGAAGTCAGTTTGACTGTATTGCATGCGTGTGTAAACTTGGAAAAAACAGAAAAAGTAGGGGGGTAGGCAATGGAAAAAAATGAAAAAAACCACTTTCATGTGCCTGTGTCTCAAATGCAACATTTCTGAAGATCAGATATATTACTTGATGTACATGCCAATTTTGGAGGCATTCTGACCATATCTAGGCTGTTTTTCATGGCATCAGATATGCATGATCCAACACGTCAACAGCATTGTAAACGCCACATCAAGGCACTTCACATAATGGGCCATAACATAAAGATGCAGCAACTTTCAAGGGTGTCACTTTGGGTTTGACTTAGCTATTGTCTAAGGGTTGCACTGATGGCAGATTGAATGGTGTTCAGGTGGGACAAGTTTCTCTGACAGGTCACGGTATACATTTAAATTGGGACGTTCAGGCAGTAAGAGGTCCCGTGTTTTTAAAAATAATTTTTGCCTTGTTTGAAAATTTGCAGTTGGGCTGAATGTGGGAATTTGCTGGAAATTTGTGGTTAGCTGAGAGGAGACATGTTTGGTGCTTTGATTCATACCATCCTGAGCTTATCCAGTGGACATTTGTGGGCCTATGTTGAGTTGCCTTTGACGTAGTGATTTGAGAGGCACGCTGATTTCAGCTGTGCTTGGGTGTGGGGTTGGTAAGGAACCAGTTTCATAGCCAAGAAATGAGACGGGTCATGTGCTGTTTTTTTGGGTATTTTGTGCATGGCAAATGTGCAGCTGGTGGGCGGTAGTGTTTTTTTTAGGGAATTGAACAATTAGGGCATGACTGGGACTGACTAAGGCTAAGAGACTGGACAGTACGGAAACAGCACTGTGGTCCGTGGCCTGTCATACATACGCACATACGGCGCTTCGCGACAAATGTACGTTCAGCAGCGAGGTTAGCGTAACTAGACATGACGTAATTTTTATCTTCTTATCTTCTTACTTTAGTTGTTAGCCTGCACGCCTTTGACATCAGGGACATGCTATTAAATTCGCCCCACCGCGACCCGTCCATGCTATTCAATTCGCCCCACCGCGACACTGTTTATGAAAATCATGCTGGTATTAATTTAATAGCTATTTATAGAAGGGACTTAATGAAGAAACATAATATCACAACAAAACAACAACGACAAAAATAAATAAATAAATAAATAAATAAATAAATAAATAAATAAATAAATAAATAAATGAATGAATGAATGCGGAATGAAATAAAGTTTTCGGGCCGACGTCGGGCGGCGTCGGATGTCCTCGCGCACCTTGTGCGCGGAGCCATCCTACGCCCGACATCTGCCCGAGGGCCGTGGGCTTACTGGACGAGACAGCGGAACAAAAAACAGGAAGTACAGCAGGAATAACAACAATTGTCAGCACTGATTACAAGGCAGTACGGCTCACTGCCTTCCCGACGTGGACACGACAAAATATGGAAATCTATGATATTCCAGAGGGAGGGAGGTTTTTGCGACGTTGATATGCGAGGGATGATATTGGCTGATTAGCACGAACTATGGAGTCTATAGCCAAATCGATAAACACGTCCTGTCCAATTAATCTGCTCAGTCCCGAGAAAATGTGAACACCGCCCGATTGCAAGAGACATAGATCCACATGAGCCCCCGCAGTTACTAACGGGGGCTCATGAGGATCTATGCCTCTTGTTTGACACCACTTTGAATCCATGATCCTGGGACAGCTAGTTTTTGTTGTTCCTATTTAACAAATAGGAACGACTTTGAAATGGGGCTCGTCGGAGTGCATTTCGGAGCATGCACATGACGTTTTTGGCGTGCGGGGCAGAAATTCTGGCTAAGAAGAAACAAGATGAAAATGACGTCACGTCTAGCCACGCAAACCTTGCTGGAGAGCGTCATTTTGGCGCCAAGCGCCGTATGTATGTATGTATGTATGTGTGTGTGTGTTTGTGTGTGTGTGTGTGTGTGTGTGTGTGTGTGTGTGTGTGTGTGTGTGTGTGTGTGTGTGTGTGTGTGTGTGTTATGTGTGACAGCGACTAGAGCCTGCGTTTGAGGACGGACAAGCTTGAAATTTTATGATATTGTCCCTAAAAGAATAATCTCGAGGTAGTTTTTTTTGTTTTATTTGTTTTATTTTTATTTGTTATTAAGATGCTCATTAGCGAGAAAATAGCCATTTCACAAAAACCGGTTGATCAACACTGGAGTCCGTAATTTTTCTTATTTTTTACTAGATATATAGCTAGATAAAAGGAAGATATATTGAATGAGTTTGTTAACTAGCATTGAACCTCTAGAACCTTTTGAGTGATAATTAAATATTTTTGGCCCAAAAATATTTTCACGGTTTTGGGATTAATTAATTTCACGAATTATTTGAGATTAATCTCAAAACAATTGAATGGTTTTTTGTTGTTGTTAGTTTATTTTGTTTGTTTCATTGTTTGTTTGTTTTTTTTACGAAAAAAGCAATCTTCTCATTAACCCATATCATACTGAGGCTAAAAGCTTCAAATTTGTACTCTGCCACATGCAAGCTACCTTATAATAGTACTTACAGATAAGGATATGGACCAATGGCTTTAGTTCAAGGGTAGTGCCAGAATAGCTTGGAGCCTAAAGGCGCCAAGCTATTCTGGCACTACCTTTGAACTATTTTAGTCACACTTATTTCACACATTCCGAATGATAAGGGTTAATAAGGACACAATTTTGCATATACGGTATTTACATAAGCCTACAGTTTGTCTCGGCTGTCGCGTACGATTAGGTCAAATGTGACCTGTAAGCCCTAGGTGTGAAAATAAGATAATTTTCTGCATCACTTTTTTCAGAGTTATTTTTAAAACAGCTAACTTAATTTTGATTTTTTTATACGAAAAAAACCCATCTTTTAATTAATACCCGGATGATGTTTCATAAACAGTGTTTGCATAAGCCTGCTGTTTGTCCCGGCTCTGGGGTAGGATTAGGTCAAATTGTGACCTGTAAGCCCTAGATGTGAAAATCAGCAAGAACATTGCAAAGTTTGAAACTCTAATACGTAAACTGTTAGTACTGCGATGGATGACGTACAACATCGAGTCATCACTATAAATACGGCGTCGTACTAGTGATGCCATGACGTGAAGCTTGAAGTGACGTCATTTCGCTGCTCGTGCTATTATTCTTCTTCTGAATAGATATCGCTTAGCCAGACCACAGAGCTTACAAATGGCGGGAATCGCCGTGTGTCCGTCTTTATTTCTGTGTGCCAGTGTGTGTGGATCAGTGGGTGGGTTAGAGTAGGAGATGGATCCATAGGATAAGCTTGAAAATAGGAACAACTTTGGGGTGGGGTCCCATCTTGTTTGTTTGTTTGTTTGTGGTGTATTAACGCAGACTACGTCAGTTCGCACTGTACAGGTTAAAACACTGAGCATTGGGCTCAGTTGCATGGATGAGTTTAGTCCTGCGCCAGCCACTAAGCAATGTGCTCCGCAGGACTTTGCTCATCATGCAGCTGGCCCCAAATGCCGAAGTTTGTGACTTCAAACAAGATTAGGGAAGAGACAGACCGTGATAGTTCAAAGAATGTGAACGTGTAGTGCTGGTCACTGCCTTTTAACCCGTTCACTGCCGTGAAGAAAATGAACACCACCCAACCGCAAGGCGAACAGATCATTATGAGCCCCAGCAGCTGCCGTGGCTCATGAGGTTCTACGCCTTTTGCTGAAAGTACTTTATTTCAATATTATTTTGACGTCTGAGGATCTTCGAGGTTGAATTTAGGATTAAAAAACAAACAAACATAATCTGTGTGCCCTGGCAGTGAATGGGGTTAATACGCTGGAACCCTCGGAACATGTTCCAAGTTGTAAGTCACGGCGGATAACAAGTTTCTGCCATAAGCATAGACAAGACGCCAAACATCTCCAAGAGGCATAGATCCTCATGCGCCCTCCGGGCGCATGAGGATCTGTGCCTCTTGGTGATATTCGGAGTGTTGTCTATGCTTCAGGTACACACTGGTTATCCGCAGTGACCTCGCTCTCGGTCGCTGTTGGGAGTCGTTCGGCATAAACGTAACCTCACTATTAACGCACTGAACCCTGGGGTGGAAAGGAATTTACCTTTTAGGGCAATAAATATCTTTAATCTTGCACCTAAAGTTTCCATAGTTGGGAGTAATGGTACGCGCTAATTAAGGAAGTTCAAACGAAGTATTGAATGTTTTTGCGTCGCTCAGACCCAAAAAATCTATGCTTATTTGCTTGACATTTAACTTAAAGGAGGGGCGCTCGATATATCTTTGGATGGTCTACATCTTAAGACGTAGGATCTTCAAATGCAAAGAAATACCCAACGGAGAATATTAGTAAACGAAGTTGCCACTTTCCTTCTTCGCTGACAAGATTAGTAGCGACTGAATTCTATACTTATTTGTGTGTTTATTTTGAAAATATTAATAAATTGCGTTGCAACTGTTTTTTCTAAGCATGTTTCTTTTTCTGTGGGTTCTTCTCTGCATTTATACGCTTGGCAGTCCTCTTTTTGGTTTGGATTTTGTACTTAAAATGCGAAGGCTTATTAAACATCACGATTACACCACTAACCGTACAAACTTTCAAGTGCCTACGAGCTGCGGTTGTTTAGAGTACGGCTTCCAAAGAACATACTTCAGCATGTCTCCAAGAAGTAGCTGTTCGTGTGATTTTGGATCAATGGGCAACCTTGTCTTTCACAAGCCAATTGCGTAAAGAGAAACAAATAATCTTTGTGTGTGTGTGTGTGTGTGTGTGTGTGTGTGTGTGTGTGTGTGTGTGTGTAGGGGCACATGTCCTTCGTTACTGCTAAAACTTTGAATCGATTCATTGCATTGAAAACTGATAGGTAGGGTTTTGAAATGATACCCCTATTATTATTGTTAACTCATTTAAAGATATTTAGTCTTTTGAAAAAGAAACCAAATACAAATTTAAACTCTATATGGAGAGTTACAGAAATACCTTACATACCAGTCGGGAAGACCAGGAATAAGCTAAGTCAGATACACAAGAGTTAAAAAGCAAATTTAACAAGGGTGACCCTGTCACAGTGACGTCAAGTGTAAAGAGGGTAGGGCTGTGCGATTTCATATAGTTTAGTTCAGAAGTTATTGTCCAAAACTGTTACTGGACACTTGCAATAAACGCTTCTTTGACATTATGAATGTTGCGTGTAAAGGAGACAAACCAGTCAGGAGTAAGAGGCCATCGTGGGCCCGAGGATCTTTGCTTAATCTGTTCACCAAGCGTACCATCTTGGCTTGACTTCGCAAACGAAGATTCTATAGGAGTTGCCCACGGCGTCTGCAGGCAAGCTCGCGACTGCGGAGTCCAATCTGGGACAGGCAGGTACGACCGCAGTGGCTGCAGAGGGAGGTCTGGTCAGGGTTCTGAGTTGTGGCATCTCTGTTTTTTTCTCCTGAGCCGCTTGTCTTTAAGGCTAGCTCTGCGAGAGTCCTCAAAGGAGACGGCTGCCTTGTAGATGGTGGAGCGCCAGGTGTCGCGGTCCGCAGCAAGTGAAGACCACTGGCAGGCACTAAGTGACTTCTTGAGACAGTCTTTGTATCTCTTCTTTGGTGCCCCTCTATCTCTGTGTCCAGTGGTGAGCTCGCCGAACAGGGTGATCTTGGGTAGGCGATGATCCTCCATCCTGGAGACGTGCCCAGCCCAGCGGAGCTGTGTCCGCAGCAGCAAAGCCTCGATGTTCACAGTTTCTGCCTGTTCAAGGACCTCGACGTTTGTGACACAGTAACTCCAGTGAATGCCAAGGATGGTACGCAGGCAGCGCTGGTGGAAGCGTTCGAGGTGTCGTAGTTGGCTGCGGTAGAGAGCCCAGGACTCGGAACCATACAGCAGGGTGGTGAGGACGACACCTCTGTACACGCTGATCTTGGTGCCTGTTTTCAGCTGTTGATTGTGCCACACCCGCTTGTATAGACGCCCGAAAGCGCTGTTCGCTTTTGCCAGCCTGCTGTCTAGCTCCTTGTCCAGCTTGGCGTCTGATGTGATGATGCAGCCAAGGTAGGTAAACTGGTGCACTGATTTCAGTTCAGACTCGCCGATGGAGATGTGGGGAGGGCGATGTTCTACATTGGGTGCCGGCTGATGGAGGACCTCTGTCTTTTTCAGACTGACCTCGAGTCCAAAGAGCTGGGCAGCATCTGCGAAGCAGGACGTGATGCGCTGCAGGGCTCTCTCGCTGTGTGCAACGAGGGCAGCGTCGTCAGCAAAGAGCAGCTCACGAATCAGTTGGTCTAGGGTTTTGGTGTGGGCCTGCAGTCGTCTGAGGTTGAACAGACTGCCATGGAGACGATACCTGATGTACACTGCATCATCATCGTCGAGGTCCACTGTGGCCTTCTTCAACATCATGCTAAAAAAGATGGTGAAGAGGGTCGGTGCCAGCACGCAGCCCTGCTTCACACCGTTGAGAATGGGAAATGGTTCTGAGAGGTCATTGTTTAGTCTGACCTGGCCTTGCTGGTCCTCGTGTAGCTGGATGATCATGCTGAGGAACTTTGGGGGACAGCCAAGTCGCTCCAGGATCTGCCACATGCCTTGCCTGCTGACAGTGTCGAACGCTTTCGTTAGGTCGACAAACGTTATGTACAGCCCTTTGTTCTGCTCGCGGCACTTCTCCTGAACCTGTCTCAGCACAAAGACCATGTCGGTGGTGCTCCTGTTGGTTCTGAAACCACACTGGCCCTCTGGGAGGTGGTCTTCAGCGATGGTAGGTACCAGCCGATTCAGGAGCAGTCTTGCAAGAATTTTTCCGGCAATGGACAGCAGTGTAATTCCACGGTAGTTGGAGCAGGCAGACTTCTCTCCTTTGTTCTTGTAGAGGGTAATGACGACTGCATCGCGGAGATCCTTTGGTAGTGTTTCTTTCTCCCAGCAGCAGAGAAAGAGGTCGTGGAGCTTGTTGTGGAGTGCAGGGCCTCCATGTTTCCAGATCTCTGGTGGGATTCCGTCAATGCCTGCTGCTTTGCCACTCTTGAGCTGGTGGATGGCCGTGAGGGTCTCTTCAGCGGTGGGCGGTTCGCCCAATTCAACCTTTACTGGGAGGTGTGGGATTTGGAGGATGACTGCTTCTTGAACAGTGCGCTCAGCGCTGAAGAGGTCCTGAAAGTATTCCGACCAGCGGTTCAAGATGGAGGTATTATCAGGGGACTTTGTATCAGGTGCCTAGGGCCATACACTGCTTTCAGTGCTTCGTAAAAGCCCCTGTAGTCACCGTTGTCAGCACAAAGTTGGGTCCTCTGTGCGAGTCTGGTCCACCACTCATTCTGTAGATCTCTGAGCTTGCGCTGGAGACTGCTGCAGACGAGGCGGAAGGCAGTCTTCTTCACAGGACATGAGGGCTGGGCTAGGTGGGCCTGGTGGGCAGCTCTTTTTTTTTGCTAGGAGTTCCTGGATCTCTACGTCGTTTTCGTCAAACCAGTCTTTGTTCCTCTTTCTAGCGAAACCCAAGACTTCTGCAGAGGATTTTGCAATAGCAGTTTTCAGTTGTTCCCAGAGTGTTTCAGGGGAAGAGTCTGCTGGGTCAGCTGTGTCTTTGAGCCTGCGCTCTAAATCTGTCTGAAAGGCCGCTTTCACGTCGTCAAGCTGAAGGCTGGCAACATCAAGCCTTTTCTTGGGGAGCCCCCCTTTCTTGGGTTTTGGCTTGAAGTGGAGCCTGAGTTTGCAGCGGACGAGGCGGTGGTCAGTGTGGCACTCTGCGCTGGGCATCACTCTGGTGTGGAGGACGTCGCTGCGGTCCCTCTGACGCACTAGGACATAGTCGATAGGTGCCAGTGTTTGGAGCGAGGATGCATCCAGGTGGTTTTTCGACTGTCCTTTTGCTGGAAAGTGGTGTTGGTGATAACAAGCTGCTGCTCTGCACAGAACTCCAACAGTAGGCGGCCATTGTCATTGCAGTTCCCAACGCCATGCTTGCCGAGGACTCCTTTCCAGGCTTCAGAGTCCTGGCCCACTCTGGCGTTGAAGTCGCCAAGGATAATGACTTTGTCGTCTGCAGGGATGCTCTGTAGGAGGCTGCGCAGGTCAGCGTAGAACTTGTCCTTTTCTGCAGGCTCTGCCAGGAGGGTTGGGGAGTACACACTGAAAAGGGTGACGTGTTGCTGGTGTCTCAATGGGTGGCGCATGGACATGATGCGGTCTGAGTGACCGGTTGGTAGGTTTTCCAACTTAGTCGCAATGGAGGTCTTGACCAGGAAGCCCACGCCTGAGAGCCGTCTTTCTGATGCAGACCTGCCTGACCAGTAGAGGGTGTAGCCAGCGCCAAGTTCTTGGAGACTGCCTTCGTCCGGGAGACGTACTTCGCTGAGCGCGGCGATGTCGATGTTAAGCCTCCGCACTTCATGGGCAATGAGGGCGGAGCGACGTTCAGGGCGTCCGCTGTCTGCTGTGTCGAGCATGGTTCGGATGTTCCCGCATGCTACATTAAGTCCGGTCGTGGTCGTCATGAGAGTGGATCCATTGTTTTTACTTGTTTTTTGACCGCAGGAAAAGATGCCCGTTGACCGCGGCTAGCCAACTGGGGTTGTGAGGGGATGAGCTTTGGTTAGGCCACCTTTTCTAGGCCCCTCTCCGTGTGGAGCAAGCAGTGCTGTCCTTAGAGAAGGCTGCTTAGTCGTTCAGGGTGTGCCGAGTGACATTGTCATCCCCAGGTCAACATCAGGCGACCAATAATCCTGAACCGCCTGCATGCAGGTTTGAGACTGCAGCTTCCAGTGACATCTTTCACCTTCCGTTTCGCCCCTCGCCCGTCGCTACAGGACTTGGAATGGTCTGTGTCATGGTCCGTGGACGTTTCCTAAAGCCTGCGCGGTGGAGCTTTTTGGTGGAGTGCAGTGTGCGCAGTACTGGCCCCACCCTTTAAACCCTTGGTTCGTCTGCCATGGCCTAGCAAGCTGGGACGGTGGCATCGAGGTCCTCGGGTCGTAGGTTTTATATCAGACTGTCCTTGTCCTAGTCTCTGGCTCAAAAACCTTCCCCGGAGACACGGGGGCTTTGAGGTCAGGGTTTTCCTCCCTTAGCCTTTCCGCAGCCAAGCGGCCAGTCCTGCAAGGCAGCAGGCAGCCTTTGGTTATACAAAACCTAACCTGCAAGGCAGCAGGGGACTCGTGGAGGGCGGGGTCGTCTATGTCCCGTGCAAATGTGAACATCTGCCCACTGCCCAAGCGTACACAGGGACTGTTTTCACACTACATGATGCAGCAGTTCCTGGAGCGTGGACCATGGTGTTTGGGCGCAACATCTAAAGAACACTCTCTCTACAAGACGACATCACGCACTTGTGGCTGAACGTCGCCAGTTAAGAGCAGCTAGAAACGTATGGAGTCCCCCCCCCCCCTCCCACGTATAGTTCTCCAACAATACACCACTTGTCTTACGAACTTTGAAACTTTTTAAAATTAATTAATTCCAGGATAAAGCTTTTCTTCTAGCTTGGCTTGTCCCTCAAATAAAACATCAAACAGCAACAAATAAGAAGTAAAGTTGACACCCACCACCACCACCTTCAGCAACAACAACAGTAACAAAACCCGAAATATCTGTACAGTAATTAGCCTGATTTTCAATGGTAAAAATAACGATGATTGATGTTTTAAGAAGAAAGAGGATACTAATTACGTCGGCGTGCTTTGAATGATTCCAAGAGTGAGATTATTTGTTGTGTGGAAGTGAGTTCCTTTCAGTTGCAGCAGAAAAATAAAGCCTACTTTTAAACAGACCTGTAAGGAAGAACTAGATTAAGTTTAGAAGATTTCTTGTCGATGCAGATTTAATAATAATAAAAAAAAATGGTTATTTGCGTTTGCGAATCTTGAAACATTAAATGCATAGACGACCTGTGAGACTGACGTTAACCCCTCAACTGCCGGGACAAAGCGTACGCTCTCCAGTTGCAAGAGAAATAAACCCACATGAGCCCCCGCTGTCGCGGGGGCTCATGAGGATTTATGTCTCTTGTTAGTCCTGTGTTTTTTTTATGCCGAATTTTGTCCCATTTACACCCCAATTCTTCACGCGAATGTCGGCCATTGTGCAGCCATTTCTGACGCACAGTTCGTGATCACTGACAGTCAAGGGGTTAAAGCTCGCTGAAAACACTATGAATTTTACACAGGACAATTGACCTCTGAACGACCTCGACTCTTGCTTTTTCCAAGGGGACAAAACCTATCATTGCGAATGTCCAAATTATTTAGTTGCCGCGGTAGCTCTTCTTCATATGTGACGGGGAAAGGAGGATTGGTTTCATTCAAACCGATCAGTGCCCGTTGACACAAATTGTGTTTGTACATTCTTTTTTAATTCAACACCAAAATGCCCTATCTTACCCATGGATTCAAAGTGGTGTCAGCAAGAGGCTTAGATCTTCATGAACCCCCGCAGTTGCGATGGCTCATGAGGATCTATACCTCTTGGAGTTGGGTGGTGTTCAGATTTTCTCGTCAATGAACGGGTTTAAGTTCATTTTCCCACGTAAACTTCGCAGTATTTTCGGGCGCATTGAGGGATGCTCCTTAGAACTTTGACATGAGTTTAACTGGCATGAAACATGAGTCCACTTCAGTCCGTGCGTTGTGGTCTTTCGATTTTGTAAGCACGTCGCACGCCTTCTCTTGTGTTCTGTTGTTCGTTGTGTTTGCTAACCAGCTTCGATAAACTGAAGAATTCTGAACTTTACCGAAGCACTAAAGAGAGAGTGCTAGCCCCAGATTCAAAAGTTCCTCACTTTTATTACGGGCAATCAAATCCTTGGACTTTCACTTTCATTGCCAAATGGTATAGATGGATCGTATAAAACACCAGACCCAGCCCAACGCCGTCCTACATAGGTTATGTATGTTTAACACAGATGTTGCTGATATATCTCTGTGACATCTCCTGCCTAAAAGAATATATGTCTCTGGTTTGAAACTATATTTTAATCAGTTTAATTTAATCACTTAAAATAATCAGTTAACTACGTTGTACTTGCCCTTGCTACCCAGAAAACAAAGGACCTCGGGCTCACGACGGCCGCAGTGGCAGTGGCTTTGCGGCAGTCATGGGCCCGAAGACGCTTTCTTCATATTTTGGATATCTCTTTGACTTAAAGCCTAGCTATACTGACGAGCAAAAGAAATGCGACTTTATTTAGATCATCTGACGCACTTCATGTTTCCGATGAAACAAATGTTCACCCATTTCTTTCGTCATGCAGCATGGTACTGTCGTCCGTGTTCTGCAGCCTGTTCCGCATTGTAAACCATTCCTAAATTTGAAAGAAGAAGGGGTGGTGGGTGGGGTTTTATATGGTGATACCTTCATGGGTCCATAACGATTTCCCCCATGAATAATCATTACCCTTGAATGCGGACAATATCTTGTCCGCGGTTGACAACAAGCTGTTACATCATTTTGTTATTGTCGAGGAGTTATACCACCAAAGCTATTTGTGAATAGCATTTAGCCTGTGTTAGATATAGCGATACAAACGCAGAAATGCATATAAATTGTCAGCAAACCATTCATATGTCATTTTCGAAAGACTTTAAATAGCAGAAGACTCGGACCCATGCTTGACGTAGCTCTGCAATCGATTTGATACTGATTCTCATGTTGTATCACCCTCACTGTCACTAAACAGTAGCCATCATCATCAAACGGCAGACGCGGAGGCTCACGAGGCTTTTTGCGTCTTGCTGAGCACATTTGTATCTGAGTTCCCTGGCAAGACGTGCGCGCAACTTGTGGTGGTTTCAGAATATGTCATTGCCACTGCCGCCAGGGAAGGAATCGACTTTCTTCGCAGTAAAACAAAAGACCCTCCTCGGGACGACATCGGCCTAAGCTGGCTCGCGCACGGCCGTGCGCGGGCCAGCTTAGGCCGACGTCGGCCCGAGGACCTTTTGCTCAACGATTTATGACTGTTGACGTCAAGTGTCTTCCTGTACTGACGTTTCTGGGGATGTTTGGCATTTGCGCTACTATGTATGTGTACAGTTAAACGATCTGTCTTACGAGGCTAACTGATTACTAGGTTAATTATCATACATTCTTTTACAAGTCCGGAATCTTTTCAGTTTTGATGCCCTGCCGTTCAAACTGATTTTCCAGTGCAGCCTTTTGCGACTGCGACTGAAATTTGAACAACGAAACTTCAGTTTTGAAGAATACGTTTATTTGTACTGACGAAGTAAAAATCAGTCTTTGCCTCTAGCTGCCAGAGATACTTCTGCCATTGAATGCTCAGATCTAGAGAGTTTTGGAGGGTCAAGCAGACTTGAAACAGGGTTAGTAGTTAACATCTCCTCTACAAGCGTTCTCAGTATGTCTTATAATGATGCTGGGTACAAAAGCTAGCTTAACTTACAAAAGTTTGAATGTACGACGTAAAAAGGAAAGATTTTTCCGCTCTTCTCCTCCTTTGTAAGTAGGAGACATTTATCAGGAACAGGAGGAAACCTCTGTTACGTGTGCTTAGTTACGTGGATTGTGAAAGAATGGTAAATAGTAAAATATCGGAGTTGAGGCAAGATTTATATCATGAAAGCTCAAGGTTAATGATTGATTAGCTTGGCGCCTTTCCAGGCGCCAAGCTAATCAATCATTAACCTTGAGCTGTCATGATCAATTCATCTCCCGCGTTTGGCGTCAGCAGGGAAAGAGTTTGTCCTGGTTGAACTCAAAATGAGTCTAGTTGAACTTAAAGATTCTAGATATTTTACCTCAGGTTTATCCCCCAGTATGCAAAAGTTCATAGGGCGGACGTCCGACCAATCTGTTTGGCCCTTCGTACGGAGGAGCGCGGGCCAGTTAACGCTGTTGTCGTTACGAGGCCAATGCGCAAATAATTAGTAGTCGAAGTTCATCCGGGCGCAGACCGCTTTAGATGAACGAGTTTAGTTTTTCAACTCTCTTAACCCTTTGAGTGTCGACAGCCATTTTGGCCGAGGTGATTCCTATAGAAATCACCTCGACCAAAATCGCTGCCGATACTCAGAGGGTTAATAGCGGCATTTCCTTCGGGAAATTAACTCGAGTAAGCTCATTACTCTGTGTTCTGACAAACAAAATCAAGTCTTTTAGCAGACGTCACATCTGTTTGATAAAATGATGATACGTTCTTAGCCTTTAGTGCTTCGATCACTCTTCCTCCAATTTTTTTAAATTCATTCACTAGTCATCTCGGACAAAATCTTCCGCTTTCTGAAAGAAGCCAATTTGTTTTTACAAAATTTGAGTCTCTGTAGTCTATATAAATATGACTGTTCTTATGAACTTCAAAAGTATGTAGACAGGTACGATTGACCTGTGCGACGTTTTAGCCAAGAATACTTAAAAACTGTATTATATCATGTTTTAAGACCTTTCTCTTAGTCTTGCTGACCAGACTTTTACCCTTCCCGCCGCGAGGTGGCTTTAGTCGCCTGCTCGGCCTTAAACCCCAATAACTAACTAACTAACTAGTCATCCAGCTTTATTCCTTTGTTGTCAGAGAAGCTCGAGCCTTTCATGTGTATTTCCCAACGTTGGAGTTCATTTTATGGGATCTTGAAAGGTTTGATATCAAGTTCAGAAGAAAATCGAGCTAATGCTGACAGACGTCAAACTCAAAGAAGAAGCGATTTAAAATAGTCTGCTTTACGCTAAACTACTTGCCGGTCGCAGGAGATAAATGGATCATGACAGCTCCAGGTTAATGCTTGCTTAGCTTGGCGCCTTAACAGGCGCCAAGCTAATCAAGCATTAGCCTTGAGCCGTCATGATCAATTCATCTCCCGCGTTTGGCGTCAGCAGGGAAAGAGCGTGTCCTCTGTGAACTAAAAATGCGTCGTAGTTGAACTAAAAGGTTCTAGGTATTATACCTCAGATTTAGCTCCCGGTATGCGAAAGTTCCTAGGGCCGTCGTCGGACCAATCAGTTTGGTTCTTCGTACGGCCGTAGAAAACTTGCGTGTTAACATCTCTTTGATGCCTTCGATTTTTTTGTTTGTTGTTCTTTTGATTTCGAGAGGGATTCTACACTCACTGCCTTCAATCACGAATATTTCGGAAATGCATTTGTAAAAAAAAAAAAAAAATGCATTGAAGAGGGCATTTGAAAGTTTAGTGAACACGCATTACATTCCAAAAGCGTGTAGGCTTTTAAAACCCTTCCCTGCCACTGCACGTACATTTTTGTTTCTGAAATCTTTCCTCATTCAACGACCAAAAGCCACAACCGTCCAAGGAACATGGATACGAATTGGTCTCAGCAAGAGGCATACATCCTCATGAGCCCCCGCAGTGGCGGGGGCTCATGAGGATCTATGCCTCTTGCGGTTGGATCGTGTTCGTTTTTCCTCGGCATTGAAAGGGTTACATCTATCTTATGCCACCAGAAGTCAGGGAAGGGGCGAACAGCCCTCCGCAGCCTTTGCCCTTTTCATTGATACACTACTGCTTGAAATAAATTTGACTATGATACTGATAGTTCCAAGGGTGGAGCCAGAATAGCTTGGCGCCTGAAGGCGCCAAGCTATTCTAGCACCACCCTTGAACTAACATTTTTTCTGTCTCGTACTCTGTAATGTAGCCTTCATAGGACAATAAGCAAATTTTACAAAAACCAGCTTCAGGATTTCTTAACACGCTGTCAATGTGTGTCCTCTCTTATTACAGCTGTTCGCAATGTCTACGTTACTAATGTTCTTAGTACGTCTTCCAATAATAGTACGTCTTCCAATAATAGTACGTCTTCCAATAATAGTACGTCTTCCAATACTGCTGTGCAACTTCTGAGGTTCAAACGTGGTAAAATGAAAGACTTTTTTTCTGCTTTTGTTCTCTACTTTGTACGCAGAAGAGTTTCCATCGCTGCGCATAAGGTGCAGTAGAAACACCTCTGTTACACGCGTCTATTCACATGGACTGAGAACGGAAGAGGAGAAAGATTTACGGGCAAGGCAAGACATCGTCAAGAAACGGAAGTATCATTGAATTTTAGCAACCAAAGCCTACCCTGGTGCAGATCGCTTTTAGAATGTGTGGTGCCTTCGTGTTAACCTTCAGAGACGGAACGCAGAAAAGATGAGTTTATTGACTTTTGGTAAAAACATTCTCTCCTCAAAGTGCATGAAAGCTGGACATCAATCGTTAAGTTTTTAGCGTTTGTTCTGTCTAATCGAACAGCTTGTCGGCCCCACGTCTGTAGTTGTATATCAGCACAGTTGTAAAAAGACTTATTCCTAAATCAAAATCAGATCAAATACGGTAGGCTCAGCCCTATTACAGCGAGAAAAGCAAAGGTTGTGCCCCTTAATAGCAAGGACTAAAGGGGTTGTTTTGCTCCATAGTTCTGGTCATTGCGTCATGCGTCCTCGTAGAAGACGTACTGTTGTTAGTGAGGTTTCGTTTTGCAATGAATGACTCCTAACATGGAACAAGAGCGAAGTCACGGCCGATAACTTTTTCCGTAAGCGTAGACAATGCTCCAAACATCTCCAAGAGGCACAGATCCTCATGAGCCCGGAGGGCTCATGAGGATCCATGCCTATTGGAGATGTTTGGAGTGTTGTCCTTGATTATGGTACAAGATGGTTATTCGCTCTTGTTCGTTGTTGGGAATCGTTCGTTTCAAACGCAACCTCACGAATACCGGATAAGTATCTCAAACTGTGGATATCAATGACGCAACTCCTTTCAAGCAACAGACATATATACGCTCATGTACACCTGCAGTTGCAAGGAATCATGAAAATATACGCCACTTGCAGATGGGGAGGACTTAATGAATCCACAGAATGTTTGAAATCCGTGCAATTGTTGACCTACTTCTGATGTACTATCCTGCTGTAGTGTGCCAGGGTTGAATGGGTTAATGCGAAAACTGTTGGTTGCTTGGATCTGAGACTGAATGTTTAAGATGGAATAGCTTTGGGGAAAACTGCCCGGTGAAGGCAAATGACAATGATACAATGAAAATCTCGCATTTAACAAAAATGGACTTGACGTCGTTTGCCTTCAAATGGCAGGAACAGTGTGCTGTTTGGTATTTCAAGTCCGTAGTAATACGTTTTGGTATACAAATTCCACACTTTTCATATTGGTTATGCCAGAACCAGCAATCCAGAATCCGATGCTTTATGTTTTATATGTTTATGACTCAGCAGTTATGATCATGTGAAATGTGGATGTTGGATTCTCAGTGTGGATTTATACGTCTAGAATACATGTACTCTACACAAACCTACTCCCCCCCCCCCCCCCAAGTCACAGGCTTATATCGACCAAACAAACAATAATTAGGACCATCAGAAATCTAGAGTGGGACTTTCAGAGTGGATTAATTACTTAGATCAAACTCAGCTCGTACTTCCTGAATGCCATAATACTTTTTCTCCCAAAGCCCTAGGCTTAAATCGACCAAACAACTTACTCTTTGTTTCGGTTTTCCGTCGGGAGAGCTTTTTTCTTCGCAACTCGTTCGCGACGTGCCGCAACAAAATACGCAGTATAAAACCGCCTATCCAAATGCAGCTCGTCTTGAATATGTTAAACACGGTGACCCTTAAGGTGGAATTTCCTAATCAGAAGACCAAAGACACATGTGTATCGCTAGCACTAAATATCACGAGAGCTACGTCTAGATCGCACTACGATCGTTATCACTACAAGCTGATGATGATGATGATGATGCTAATAATAATAATAGTAATAATATGTAATAATGATGATGGATGATGATGATAATAACGGGTATTTATATAGCTCTTAACTCATTCGCGGCCAGCCGCATCCGGATGCGGCTGGCCGCGAATAAATTACTCTAACCTCTGAGCTCTTTACCATCTGTACAAGACAATAAAAATACAATGGCATTTGCATAAGCAAGACACAATACACGAAGGCACCATTTTTACAATGAATTACACAACAGTGCATACATAATATGTTACATTTAACATTCAGTCTAAGTTATCATAACACTACGATCGCCAGCACTACAAGTCGCTAGCACTATGTGTCGCTAGCACTACGTGTCACTAGCACTGCGCAACAACATATCGCTAAGTAGTTCCAACGCCCTTAGGTCAAACGGCCGTTTGCGCTATAGAGCATACGGCTATCGAATCGTTTGTGATACCTATTGCTAACTGGTTTCAGTCAAAGATTACCTTAAGGAGTAGGCATATCAAACATGGTAGTTCAAGGGTGGTGACAGAATAGCTTGGCGCCTGTAGACGCCAAGCCGGCTATTCTGTCACTACCCTTGAAATATCATGATCGACCCATATGTTGAGGTTTATTTTAAGGGTGAATGGAACAAGTGCCTGCGACGGATCATGAAGGTCTTCTGGCCAAACATGATTACAAACGAGGAACTACGGAAGAGAGCAGGCGCAGACAGCATCGCTGAAACCATCGCCACACGGAGATGGAGATGGCTAGGCCACGTTTGCAGAATGTCACTCGACTCATTACCAAGGGTGGCACTGAGATGGACACCACAGGGGAAGAGAAACCGTGGGCGACCAAAGGAGACGTGGCGCCGAACCGTGGAGCGAGAGCTCAAGAACAGAGACCTTACTCTGCAAACAGCACCCAAAATAGCAGCTGACAGACAAAAGTGGCGCTCCCTTGCCGTCGCCTCAAGCACCAGACGGCGCAGAGAGGACTGAACTGAACTGAATGGATTAAACGAAACTGTTCAAACTCAGAAGTTAGCTAATTATCTACAATGACTTCTCTGTGTTAAAATAATCGTATTTTTCTGTCAACAAAGGCGCACCATAAATCAATTTGTGCGAAAGCTTAAAATGTTGAAATGAACTGTTGACACGCCTCGTTCAAAGCACGAGGACGCAGATCTATACCTTGTGTCATTAAATGCACGTGCAAATGTTGAAAAAAGAGTAATCTGAAATTCCGTTTACATCACTTTCGATCCGCAGGACAAGGTAAATTGAATGTCAAATTATTTTGGGCCTTGCCTTAACCCTCATCATTCGGAATACACCAGTGTATGAAATAAGTTTGACTAAAATAGTTCAAGGTTGGTGCCAGAATAGCTTGGCGCCTCTAGGCGCCAAGCTATTCTGGCACCACCCTTGAACTAAAGCCATTGGTCCATATCTTTATCTGTCGGTACTATAATGTAGCTTGCATATGGCGGTGTACAAATCTGAAGCTTTTAGTCTCATTATGATACGGATTAACGCGATCTGCTCCGTGGCGGGCTTTGATTGCTAAAATTTTCGCCGATCAACGGGTTATCAATGTTGACTTGCCTCAGCTAAGACTTGTATACCCTTATTTTCACAATCTTTATGATAGCATTTTCACTGACTGCTGAGCGTAATGGATGGAACTCTCCTGCGTACAAAGAAGAAAATGAGCAGAAAAGTCGTTCATTTTTACATTCAATTTTCATTATTTAAGTTATCCTTTTTGTCCAGCATTTTTGTAAGACAAACTATTCACTAAGAACATTTATAAAGGAGAGATTGTGACGTGTTAACGCGTTACTGCCTCGAGTAGGTCGTCTATGGCCAAATGAGAAGGAGAGTAGAACAGTGTTTCATTTTGCGACATTAAGTATTCATAATTTAAGTTATCCTTTTGTCCAGCATTACTGCAAGACATACTATTTACTACGAACATTTGTAAAGGACATATTGCGATCTATTAACCTGTTACTATACTGCTTCCAACAGGTCGCCATGGGGCCAAATCAAAAACAAAAAAAAAAAAAAAGCAGAAAACGCTTTTATTTTACGACATTCAGTTTTCATAATTTATGTCAGTTCTTTGTCCAGCGTACAAAGAACATTTAGAAATGAGATATCGCGATCTATTAACCCTTGACTGCCTCGAGTATCGCCTACGGCCAAATCAGAGCCGCTATTAACCCATTTAACTCCAAAACCCTACTGCAGGAGATGGTTTGAGCATGATAATTCAAGGGCAGTGCCAGATTAGCTTGGCGCCTTAAGGCGCCAAGCTAATCTGGCACTGCCCTTGAATTATCATGGTCACTGCCCTTGAATTATCATGGTCGATCCCTTGAATTATCATGGTCGATCCATTCATGGTCGATCCATCTCCTGCACCTGGTACATACTCGTTAGGTAACATCTCCAAAATGTGAGAAATGTGGCCGTGGGGTTAAGTGAGTTAAGATGCAAAGACTTGATCGCACACATCGGCTGGAGCTGACTGCGATCTCAGTGCGGCTCCGAAAATGGAAGCCCAAAAATTGAGCGCGCACTTGAAATTCGTTGCCTTCTGCCTATAGATGGGTCTTTTATTGCCCCGCGATCACTGTATGAGAGCAGTTTCCACGGCAACTGTTTGAAATTAGTTTGCACGCGCATTCATATTGAATGGGGTACTCAGTGTATTTGTGAAACCTAGTCAATGCGGAACAAACACGTGCACCACTACACCCGAGAAAAGAAAGCGTCAATATGCCCATGCACATGGAAATGTTACGTAATTACTTTCAGACTTTAAAAAAGGACAGGGACGGATCAGTTACCTCGAGGGGGGCGGGGGGTCTAGGCCTTACTTCTTGTGGCCGAACAATAAAAGAACGGGCGAGGCCTGGGGGTGTGTGTGTGGGGGGGGGGGGGGTGGGTAGTGTGAAGGCGCGTGTGTGTGCATACTCCCACACCACTCAACCAAAATATCAAACAACGGGGGTAGCGGGGTGGAGGGGGGGGGGGGTGGGGGATTGGGGTGGAGGGGGTGGGGTAAAAGCACGTGCACGCGCGTGCGCGCGCGCGCGCGCGTGTGTGTGTAAACTGACTCGTCAAACGAGGAGTGGGGGGAGGGGGGAAGGGGACGGGGGGGGGGGGGGGGGGGGGTTGGTTGGTTTGTTTCCAAACGCCCCCAAAAGCGAATTAGTTATAGAATTTCAAAGAATTTTGGGTCGGGGCGGGGGGGGGGGGGGGTGTCAGGAACCCCTGGACCCTCCCCCCAAGATCCGCTCCTAAGGTAATTCTCCTCTACAAATGTGTTCATTCAGGCTAAATTAATTGCAGATACAGTGTTCATGTAGAAACTGTTATTAAAATGTTTTGCACTTTTCTATGTAAACAAGAAATGGGGTGTCAACCTCTTTTAACTTAAAAAGAAATTGCTGCACTTGTTTTCAGGTTTTTGGGGATTCGTGTTCACTTTGGAGCCAAGCTAAGATTCCTATTTGCTGAATGCAAGACACCTTAACTTGAATAACGATATTATGTTTGTTTCACAATTATTTTGCTTATTAATCGCTCCAGTAACAAGTCCGCCCATCTGAGTTTGAAAACATGTTAAAGTGACCAGTTCCAGGGCGGGCTTTGATTGCTAAAGTTTGCCGATACACCCTTTTTTTCACAATCCATATGACTAGACACACGTAACACATGCTTACTGCTGCTTCTGGTACCGTCGGGGAACTCTTTGCGTAGCAAAGGAAAAAGAGCAGAATGGTACTTATTTTACCCCATATGTCTGATTAGCCCTTTGTGTGGCCTTCTTGTAAGACACACTAAAAACATTTATAAAGGAAATATTGTAAACTAAAAATCTGTATTGCCTTCATGGATCAGTTTGCTGTAATAGAACAATTTAATGTTCCTTGATACATTGTATTGATTTCGGGATGTATTGTTGTCGAGCTCATCAAACTGCAATTGTCTGACTTCTGTAATTTGAACTGCAACGGAGCACAATTAATGCATGTCTGTTGTTCCCACTCCTTCCGACACAATAATTATGCACATTGATAAATCTGTACCATTCATGTCACGTAAGAATGGGAGAGATGTCGTTTGCGTATAAACCCTTCACTGCCGATGCGCAGCAAAACGCCCGAATGCGACTGCAGACGGAAGTTGTCCAGCAGTGAATCTGCGACTGAGGGGGCACAGCTCATTCGAGGTGCCCCGCATCGATATCTACGCAATTGTTGTTTAGCGTTGCCCCCGGTGACCACGCTATGCTACTGCACCGCAGCTGCTGACGCAGGGGCCTGTGAATGAGTTAACCCATTTGAGACGTACTGTACGGCGGATACGTTGCATACAACCACGGATCCACCGTATCCGAATGCAGCACGTCTCGAACGTGTTAATTTAGCGAGGTTACGTTTGCAACGAACGACTCTCAACAACGAACGACAGCGAAGTAACGGTATACACAAGTTCCTACCATAAGCATAACCAACACTAGCACTTCATAAGAACGACAGCGAAGTAACGGTATACACAAGTTCCTGCCATAAACATAACCAACACTAGCACTTCATAAGAACGACAGCGAAGTAACGGTATACACAAGTTCCTACCATAAGCATAACCAACACTAGCACTTCATAAGAACGACAGCGAAGTAACGGTATACACAAGTTCCTACCATAAGCATAACCAACACTAGCACTTCATAAGAACGACAGCGAAGTAACGGTATACACAAGTTCCTACCATAAGCATAACCAACACTAGCACTTCATAAGAACGACAGCGAAGTAACGGTATACACAAGTTCCTACCATAAGCATAACCAACACTAGCACTTCATAAGAACGACAGCGAAGTAACGGTATACACAAGTTCCTACCATAAGCATAACCAACACTAGCACTTCATAAGAACGACAGCGAAGTAACGGTATACACAAGTTCCTACCATAAGCATAACCAACACTAGCACTTCATAAGAACGACAGCGAAGTAACGGTATACACAAGTTCCTACCATAAGCATAACCAACACTAGCACTTCATAAGAACGACAGCGAAGTAACGGTATACACAAGTTCCTACCATAAGCATAACCAACACTAGCACTTCATAAGAACGACAGCGAAGTAACGGTATACACAAGTTCCTACCATAAGCATAACCAACACTAGCACTTCATAAGAACGACAGCGAAGTAACGGTATACACAAGTTCCTACCATAAGCATAACCAACACTAGCACTTCATAAGAACGACAGCGAAGTAACGGTATACACAAGTTCCTACCATAAGCATAACCAACACTTGCACTTCATAAGAACGACAGCGAAGTAACGGTATACACAAGTTCCTACCATAAGCATAACCAACACTAGCACTTCATAAGAACGACAGCGAAGTAACGGTATACACAAGTTCCTACCATAAGCATAACCAACACTAGCACTTCATAAGAACGACAGCGAAGTAACGGTATACACAAGTTCCTACCATAAGCATAACCAACACTAGCACTTCAAAAGAACGACAGCGAAGTAACGGTATACACAAGTTCCTACCATAAGCATAACCAACACTAGCACTTCATAAGAACGACAGCGAAGTAACGGTATACACAAGTTCCTACCATAAGCATAACCAACACTAGCACTTCATAAGAACGACAGCGAAGTAACGGTATACACAAGTTCCTACCATAAGCATAACCAACACTAGCACTTCATAAGAACGACAGCGAAGTAACGGTATACACAAGTTCCTGCCATAAGCATAACCAACACTAGCACTTCATAAGAACGACAGCGAAGTAATGGTATACACAAGTTCCTACCATAAGCATAACCAACACTAGCACTTCATAAGAACGACAGCGAAGTAACGGTATACACAAGTTCCTACCATAAGCATAACCAACACTAGCACTTCATAAGAACGACAGCGAAGTAACGGTATACACAAGTTCTTACCATAAGCATAACCAACACTAGCACTTCATAAGAACGACAGCGAAGTAACGGTATACACAAGTTCCTACCATAAGCATAACCAACACTAGCACTTCATAAGAACGACAGCGAAGTAAGGGTATACACAAGTTCCTACCATAAGCATAACCAACACTAGCACTTCATAAGAACGACAGCGAAGTAACGGTATACACAAGTTCCTGCCATAAGCATAACCAACACTAGCACTTCATAAGAACGACAGCGAAGTAACGGTATACACAAGTTCCTACCATAAGCATAACCAACACTATCACTTCATAAGAACGACAGCGAAGTAACGGTATAAAACAAGTTCCTGCCATAAGCATAACCAACACTAGCACTTCATAAGAACGACAGCGAAGTAACGGTATACACAAGTTCCTACCATAAGCATAACCAACACTAGCACTTCATAAGAACGACAGCGAAGTAACGGTATACACAAGTTCCTACCATAAGCATAACCAACACTAGCACTTCATAAGAACGACAGCGAAGTAACGGTATACACAAGTTCCTACCATAAGCATAACCAACACTAGCACTTCATAAGAACGACAGCGAAGTAACGGTATACACAAGTTCCTGCCATAAGCATAACCAACACTAGCACTTCATAAGAACGACAGCGAAGTAACGGTATACACAAGTTCCTGCCATAAGCATAACCAACACTAGCACTTCATAAGAACGACAGCGAAGTAACGGTATACACAAGTTCCTGCCATAAGCATAACCAACACTAGCACTTCATAAGAACGACAGCGAAGTAACGGTATACACAAGTTCCTGCCATAAGCATAACCAACACTAGCACTTCATAAGAACGACAGCGAAGTAACGGTATACACAAGTTCCTACCATAAGCATAACCAACACTAGCACTTCATAAGAACGACAGCGAAGTAACGGTATACACAAGTTCCTACCATAAGCATAACCAACACTAGCACTTCATAAGAACGACAGCGAAGTAACGGTATACACAAGTTCCTACCATAAGCATAACCAACACTAGCACTTCATAAGAACGACAGCGAAGTAACGGTATACACAAGTTCCTACCATAAGCATAACCAACACTAGCACTTCATAAGAACGACAGCGAAGTAACGGTATACACAAGTTCCTGCCATAAGCATAACCAACACTAGCACTTCATAAGAACGACAGCGAAGTAACGGTATACACAAGTTCCTACCATAAGCATAACCAACACTATCACTTCATAAGAACGACAGCGAAGTAACGGTATAAAACAAGTTCCTGCCATAAGCATAACCAACACTAGCACTTCATAAGAACGACAGCGAAGTAACGGTATACACAAGTTCCTACCATAAGCATAACCAACACTAGCACTTCATAAGAACGACAGCGAAGTAACGGTATACACAAGTTCCTACCATAAGCATAACCAACACTAGCACTTCATAAGAACGACAGCGAAGTAACGGTATACACAAGTTCCTACCATAAGCATAACCAACACTAGCACTTCATAAGAACGACAGCGAAGTAACGGTATACACAAGTTCCTGCCATAAGCATAACCAACACTAGCACTTCATAAAAACGACAGCGAAGTAACGGTATACACAAGTTCCTGCCATAAGCATAACCAACACTAGCACTTCATAAGAACGACAGCGAAGTAACGGTATACACAAGTTCCTGCCATAAGCATAACCAACACTAGCACTTCATAAGAACGACAGCGAAGTAACGGTATACACAAGTTCCTGCCATAAGCATAACCAACACTAGCACTTCATAAGAACGACAGCGAAGTAACGGTATACACAAGTTCCTACCATAAGCATAACCAACACTAGCACTTCATAAGAACGACAGCGAAGTAACGGTATACACAAGTTCCTACCATAAGCATAACCAACACTAGCACTTCATAAGAACGACAGCGAAGTAACGGTATACACAAGTTCCTACCATAAGCATAACCAACACTAGCACTTCATAAGAACGACAGCGAAGTAACGGTATACACAAGTTCCTACCATAAGCATAACCAACACTAGCACTTCATAAGAACGACAGCGAAGTAACGGTATACACAAGTTCCTACCATAAGCATAACCAACACTAGCACTTCATAAGAACGATAGAGAAGTAACGGTATACACAAGTTCCTACCATAAGCATAACCAACACTAGCACTTCATAAGAACGACAGCGAAGTAACGGTATACACAAGTTCCTACCATAAGCATAACCAACACTAGCACTTCATAAGAACGACAGCGAAGTAACGGTATACACAAGTTCTTACCATAAGCATAACCAACACTAGCACTTCATAAGAACGACAGCGAAGTAACGGTATACACAAGTTCCTACCATAAGCATAACCAACACTAGCACTTCATAAGAACGTCAGCGAAGTAACGGTATACACAAGTTCCTACCATAAGCATAACCAACACTAGCACTTCATAAGAACGACAGCGAAGTAACGGTATACACAAGTTCCTACCATAAGCATAACCAACACTAGCACTTCATAAGAACGATAGAGAAGTAACGGTATACACAAGTTCCTACCATAAGCATAACCAACACTAGCACTTCATAAGAACGACAGCGAAGTAACGGTATACACAAGTTCCTACCATAAGCATAACCAACACTAGCACTTCATAAGAACGACAGCGAAGTAACGGTATACACAAGTTCCTACCATAAGCATAACCAACACTAGCACTTCATAAGCATAGACAAAACTTCAAACATCTCCAAGAGGCATAGATCCTCATGAGCCCTCCGGGCTCATGAGGATCTATGCCTCTTGGAGATGTTTGGAGTGTTGTCTATGCTTATGGTACAAGACGGTTATCCGCCGTGATTTCGCTCTCGTTCGTTGTCGAGAGTCGTTCGTTGAAAACGGACCCAGACCCTCACTAATACACCGTCCTAATTCCGAACCCGTACACACGCCTACGATGTAAAACAAAGCTTCACAGATGACGCTATCGTCGCCTTCGTAACACATTCGGCTCCAGGATCGAAATCCGCAAATTTTGAAGTTGTCCCGTGAAGACTGTATTATACTTCTGGAAACGGATCGAGCGTGATACGGTTCAAGGGTTGTGCCAGAATAGCTTGGCGCCTATGGGCGCCAAGCTATTCTGGCACAACCCTTGAACCGTATCACACTCAATCCATGTCTTGCCGTGGCGTGTCGGAGTTGGATGCGGTAACCGATTCATTATCAGCTCGACTCGGGTGACCAAATCTACGCAGCCTGTCGCGTTAATTGTAACCAAACACAGGCAATCGATGCCGGTGACGCAACACAGGAAAACCCGCAAATCTTTCCATCATCACTTAATAAAGATTCCGTACAGTTAAGACGTCATTGCTACTGCGCATTGTTCGGTTACTATCGACGCGTGGGACACAGTCAACTCTATAATTAACCCCTTTCGCCGCACGTGCTCGTGAATAGAATCTTCAGTTGCAGTATGAATGTATTTGGTGACGCGTTTCATTTAATCCTTGAATGTCCTACAGTTTTCACAACAGAGACTTAAATTTATGCCTTTGAAATATCGTCAAACGAAGTCGACGTTTAATGTCTGCAACCTACTGTCATCCACGTCCAGAAAAAAACTGTCTTGAGTTTTGAGAAGTTATAAAGAGTTGTAAAGATTTTATAAATAAGAGCCGATTACGTAAACGCCGCAGACACGCATATTTTGTGTTAAGTGTGGTACAATTTTGATGTGTATATAATGCAATTCCATGCATCCATTCTATTGTTTCTGTTATTTTTATACTTTAACGAACGTGTAAAACATTCATTTGAGAATGTGCATATGCACAGATGAGGTCATGTTTTACATGTTGATTGTTTCATTATTCCTCCATACCCCGATAGGGGCGAAAGGAATTAACTCATTCTACCCCAACAACGAAATCCCCAAATTTTGCCGTTGTCCTCTGAAGACTGCACTCTAGTGCAGGACACAGATCGACCATGATAGTTCAAGGGTGTTGCCAGAATAGCTTGGCGCCCATAGGCGCCAAGCTATTCTGGCATCACCTTGAACTATCATGGTCGATACAGATCTTGCTGTGGTGTGTCTGGGGTAGAATGAGTTAAATAACATCTTGAAATCTCGAATCAAAAGAGTCACAGATTGCTGACCGTTATGCGCGACAATTAAAGATATAAATAGGACCAGCCTTCGCAAGAGGCTTAGATCCTCATTAGCCCGCGCGTTCGCGGGGGCTCATGAGGGTCTAAGCCTCTTTCAATAGGGGTGAAGTGTTCCAACAGTAAATGGGTTAACCTTGCTTTTTGTCGCCTTACCATAGTGTCGCTGGGCACGATGTGCAGCCTGTAGCCGGTCAGGATGTCAGTCCTGTTGTTGACGACGTTGACTCCCAGAGTGGTGGCCGCCAGCAGGCTCTCCCCGCCGTGCCAGGCGCCGCTCCACGGGTACATGCCCATCAGGTAAAGGTTGCGCTCGCTTCCTGATGCGGGCGACGTTTCCGTCGCCGTCGTTGTCGTCGCCGTCGTTGAAGTCGTCACGAGGGTCAGTAGAAAGGTCGCGAGGAGGCAGAAGACTCCTCGCGACCTACCTACTGACCCTGGTGATATAGGGACGTCTGTTGATCTAAGAACAGCTGGTGATGTAGGAACGTCTGGAGATCTAGGAACGTCTCCTGGTGCCGTAGAGTCGGGACTCATTGTCAAGGAGTTGGTTAATTTGGTAGTTCAATTAATTACTGAGGTTCAACGCCGCTTGCAAAGAACCGGATGGTCGGGAGTTGGGAGAACTGATAACCTGCGTGAGAGAGAAAACAGAAACATGCCGTAACGTCCAAAATCACAGACCAGAACATACATTTTTAATAAGAAAAAGACAAAAAAAAAAAAAAAAAAAAAAAGAAGAAGAAGAAAAGAAATCGTACACATCGTACACGTGTGCTGGAATGTAATTTTCCACTTTACGGCCTGAGGTCTAAAGGTTTGAAAGCACAGACAAGGACACAGCTTGACACAAGCATAAACAAGAAACGAAGATGTGGCTGATGATCTGGGGGAGGGGGGGGGGAGGTTCTTCAGGTAATAGTAATAATGTTAATTTTCATAGCGCCCATATAATCACCATAGGTGCTCAGGGCGCTTTACACGTTACACCAATAAAACACTAAGACACATACAGAAGAATAACACATGACAAAAGTTACAACTGGAAACATGCTGGTGCTAGACACACACAGACGCTCTCTCTCTCTTTCTCTTTATCTCTCTCTCTCTCTCTCTTACACACACACACACACACACACACACACACACACACACACACACACACACACACACACACACACACACACACACACACACACACACACACACACACACACACACGCAGAGGCACGCGCGGCAGTAGTAAATGAACCGGTTGGAAAACTTCGACATAATGAGCCAAGGAGAAACAAAAAAAGTTTAGAGTTTCAATTTAAAAACAGAAAGTGATGGCATGTGGCGCACGTCAGCCGGGAGAGAATTCCATGTAACACTGAGGGCTAAAGTACGAAAAAGCACGAGTCTTCTTTGTGTTAATTAGGCCTGGGGATACGGTAAATGAGGATGTCTGAAGCAGAGCGTATTAACGCTGTGTCATTTAGGACTTAGGTCGCCAGTCTGACAGGGATTACTTGTGTGAAAAAAAGAAAACAGAAATGTGTGTTGGTCTGTGATTTTGGAGCCGTTAGGTCCAAAATCACAGACCAGCACATAATTTTGATTAAAGATCACTGTACGGCATGAGCATTTCGCTAAATCTAACCCTTGATACGTCATTCTTTTATTGGGATGCAAATTAAGAGCTAGATGTGTGCTCACAGGGACCAAAGTATTTGTTTCTTCAGGAGTAGTATGCAAGCCACGATGCGAAAATAACAACAACGCGGACTCGTCGCCCGTACGAAACTGCGGCTCGAAACGTGCTGCCGCTCCACGTTATGCCAAGTGTCGTTGCGTGGTTGCTTCAGTGTTCTCACGGAATTCGACCGAGGACAGTTATCTCTGCCTAAGGCAACGACATTTCGAGTAAAATAATTAGTTTAGACCGACCTTGTCTTTCTATCAGAGCACAATTATTCCAGACGGTCAGGAATGGACGTAAAATATTCACTGATTGACAATTTCATAGCGGTCCCTAGACAGCCGACCCAATTAGACCTTGCCAATAATCCTATGTTATGTTGAAGCTGTCTCGATCGATATGGAAAACATAAAAAATGTCAGTCTCGAAGTTGCAATATCAAACCCACACTTGTTGTCTCCCTTGACTCGCTGCCCCTGCGAAAGAGAATATGTCCACATTTGAGAAAAGCTAGATTTTTATTGTTATACAATTAAAATCTAGCTTTTCTAAAAGTAAAAAAAAAAAATGAACGTACTGGCTTTTTGCCAAACAACGGCAAAAATCAAGAGAGACAACCAGTGAGAGTCCAACCCTATTGAAAACGTATCTTCACCATATGACATAATGGTTAACTCCTTCACAACCAGTGAATGATGATTGTATTTCTGTAATCTTTAAATGAAAAAAAAAATCAGCACCAAAGGGCCCCATTTTGTTATCCAATGAAAATCTATCTTTTCTCAAAAATGGAAGTACTGACGTTAGAAATCAAGGGAGACAAGCAGTGTGTGTATAACCCTATTGAAAACTTTTCTTCACAATATTACATAATCGTGAACATCTTCACTACCAGTGCACGCTGATTGTGTTTCTGCAACCTGTGTTAATTCAGCCCCAGTCGTTGAAGGAACATTGATACACAGTAGTGTCAGCAAGAGGCATAGATCCTCATGAGCCCCCGCGCCTGCGGGGGCTCACGAGGATCTATGTCTCTTGCAGTGGGACGTGCTTAGTTTTTCTCTTCGCAATGAAAAGATTATTTTTTTATACTGTCAACAGAATCATCACAATTACTGCGGGTGGATATACTTTGTACGTAACTAAAAGACTAACGAGACTTGCAAAGTCCGTAACCAGCGTGATGACTTCATGTTGACGGATCTGAGCCTCTTGCAGATGGATCGTGTTCAGTTTTTCTCTCCGCAATGAAAAGATTTTTTAAAAGACTGTCATCCAAATCATCACAATTACTCCGGATCGAAGGGGGGTGGGGGGTGGGGGGAGGCAGGGAACTCTGTTTGTCTGTCCAGAACAAAGTATGTGGGCTGGCGATTGGGTGCCTTAAAGGCGGGGGCAGGGGATCTAATTGTTTTTGTCTGTCCAGGCTGAGTAAATTCCCCTTGGTATGTGTACAGTTTTTCCGGCGCTAGCCTCACCTATCTGGTGTATGAGTATTCTATGACTCGAGGCAAAATTTAAATCGTTACATTGTTGAGTATTCTCTTGTGCATCTAGTGTGGGAAATCAGGGTATTTACCCGACCACATTATTTTAGTAGTGCACCTTCTTGTCTGTGTATGTGTATTTCTCCGCTACTTCCTAAGTTCTAGAAAAAGACATGGGTTATAGGCTTGACCTGGTGCATCCTTTATAAGGGATGTAGATGATGGCCTTGTTCTATACCTGCGTATTTTTCTGTGGGCTGGCGATTGGGTGCCTGATAGGCGTGGGCAGGGGATCTAACTGTTTGTCTGTCCAGGCTGAGTAAAGGCTGAGTAAATTTCCCTTGGTATGTGTACAGTTCTACCAGTCAGTGCTAGCCTCACCTATCTGGTTTGTGAGTATTCTATAACTCGAGGCAAAATTTGTATCGTTACATTGTTGAGTATTGTCTTGTGCATCTACTGTGGCAAATTTTAAACACAGTCTTAAAACCCATCTTTTCCCACTTTGATTATCAGTGTTCATGTATTTAGTCATAATTCTGTTCTTTTGTGTAATTGTACATGTGGCTTTGTCACTTTTTGTGTAATATTTGTATGTTTTGTTCATATGTACGGCGCCTAGAGCATCTTACCATGTATTGGCGCCTTATAAATCTTCTTTATTATTATTAAATCAGGGTATTTACCCGACCACATTTAGTAGTGCACCTTCTTGTTTGTGTTTGTGTATTTCTCCTGCCTACTTCCTATAAGTTTCAGAAAAAGACATGGGTTATAAGCTAGACCTGATGCATCCTTTATAAAGGATGTACTGAGATGATGGCCTTGTTCTATACCTGCGTATTTTTCTGTGGGCTATACCGATTGGGTGCCTGATAGGCAGGGGCAGGGGATCTAACTGTCCAGCGCTGAGTAAATTCTCCTTGGTATGTGTAAAGTCCATATATTAACACGCGTGATGACTTGATGTTGACGGAACACCTAACGCTCACTCCCCATCGGCCCCAAACCCATTCACATTACAGTGTGCACGTGAGAAAATATCATAAAAGTGTTAAAGCGAGCAACCTTAGCCAGTAAACAGTTAATCGTTTGCAATGTCTCCTTCATAAATGGTATAGTATGTCTTACAACAATGCTGGACAAAAGGCTTAACCCGTTCAGTGCCAGCTGACGCAGACTATGTTCCTGCAGCCTTCGGTACTTGAAACCCCAAAAAAACCAAAGCTGTCACAGAATTTAAAGTGGCTTCAGCAAGAGGCATAGATCCTCATGAGCCCCTGCAACTGGGTGGTGTTTAAATCTTCTGAACGGGTTAACTCGTTCTACCCCAACACCGAAATCCTTAAATTTTGCCGTTGTTCTCTGAAGACTGAGGTGCAGTGCAGGACACCGATCGACCATGATAGTTCGAGGGTGATGCCAGAATAGCTTGGCGCCCATAGGCGCCAAGCTATTCTGGCATCACCCTCGAACTATCATGGTCGATCCTTATCTTCCTGTGGTGTGTCTGGGGTAGAATGAGTTCACTTAAATTATGAATTTGAATGTCATACAATGAAAGGCTTTTCTGCGCTTCTTCTAATTTGTACACAAGAGAGCTCTTCCGTTACGCACAAAGGGCAGTGGACAACCTCTGATACGTGTGCCTACTCACGTGGGTTGTGAAAAGAAGGGTAGAGTATTCTTAGTTGAGACAAGACAACACTGCGAACCCGTGGTATAGGCGAATTAAAATTAAAAAAAAAAAAAACCCGCCATTGAGCAGACCACTTTCAGTTCAGCCGAAAACAGCCATAGATATATACATCCACCCTCATTCATTAGTGTACACTGATATGTGATTTTAGACCATACAGCTGTAGGCCGTGAGGTCCAACATCCCGCACCAGCACACATTTACGCTCCAAGAATTTACTAAGCAATTCAGATTATGGTGGTGAGTGAGATGTCACAGTAATATCACAGAAAATCCTTTGATTTGAGTATATGATTTATGTCTTGTAAATCCAGACCAGGAAGGAAAATGCCAAGCATGCAAAATGCAGAAAATAACCCAACGAAGACAAACAGGCTTAGAAAAGACAGCTACAACACAATTTATTAACTCATTCAGCCCGACGGTCGTATTTCCCAAAATGTGGAGGCGTCATTTAACGACTGTGCACCAGTTGCAAGAGTTGGATCTATCACCATGATAATTTAAGGACAGTGCTAGATTAGTTTGGCGCCGACAGGCGCCAAGCTAATCTAGCACTACCCTTGGATTATCATGGTCGACCCATCTCCTGCTCTCGTGCGTCAGGGCTGAATGAGTTAAGCCACTTAGCTTCGTCACTGACACTGACAAGATAAGTAGCAAAATGTATGCTTGTTTGTTTTTTTGTGGGTTTTTTTTAAACCCGAAATATTAGTAATTTAGTTGTAACTGTCTTTGCTTCCTGGCCTTCGTTGAGTTATTCTCTTGTGAAGGCAAACACGAAACGCTCTCTTGTGAAGGCAAACACGAAACGCTCTCTTGTGAAGGCAAACACGAAACGCTCTCTTGTGAAGGCAAACACGAAACGCTCTCTTGTGAAGGCAAACACGAAACGCTCTCTTGTGAAGGCAAATACGAAACGCTCTCTTGTGAAGGCAAACACGAAACGCTCTCTTGTGAAGGCAAATACGAAACGCTCTCTTGTGAAGGCAAACACGAAACGCTCTCTTGTGAAGGCAAACACGAAACGCTAGAATTTCATTGTATTCAGTAACCCGTTCACTGCCGAGAAAAACCGAACACGACCCGACTGCAAGAGGTAGAGATCCTCATGAGCCCCCGAAATTGCGGGGGCTCATGAAGATCTATGCCTATTGCTGAAACTACTTGTTAACCACTCTGGCGGCTGGAGGCGTTTGACGTTGAATTTACAATGAATATCCGACACAAACGCTGCGGCCACTGGCAGTGACGGAGTTAAGATGAAAATCTGCCTTTGCACACAAATGGACTCACTGACTGTTGTCTTCAAAGGGCACAATTATATAATTCATTATCGCGCGCATGATTCGGTGTAGAAAATAACAATTTTCTGTCCTGCCATTTTTGAAAAAGTGACCCCAAAAATAATAAGCATTACTTTGATTGAAAAGTGCAGTCGCCCCCTGTAGTTTCTTCTTGATTGTAATTTTCAGTCGTAAATGAATACTTCCGTACAGATCGATAAAAGCCTGAATAACTTCTTTTTTTGTACCAAAATGACCCGCGCGCGTAATGTCTGCTTTTAGATGAATTTCCCTGCAGAAATACGAAATAAAATGGTTTAATCAAAACAAAAGCCGGTTTTGTATTGTTTTCGTTGTTTGTTTGTTTTGAGTCTTTTATGTTTAGATTTGAAATAATAATAGAGCAACTAGAAACACAAAAAAGAAGAAAACAAACGTTAACAATTGGAAGCAAAAATAAATATATCGTACATCCACAGGGGTCTTTTAAAAAAGAGAATCACAAACAGAACTTAGTTTTACAATTGATTCGATGAGAGATATTGACGACGACGACGACGATGATGATGAAGATAAAGATGATGATGATGATGAAAAGTTTACTTCAAGATCGAATTTGAGGTTGTCTCTCTTACAAACAGTCCTGCTAACTATCATAACATTTAACAGCTCACACACACACACACGAAAGGGAATATTCAAATCATTAATCAAGATAGGACTTCGGCCCAAAGTTGTTTCTATTTTCAAGCTTATCCTTCTGATCCATCTCCTTCTTCCCTAACCCATTGTCTGATCCACACACACTGGCACACAGAAATAAAGACGGACACACGGCGCTTCCCGCCGTTCGTAAGCTCTGCGTCTGTGGGCTGGCGATAGCTATTCTGTAGAAGAATAATAGCACGAGCAGTGAAGTGACCTCTCTTCAAGCTTCACGTCATGGCAGCGTTAGTGCTGCTTTTGGACGGACAGGCGTGCACAAAATTGTCTTGTAGAAAAATTGAATAACAGTTTGAATTTAATCGCTGTGTTCTACTGCACAAGATCATTCACGGAAAAGCCCCACACTAAAAACTCTATTTTCCGACAATAATAGGAAAAACACGAGAAATAGTTCGATCCACCTTCCAAAAATTAGATTAGACATCTGTAAAAACCAGCCTGTCATTTTCAGGCGCTAAAGCGTGGAATATTTTACCTCCACACCTGAAATCAATTTGTCTTCAAAGATCGCCTCCATAAATATTTACTTCAGAAGTAATAGTATGTTCGGCTCCCATATGCTACTTGCTGTCGGGACTTTAAGCAATGTACAATCAATCAAACCCATATGCTCTATTCGTATAGTTAGTGACAAGTATCCCATTACCTAATAATCTTCTACTGTTGCTGCAGATTATGTAATAGTTCGACTGTCTGCATTAACATGTTAGGTTTATATATATATAATTATATACATTATTTATTTTTTTGATGTCAGGGGTTTCCTCCCTTAGCCTTTCCGCAGCCAAGCGGCCAGGCCTGCAAGGCAGCAGGCGACTCGTGGAGGGCGGGGTCGTCTATGTCCCGTGCAGATGTGAACATCTGCCCACTGCCCACAAAGTCCCCTGCGAAGCGCGAATGGCCAGGCACTCCTCACAGATAATACTTCCATCTTGAACCGCTGGTCGGAATACTTTCAGAGCCTCTTCAGCGCTGAGCGCACTGTTCAAGAAGCAGTCATCCTACAAATCCCACACCTCCCAGTAAAGTTTGAATTGGACGAACCGCTCACCGCTGAAGAGACCCTCACAGCCATCCACCAGCTCAAGAGTGGCAAAGCAGCAGGCATTGATGGAATACCGCCAGAGATCTGGAAACATGGAGGCACAGCACTGCACAACAAGCTCCATGACCTCTTTCTCTGCTGCTGGGAGGAAGGAACACTACCAAAAGATCTCCGTGATGCAGTCGTTATCACCCTGTACAAGAACAAAGGCGAGAAGTCTGACTGTTCCAACTATCGGGGAATTACCCTGCTGTCCATTGCTGGGAAAATCCTTGCAAGGCTGCTCCTGAATCGGCTGGTACCTGCCATCGCTGAAGACCAACTCCCAGAGGGCCAGTGTGGCTTCAGAGCAAACAGGAGCACCACCGATATGGTCTTTGTGCTGAGACAGCTACAGGAGAAGTGCCGCGAGCAGAACAAAGGGCTGTACGTAACATTTGTCGACCTAACAAAAGCGTTCGACACTGTGAGCAGGCAAGGCATGTGGCAGATCCTGGAGCGACTTGGCTGTCCCCCAAAGTTCCTCAACATGATTGTCCAGCTACACGAGGACCAGCAAGGCCAGGTCAGACTCAACAATGATCTCTCAGAACCATTCCCTATTCTCAACGGCGTAAAGCAGGGCTGCGTGCTGGCACCGACCCTCTTCACCATCTTTTTTAGCATGATGTTGAAGCAGGCCACAGTGGACCTCGATGATGACGATGCAGTGTACATCAGGTATCGTCTCGATGGCAGCCTGTTCAACCTTAGACGACTGCAGGCCCACACGAAAACCCTAGACCAACTGATTCGTGAGCTGCTTTTTGCTGATGATGCTGCCCTCGTTGCACACACAGAGAGAGCCCTGCAGCGCATCACGTCTTGCTTCGCAGATGCTGCCCAGCTCTTTGGACTCGAGGTCAGTCTGAAAAAGACAGAGGTCCTCCATCAGCCGGCACCCAAGACAGTGTATCGCCCTCCTCACATCACCATTGGCGAGTCTGAACTAAAGTCAGTGCACCAGTTTACTTACCTTGGCTGCATTATCACGTCGGACGCCAAGCTGGACAAGGAGCTTGACAGCAGGCTGGCAAAAGCGAACAGCGCTTTCGGGCGACTTTTCAAGCGGGTGTGGCACAATCAACAGCTGAAAACAGGCACCAAGATCAGCGTGTACAGAGCTGTGGTCCTCACCACCCTGCTGTATGGTTCCGAGTCTTGGGCCCTCTACCGCAGCCAACTACGACTCCTCGAACGCTTCCACCAGCGCTGCCTGCGTACCATCCTGGGCATTCACTGGAGTGACTATGTCACCAACGTCGAGGTCCTTGAACAGGCTGAAACTGTGAGCATCGAGGCTTTGCTGCTGCGGACACAGCTCCGCTGGGCGGGGCATGTCTCCAGGATGGAGGATCATCGCCTACCAAAGATCACCCTGTTCGGCGAGCTTGCTACTGGACACCGTGACAGAGGGGCACCAAAGAAGAGATACAAAGACTGTCTCAAAAAGTCACTTAGTGTCTGCCAAATCGACCACCACCAGTGGTCTTCGCTTGCTGCGGACCGTGACACCTGGCGCTCCACCATTTACAAGGCAGCTGTCTCCTTTGAGGACTCTCACAGAGCTAGCCTTAAGGACAAGCGGCTCAGGAGAAAAAACAGAGATGCCGCAACTCAGAACCCTGGCCATACCTTCCCCTGCAGCCACTGCGGTCGAACCTGCCTGTCTCGGATTGGCCTCCGCAGCCACGAACAAGCCTGCAGACGTCGTGGGCAACTCCTATAAAATCTTCGTTCGCGAAGTCAAGCCAAGAGAGAGATTTATTTTTTTAATTTAATTTTTTTTCCTCAGGGTGGGGGGTGGGGGTGGGGTGGGGGGGGGGATGGGTCTTCTTTACTTATATATGTTTTATCTCTTGCTGTATCGTCTCATGTATTTTTATATGTGTAGAGTAGCAGGACAGTTTGGAAGAGAGGCATTGCTATGCTTAAAACTTTTTATCCTGAATAAAAACGTTTCATCATCTTCATCAACATCTCTCTCTCTCTCTCCTCTCTGTCCCCCCATCTCTCTCTCTCTCTCTCTGACACACACACACACACACACACACACACACACACACACACACACACACACACACACACACACACACACACACACACACACACACACACACACACACTCACACACACACACACACACACGCGCGCGCGCGCGCGCGCGCCTACGCATACGGCGCTTGGCGCCCAAATGTACGTTCTCCAGCAAGGTTTGCGTAGCTAGACGTTTTTGTACGGAACATTAAAATCCGCAAGTTTGGGCCTGCGCTTTTATGAGGTAATTTAACAATTGAAAGAGATATCACGTCAGTTAGTCTACTATAGTCGACAACAATTTTAATAAGTGTGCTTTGCAGGCACTGAGGTTTAACGGAGAATTAACCCTTTGGCTGTCGGTAGTGGTTTTAGTCGCGATGATTCCTACAGGAATCATCGCGACTAAAACCGCTACCGATGTTTTGGTGCGAACTTATTCCGAGCTCTTGCGCCTGCACGAGACAACAGGTGATCGGGAATTAGAAGTAGGTAAAATAACAACAACGACGACCACCACAACAATAACAACAACAACGACAACAACGACTACGACAACAACAACAACAGCAGCACCTGCGCGTCTTTTGACTCAAACAGTGGATTAATAGCCCGGACACACATGCGATATCGCATGTTTGTCCCGGTTTTTAATCCACTGTTTGAGTCAAATGGGTTTTTTCCTACCTCTGATGTACGGCGGAACACCACAATTAGTACAGAAGAGACAGAGACAGAGACACAGACTTCACTCACTTTATCTGCAGCCTGCCTGTCCTTGTTACGGGTTTCTCCGCCTTGTGAGCCATGCTGGCCGACTTGCCTGACTGCACCACCACGCCTACCTATAATTATATCCTACCTACACTTCACATCGATCGTCTGATGAACAGCTGCGAGCCGCGTACCCTTTCTGCGAGGTGCGTAGATCCTCAGTGACCCAAGCAATTCGTGGGGGCTCGTGATCACATCACATCACACCACATCACATCACATCACATCACCCGCAACCTCATGCAACTAACAGAGGAAAACTATTAGTCTGGACAGCTTTGTGCCTTAGAATCATTTAACCCCTTCACTGTCGGGGAAAATGTGAACCCAATCAAACTGCAAGAGACATAGATCCTCATGCGCCCCCGTAGTTGCGAGGTGCATGAGGATCTATGCCTCTCGCTGACACCACGTTACATCCACGTTCCTTGGGCGGCTTACGCTCTTTGTCTTTTAATTAACCCTCTAACTGCCGGGCAAGGCGAACGCTACCTAGCTGCAAGAGACACAAACCCTCATGAGCCCCCCCCCCCCTTTCCCCCGCAGTCGCGGGGGCTCATGAGGATTTATGTCTCTTGTTAGTCTTGTGCTTTTGGTGCCTAAAGTCTCGCTTAATACATTTGTGTTTTTCCACGCACATGCCGTCAAACGCGAAATTCGTGATCACTGGAAGCGAAGGGATTAGCAAAGATTCCACATACATGATCTGCGTCCACTGGCTTTGAAGGGATTACACCACGGACGGATGATCGGACAAAAGAAAGACGTCTGCTGTTTCAATACGGAGCGGAGACTGAATGGCAACAATGAAGACTTGTTAACGTGAGTGTCATCTGACGCAGATGGTATTCTTAATATGCACCTTCGCTGCCAGTGGTCAAGAATTTCGCGTCTGCAACGAACAAAAATGACCGACATTTGCACGAGGAACACATACATACCTACAAAAAACGTAAATGCGACAAGAGACATAAATCCTCATGAGCCCCCGCGACTGCGGGGGCTCATGAGGGTTTATGTCTCTTGCAGATGGGTAGCGCTCGCCTTGCCCCGGCTGTGAAGAGGTGACGCAGTTTCTTTTCACGCGGAGAAGAAAAGGCAAGATTGCTGAACACGGGTTTTCTTATTAATGATATTGATGATGCGGTTGAGCTTAGTCTTATCTGTCTGGCTCCAGGTTTCCAAACCAGGAGACACACACTGAAGGTAAGTTACGCTCTGAACAGAAGACTGGTTCAAGAGAGTCAAGAGGGACTGAGTTGTCAATATATGAAGCTATCTGCTCCATGGCGGGCTCTGACCGCTAAAATTTGCCGATGCAACGGGCTGTCCGTGTTGTCTTGCATCATCTTTCTTTTCTCAATCCATTTGAGTAGGCACACATTCCCCGATCACTACATGTGCAAAGGGTGGGGGGGGGGGGGGGGGGGGGGGCATACACAGGAATTGCATCAGAGGCACACGTAACAGGTTTGTTCACTGCCTTACGAGCGTAACGGAGGTAACTCTCCTGCATACGAAGAAAAAGATGAGCATAAAGTTTTCCATTTTACGTCATTCAAACTTCATAATTTAAGTTAACCCTTTTGTCCGTCAGTATTGTAACACATGCTAAGAAGATTTATAAAGAAGATAATTATTATGGTCTATAAACCCTTTCTGCCTGGAGTAGGTTGCCTTAAACAAAAGCAGTTTTCCGCCTAACCACACCCCCCCCCCCACCCCCATCCCCTCCCACCCCCCTCAAACAAAAGAAAAAAACCAACAACAAAAAAACCCCACAAAAATACCCCACAAAAAACAAAAACAAAAACAAAATAATAACAACACCCCCCCAAAAAAAAACCACACACACAAAAACCCCCAACAACAACAATAACAAACAAACAACAACAACAAAACAATGAAAAAAACAACAACCAACCAAGCAACCAACCAACCAAACAAACACAAACAAAACACACCCCACCCCCTCCTCCCAAAGAAAAAGAAGAGAAAAAAAGAACCCCCCCTCCCCTCCCCCCCCCCCCCCCCCCCCCCGCCGAATCAAAACAACTAAAACAAAACAAAACAAACAAACAAAAAACAAAACAAAACAACAACAACAAACAAACAACAAAACACCGTTCGTCTTTCTTGTGCAACACATCACACTGCCTGTCCCACTGAAGTTTTCGTCTGTGTTTGGACCACGACGGAGCGGGAGTTGTATGTTTAGTCCATGGATACTACATTAAATATAGGTCAGTGGTTTAGTCTGTATCCTTAAGACCGGGGGGCCTGTAGTTAACCCTTTCACTGCCGAGAAACTAAACTCCACCCAACTGCAAGGTTAATTCAATCCAGCTGCAAGAGACATAGATCCTCATGAGCCCCCGCAGTCGCGGGGGCTCATGAGGATCTATGTCTCTTGCTTCGACCAGTTTGTATCCCGCGTTCCTTGGATGTGTGTGGCACTTGGTCGTTGAATGAACACAAACTGCAACAACAAACTATGCGTCCAGGGGCAGGGAAGGGGTTAAGTCCACTGGTAGCTTCTAACCCGTTCACTGCAAACAACAACAACAACAACAACAACAACAACAACAACAACAACAACAACAAAACAAACAAACAAACAAAAAAAAAACAACAACAAAAAAACAACTTCGCCTCTGAAACCGTGGGAGCTTCGCTGTCCCGTATGTCCGAAGTACTTGATGAATGCCTTCACCAACAGGCATAGATAGGTCTTGCAGGGATTAACGGAGCATCTACGCCGCCTGCATCCGGAAGTTGCTTGCAGTGTTCCGGCGATGAAGCGGGCATATAATGCATATGCAGAGCATACGCGAACCAGAGGCAACGTCCAGGCAAAAAGACAGGCATGTTCAGATAGCATATGTCCGTTAACCCATTACATGCTGAGGCTGATTTTCACAAATTTCCTTATTGTTCTATGAAAGCTATTTTACAGATTAGAAGATAGATAAACCATTTTAGTTCAAGGGTGGTGCCAGAATGGCTTGGCGCCTCAGGCACTACCCTTGAACTATGATAATCAAATTTATTTCAAGTAATAGTTGTATCAGGAGGAAAAGGGTTATTTGTCCGTTTATCAAAGTGGCACAGTTGCATTGCGGCCGAATTGATCATGGTCAAGGCGTACTCCAAAGGCAATAGATGTCTCTGTCTTCCATAACCCGCCCGTTAGGGCCGTCCATTATCATTTCGGTGCCGCGGACGTTAAACCCCGAACTAACCAGAGGCAGGGGATGAAACGGATGTAGGCTCCCTGCCACGTACTCCACACAGGTGTTATCCTGTTAAAACAAGGGCCGTTACTTTGAACGACGAAGGAGACTTGGAAATCCAGTCCTTTGGGCTGAATATATCACGGCTTCAAAGAGATGCATTGAAGGGAGTAATGACACAGAGTGTTCTGCGCCCATGCTACCAGACTTGGACGACCAGTTACTTACATGATGTCCATTGCCTCCTGTTGGCCTCATTTACATGTATCGGTGTGCCTTGGATGACTGGTCATTTTGCGTTGAATTTATCACGACTTCAAAGAGACACATTGAAGGGAATAATGACACAGTGCATTCCGCGGAAGCCTTTCAGGCAAAGATAGGAGGAAAATTCGCACCACTGCTACTTCTAGGTGCAGAAGACACGGACGTGGACACACTGTTTGACACATTTAACACTGTTGTGACCCAAACAGCCAGTGAGATCCTTGGCAAACACCGACAAGCAAAGAAACCTTGGGTTACAGCTGACATCTTTGTTCTATGTGACAAGCGTCGAGAATTAAAGAAAAAGAAATCAGAGGTAGAAGGAGCTAAACAATACAGGGAAATTAACCAGGATATCAAGAAGAGCATGAAAAAGGCAAAGAATAAGTGGATTGAAGATCAGTGTAAACACGTAGAAGAAAATCTGAACAAAAATAATAGCAAAAAAGCATACCAGCTGGTGAAAGACCTGACCAGTGTAAAACAAGGACGCTCCTCGATCATTCAAGATAGTGAAGGGAACTGTCTTACGGAAGACCAAGACATACTGAAGAGATGGACTGAGTACTGCTCAGATTTGTACAACCACCGACCCAGGCATACTTGTCAACCCACCCGTGACCAACAATGGCAACTATCCCATCCTCCGAGAAGAAGTAGAGGCTGCAGTGAAGTCGCTGAAAAAAGGGAAGGCAGCAGGAGCAGACAACATCCCTGCAGAGCTAGTCCAAGAAGGGGGAGAAGACACGATAAGCGCCTTACTAACAATCTGCAATAAGATCTGGCAGTCAGGGGATTGGCCCACACCATGGACCCAATCACTTATAATAACTCTCCCCAAAAAAGGCAACTTACATCAATGCCAGAACTATCGCACGATCAGTCTTATATCCCACCCAAGCAAAGTCATGTTAAAGATCCTACTGAACAGGCTGAAGCCACAGGCAGAGGAAATCATAGCTGAGGAACAGGCAGGCTTCAGACCAGGGCGCAGCACAACTGAGCAGATCTTCAACCTGAGAGTTCTATGTGAGAGATACCTCCAGCACCAGCAGGACCTCTATCATGTCTTTGTGGATTTTAAGAAAGCGTTTGACAGGGTGTGGCATGCAGCCCTTTGGTCCACCATGAAGCTATACAACATCAATGCCAACCTGATCAAAGTCATAGCAAACATTTACAACAAGGCCACTAGCGCAGTCTGCTTTAACGGCAAAATAGGAAACTGGTTTAGGACTACAGTTGGAGTCAGACAAGGCTGCTTGCTCTCACCTACTCTTTTCAACATCTTCCTGGAAAGAATCATGACGGACGCTCCGAAAGATCATGAAGGAACTGTCAGTATTGGAGGTAGAACAATCACGAACTTGCGCTTCGCGGACGACATTGATGGTCTTGCAGGAACAGAGAAGGCGCTAGCTCAGCTGGTGGAAAAGCTGGATAGTACAACCATTGCATATGGGATGGAAATCAGTGCAGAGAAGACCAAACTGATGACCAATAACGCCAGTGGCATTGGCACTGAAATCATGGTTGGAGGCCAAAAACTGGAAACAGTTAAGAAATTCAAATACTTAGGAGCCATTGTGACAGATGAGGGATCAAAACCAGAAATACTGTCCAGGATTGCGCAGACAACAACAGCACTGACAAGACTGAAGACCATATGGAAGGACAGAAACATCACACTCTGCTCCAAGATCAGACTGATGCGCTCCTTAGTCATCTCAGTGTTTTTGTATGCCTGTGAGTCATAGACCCTCACAGCAGACCTTCAAAGGAGGATACAAGCCACTGAAATGAGATGTTTTAGAAGGCTGCTTGGCATCTCATACAGAGATCACATCACAAACGAGGAAGTGGGAAGCAGAATCAGGCAAGCCATCGGGCCGTATGAAGACTTATTAGCCATTGTGAGAAAACGCAAACTGAAGTGGTATGGGCATGTCACGCGTTCAGCAGGGCTTGCCAAAACAATCCTGCAAGGCACTGTGCAAGGAGGACGAAGGAGAGGAAGACAGAGTAAAAGATGGGAGGACAATATCTCAGAGTGGACAGGACTGAAGCTGGGCGATACGCTGAGAATGGCAGACAACAGAGAGGAATGGAGGGAGCTGGTTGCCAAGTCATCAGTGGTGCCCCAACGGTCGGCAAGACTACGGGATATAGATAGATAGATAGATAGATAGCATTCCGCGCCCATGTTACTAGACTAAGACGTCCAGTTCCTTACATGATGTCCATGGCTCCTGTTGGCCTCATTTACATGTATCGGTGTACCTTGGATGGCTGGGTTATTTTGCGTTGAATTATCACGACTTCAGAGAGACACATTGAAGGGGAGAAATGACAGTGTTCCGCGCCCGTGCTACCAGACTAAGACGTCCAGTTCCTTGCATGATGTCCATGGCTCCTGTTATCCTCATTTACATGTGTCGGTGTTCCTTAGATGGCTGGGTCATTTTGCGTTGAATTTACCATGACTTCAAAGAGATAAATTGAAGGGAGTAAGGACACAAAGCGTTCATGTCCGTGAATCACGTCACTGCGTCACACGCCTCATTTATTCTTCAATTACCGTCGATTAGACGTTTTAGCACAGTCTCTACATATCTCAGATCTTCGACTGAACTGTCCTATGTACAAAGGAGAAGAAGAGCAGAAAGACATTCAAAATTCACAAGTTAACCCATTTAACCCCACGGGCGTATTTCCAAAATTGTGGTGTCAACGAATGCCTATGTACCAGTCGCAGGAGGCGGATCGACCATTATAATTCAAGGTTAGTGCTAGCACTACCCTTGAATTATCACGGTCGATCCATCTCCTGCCTTAGGGCGTTGGGACACAATTGGTTAAAAGTAGAAAACCTCTGTGCCTAGTCACGTGGAGTGTAAAAAGAACGGCAGGTTTGTAAAATGGCTGTGTCAATGACGATGTCAATGCCCTAACCGTTGTAAAATAAAGTTTCATTGATTCATTGATTGTAAAAAGAAGGATACAGGTGTCTTAAATGGGGCAACATAACATTGAGAACCCGTTGTATCGGCGAATTTGAGCAATCTAAGCTCGTCATGGAACAGATCGCTTTAAATAAACGTGACCAACAACGTCGAACAACAAGAACAATGAGTGTTTGTTTTGCTATTGAGTTTTCAGACTCAATAAACTGATCTCCGAATGTAACATCAGTCATGCTCTGCTATGATGTGCACACTATTAACCCGTTCAGCGCCAAGAAAATGTGTGCCCCACCCTACTACAAGAGGCATAGATCCTCATGAGCCCCCGAAGTTGCGGGGGCTAATGAGGATCTGTGCCTCTTGCTGACACCACTTTGAATCTCTGCTCCTGGGACAGCCAGGGTTTTTACCTGTTGAATTATCGAGCATTCCAGAAACTCAGTCTGCGTCAGCTGGCACTGAACGGGTTAAATGAAATCCCCTTGTTCGTGTAGCTACCTTTTATTGGGACGAAAAGCAATCACTAACCTGCATGCCTTAAAGTCGGTACTTTCCCAATGAGTGTGCGCTTGTTTGCACTCTACATGCACGTATAGCACGAGAGGACCTTGAACACGCAAGCCGTTTTGTTCCCTGTGGAACAATAGTCTAGCAGCTTACGCCAATTTCTGCAGAGATAAGTAGTTCATCTAAAGAGTAGCAATGGTTTGCAGACGAAACGGAAGTACTAATGCCATATGGTTTATGGATAGCAACAATATTTGTCCTTAGGATGGGGAGACATTTTTGTAGAAGTGTTTTTCGAAAGAGTTTTTCCATGTGAGGGAACGAGTCCTCGTGGCACAGCCCGGGTAAGGTGCAAGACATTTTGTGTGCATAACAGTGAAAATTTCAAGCATACAAGTTACACGTTTATTCCAGTGAGTAAATAAAAATCATGAGCAAGTAAACAACAATATATATTTACGATAAAATAATTTAAAAAGTAATATTTTTAATGCCGTAAGCATACTCGCGTCGCTAGTTTCAAAATGGCGGTCAGCGAGATGCCTTCGAAAGAAGTCAATCAGATGCGCACGGTTGATGCAGCTTTACTTTGCTCCTGAAGTGAAACAGAGATTATTTAGAATTTGAACTTTGATGTACATCTTATCAACGTCATATATGTTATTTTTCCTGGTCTTGAAAACAGCCTTTCCCATATAACTCAGTCTCATTTGTGGGAGGAAAGCATATCGAAAGTAAATTCCCTTCGTGCATGTTGTGCATTGTGTTTGCCGACTATCTTCAACATTCTGCAGACTTTATGTCCGGATACAACATGCATGTTGTTCGTCTCTTTTCCAGCCTAACGGCTCTAAGTGTAGGTCTGCTCTTTTGTTATTAGTGGAGATGGGATTTGTAACTGGTTAAGCACTCTCGTATCCGACTGGTCTTAAGCACAAGCCAGGCAGAGTGAAATCCATCTCCGAACCATTTCCATCTAAACACCTAAATATAAAAATTTTAGTTTTTGCAACCCATTCAACCAATCCGCACTCGAGTACTCACAAGAACTCTTATGATCAAGCTTTATCGGGACTGCATGAGACACAATACAGATAGTAGCCCTCTCCATTATATTACATGTTTTATTTAATTATTTATTATTGATTCGTTTATGTATTCACTTACATATTTATTTATTATTTATCCTTTTAATTATGGATGGAAGGAATTCCTTGATGCACATGATCACTAGTGTTATGGTGGTGACCACCAAGGAGAGGAAATTTGTTTTCAATATGCATACATCTGTGCATGTTCATAATCTATCGTTTACTTAGCATGCATATTCATAGGTCCCAGGTATCTCCGACTTATTTTATTTATTAATTTATTATTTTATTTATTTATTTATTTACTTATTTGTTTGTGATATATGTTTGCACATACACATCAGCATACAAGATGAGAACATGTACACATATATGGTAATAGGTGCATACCACCCGCTCCCCACCCCACAAACAAAACCACAGAACACCCATTAAAAGACATGCACGTCTGTGCATGTTCATAATATATCCTTTACTTGGTATTCATATGTCCCAGGTATCATTTGATTTACTTTATTTTATTTATTAAAATGCATTATTTATTTGTTTGTAAAGTAGGTTTTGTACATATGCTGATGTTCTCATACACATACATGGCAATACTGCCCACTCCCAACCCCACTCCACAACCACAGAACACCCACCAATAGACAAGTACATCTGTGCATGTTCATAATCTATACCGCTTAGCATTCATATGGCCCAGGTATCTTGACTTACTTTATCTTATTTATTTAACCGCCATGAGATGACATTACTCGCCAGCTCGGCATTAAACCCAATTAAATATTTATTTATATTATTTATTTATTTATTTTTGTTTGTTTGTAATGCAGGTTTTGTACATACACATCAGCATACAAGAAGAAAATATACACATATATAGATGGTAATAGGTGGCATACCGCCCGCTCCCATTCCCTACCCAAATACACACACACAAACGCAGAACACCTACCAAAAGAATGTACATCTGTGCATGTTCATAATCTATCCTTTACTTAGCATTCATGCATTCATATGTCCTAAGTATCTTTGACTTACTTTATCTTATTCATTTAATCGCCGTGATATGGCCGTAGTCGCCTGCGCGGCGTTAAACCCAAATAACTATTTATTTATTTAAATTATTTATTTATGTTTGTTTGTAATGTAGGTTTTGTACATACACATACACTGTAATAGGTGCCATACCGCCCCTCTTTCAACCCCACCCCACATACACTCACAAAACCGCAGAACACCCACAAAAGACATGCACAATTGTATACTGATGGGCATTAGTGGACTGTAAAACATATATGTAAAGATTTGAGGTTAAGAAAGTGGCTTGTATTGACTACCTGTGTTTTAGCTGCCCACCTACAAATCTCATGTGTACAGTTAATCACACAGCACATGCAGCCCTCAGTTTTGTGAAAAGTACTGTGGCCTCATGCACAGGGGCACCAAAACTTAGAGATAAGGCCACACCTGATAACAATAACAGAACTAATATGCATACTCAGCCACTAGTTCTGTAAACAACACCTTTGTAAACAGTACCCGTGGCCAAATGCACATATGGATACATCATGGATGATGCCACCACTGATCACTTCAAACAATAGGCTGCCCAGTTCACATTGATAAGTGATACTGAGAACTAACCTGCATATGCAGCTA
>BTPG01000006.1:161984584-162022131 GCA_036245525.1 Semisulcospira habei | reverse complement strand
GTGGTATCACAGCTCTGGTTGTTGTCGCTGTCACCGTTTGTGGTGAGAATCTGATGGTCACGCACAGAGTCTGGCCTTGATGGGGACTCCGGACTGTCGTCACAAGTGTCGCTCGTTGACGACGGTGATGGAGAAGAGGCTGTTGGCTGAGGTCTTTGCTGCACTGGCGATCGCGGTACGAGTAGTTCGGTACGATGTAGTGTCCTAACAGATCCGCCACCGTCCGCAGATTGCACCATGTAAGTGTTTCCTTGTGAATCTGGCCTCCGGAAAACCGTGTATGGTTCACTATTCCACGCGTCTTGGATCTTGTTTCGACCTCTAGAGAGAGGAATACTGAGTGGACTGAACCAGCATTAACACAATGACTGAGTTAACCCCTTAATTATAACCTTTTGACTCTTCATTTTTCATGTCCCCCGCACAGAGTAAATACCATTGGAAGTTACCCCTAAATCATTATTATTTAAACAGCCACATTTTTATGAAAATCAAAAATAATACTTAAGGGGTTAACTCAGTCATTGTGTTAATAATACTTCAGTCCACTCAGTATTCCTCTCTCTCTTAATTAGCTCATATGACCGATGTCGCAATGATACTATGTACGTAAACACAGCCCGTCGCCAGCACTCTAGGCAGGACACGACGCGTTGCAAGCCAGCTCACCTGTGTTGCCTTATCGTTGCCACGCGCCGGCACAGTAGCACGCCGCTATTAATGCGAGACCTGACACTCTATGAATAAGCCGGCTCTACAGCTTTTGAAAAAAGGCTATTTGCTGAGAAGTGTCAATATAATTAAGAAGACAGTTTTGAAATTGACTTCATATATACTCATGACTGGTTCCCGAGAAATCAAAACGGTGGTCACTGATACTCTGCACTATAAACAGCCAGTTGGAAAACTAACAAGTAATATCTTACACACAGACGCACACACACACACACACACACACACACACATAAACACACGCACATGCACACGCACGTACGTACATACTAACATAAACACGCATATACTGACTTGAATACATGAATGCAAACAGGTACACGACTTTTTGAATCAGCCCATGCGTGGACAAAAGCCTTTTTCAAGCATAATGGCTTGTTATGATGTGGGTAGGGGACAGCCCTGGGGGGCACGCTTGTTATTTCTTTTCATAACATCTACAAAGATCTAAGTGCATTCACGTACACGGCGCTTTGAATCAACCCATATGTGGACAAAAGCCTCGGCGTTTCTATGTACGCGCGCGCCGTCTGTTGCTACTGACTTATCTGTGCTTGAAAAGAACACACGATCGGAGTGCACTTAGAAAAAGCAATTACCTGCTTACATAGATCGATTTAATATAACCAACACTCTGATCAAGTAGGGACCAAGTGAACTTTTAAACACACACACACACACACACACACACACACGCACACACAGACACACTATCACTCAAACAACACAGACACGCATACACAACTTACCGGTTTACAGAGCTGACGTCATACATCTCAACCGGCTAATGGTCCAATGAATAAATTATAACAAAAACAACCGGTCATTTTGAACACTAACTGGCAAGAATAAGACCGATCCGGCAATACCTGATCCTAAAATCGATCTTGGTCTTTCCAAAATGCTATGAATAACTAAATGAGTAACAAGCCTGACGAGTCTTATGCTACCCGACCAGACTTGTCGAGCAAGTTTTGTGAGCTGGGTTTCTGTACACTATATGTTTTGTGTGTTGTTGATTTTCAGTTGCGGCGAGAAGTTGCAAGAGCCCTCAGTCACACGCATGCCATGTAATCGTGCAGGTGAACACGCGCACACGCGCACACACGCGCACACACGCACGCACACGCGCGCACACGCGCGCACACGCGCGCACACGCGCACACACGCGCACACGCGCACACACATGCACACACACATGCGCACGCACACGCACACACACGCGCACACGCGCACACACACACTTTTCACACAATGGCACATACCGGGCCACCCATTACCCCACCACCCATTACCCCCCACCCCTGTCTGGGCGAACAGGTTTTGTTTGCCAGCGTAGCGTGTTATTTGCTTTTCAGCTCCCAGCCAGGTTTCAATTCCAGTGCCATGTGTGTGTCAACTGTCACTTTGAAACATGCTATTTAAGCCAAACAGGTTTTGTTAGAGGTACATAACACACATACACACTCACTGACACACGGACACACGCACGCACACACGCGCACACGCACACACTGACACACACACGCACACAGTTCAGTTATTTTAGGGTTCACAGTGTCTTTTGTATGTCTGAGTGACGCTATGAATCGTTCTACTTTACCGAATCCCTTCTATGAGAACATAAATAACACATGTTTTATTGTACATTTTCAGTAGCCCACTCGATCACAGATTCTTATGAGCATGGCGAGATTCTCAAGAGCCACTGTTTTTTATTGGGTTTGAGTCAACTGTAAAGATTTCTGAATCTCTGCATAATCCAATGACACACACAAACACGAGACATGACACTGAGCTAAGCCAACAAATGTACATACCTGGCACACAAACACTGTACACTGTCACAGCCGGAACAATATCCACAATGAATACTCCATTGCAAACATATAGTCACATATAGTCTATGGGAGACAAATCTGTATAGTGGTTAAATCTTCTAATGATTACGTCCCTTATGTCATTGACCATGAACAGAAAATACATGCTGGAGTGATGCAAACGTAAAAGGTTACTGTTCAGTGTAATTTCCTAGAAACATGATTCTGCTTGATAACAATTTATACATTTGTTTGTCCAATAAAAATGACAGACGGACAAATCATACAAGTGCTTGATATCTCACACTGTTTCAAAGATGTTATGCATTTTACTGACTTATTACCCAAACAGACTAACATAAGCCTTTCAGCACCATCAGAAATATATGCTACATATAGTGTGACTTTAGATTATGTCGATGAGCATCCAGATGTGGAGCGCATGACAGTTGATTTAAAGACACCTACTTTTAAAGTTGATGATACCAACTATGGTTGGTTAGGGAAAGTTTGTTATAGCATATTTAAACAACTACGCAAACTAAATGTTTATATTGACAGTGTTACAGTTAATAAAGTGGTATTACACAAGGTGAGCCAGCAGTAATATTTTTTCATTTATTATTTTGTCGGACAAATAAAAATGACGGACAATGTTCAAAACCCTGGCTCATCTAGTTTAAGAAACGTGTTTCACACAACAAACTTACCCATAACCAATACTAATAATGTTTACGAATCAATAGAAAACTCTTTTTCTGTCATACAACAAAATCTTCTCACAGGCAGTGTTAAGATTCAGGTTGTTGCGAAAATCGAATTCACTAGAATGGGCGGTGAGATAATTGTATCGTATATATCAACAAGACAACACACTGTTAACACAAGAAGAGAATTGGAGAACGTGTTTAGAGACAGACTATTACCAGACTTCCTCCAGGCGATTGACAGTGCAAAAATGAAGGGGTGTGGTTGGCACGAAGGACATGTACATGAACTACAACTAAAGCAGTCTAGGTATCATCCTATATTAGGCAAATCATGGTTGCCACTGCCAACAGAAGTAGCAAACAAAAAGGCTGTCGTCAACATACAGAACAATGACAACTATTGTTTCATGTGGTGTGTGCTTGCTAAACTACACTTTGTGAAAGCAAAACCTGAACGTGTATCTAACTACACCAAATTTGTAAATGAACTCGATTTTAGTGGCATTGAGTTCCCTGTTAAAATAGAGGACATAGACTTGTTTGAAAAACTAAATCCTGGTATATCTGTAAATGTGTATGTGTGGGATAATGAATCTGAGAACAAGTTACAACCAATTAGAGTGTCCCCACTGGCACCAACCTATGGTCAGTCAGAAGATAAGCATGTTGACATGTTGCTTATCAGCCCTACCAGTGATGTCAATAACTTTCACTACACAATTATCAGAAATATGTCACGTCTAATTCATGGACATACAACAAAACACAATGGGAAACAGGAAGTTTGTAAAAAATGTTTACAAAGATTCTCTTCTATTGCAGTGGCACACAAACATGTTTTACACTGCAGGTCACCTGATGATATACAGACTGTACTTAAGTACCCAGATCCTGGTAGTCAAGTGTATTTTAAGAACTATGGGAATCAGCAAAAGCTGCCGTTTGTAGTGTATGCAGATTTTGAATCATTAGTTGTTCCGTATGACGGTCCTGTTCCAGAGTCATTACCAAAGACTATAAAATTGAGTGACCAAGTGGTGTGTTCTTTTGGATACATTCTTGTTAGGTCAGACGGTCTTCATTCAGAGCCTGTTATCTACAGGGGTGAAAATGCAGCATGTCTGTTTTTAACAGAAATGAGACATCTGTATAGTCAGGTAGTACAGTATCTCACAACAAGTCAGATGCCTTTGGTGATGACAGAAGAAGACAAACTAAAATTTGATACAGTTGAGACGTGTTGGATTTGTGAACAGCCTCTGGGATGTGATAAAGTTCGTGACCACGATCACATAACTGGGCGTTACAGGGGTGCTGCACATAACAATTGTAACTTATTATTAAAAATAGATCCTAAGACATACAAGTTACCAATCTTTTTCCACAATCTGAAGGGATATGATTCACACATTATCATGCAGGCTGTAGACGAGTTGTACAAAAACATAAGTTGTATTGCCCAGACAACTGAGAAATACTTGACTTTTAGGTTAGACAAATTAGCATTTTATGACTCTATGCAACATTTGTCTTTAGGGCTTGCTAGTCTTGCAGAAGGACTGACTGAGTATCCAATAACGAGTAAATATTTTGAACCAGACTTGATTAAGAAAGGTGTCTATCCGTATGAGTACATCAGTGAGTGGGTTGTGTTTGAGGAAACAAGACTGCCACCAAAAGAGAAATTTTATTCTACACTAACTGGAAAAGGTATTTCTGACTCTGAATATCAACACGCACTTGATGCATGGTATAAGTTAGGATGTCAGACGATTGGTGACTACCATGACCAGTACTTGAAAGCTGACGTTTGTTTGCTAGCAGACGTATTTGAAAGTTACCGTGAAAAGGGTTTGTTACACTACAAACTTGACCCTGCTTGTTACATAACTAGTCCTGGCATGACATGGGATGCATTTTTGAAATCCAGTAAGATATCTATAGACCTGTTGTCTGATCGTATGATGGGTGAAATGGTGGAACGTGGATTGAGAGGAGGCATTAGTATTGCAGCAAATAACTACGCCAGAGCCAACAATAAATATATGGACGCCCATGGTGACCTTGGGTTTGACCCCCCAAGGTCAAGGTCATTCATTACATACTTGGACGCTAATAACCTTTATGGCTGGGCAATGTGTGAGTTATTGCCCTTGAAAAACTTTTGTCTGTATGATTTGTCACAGTAACAGAGTCAGGGTTAACAAACTATATTATGACTCTTGACCGAAACGACGCGAAGGGTTGGATCTTTGAAGTCGACCTGGAGTACCCACACCATCTACATGATTACCATAATGATTATCCCTTAGCCGTTGAGAAATTGAGTATGACAGGGAAAAAAGAAGACACTAAACTTGTGCCTAATCTGAATGATAAATTCAATTACGTTTGCCACTATCGCTTGTTACAGTTTTACATCAGACACGGGTTAGTACTAAAGAAAGTTCACAGAGGCATTCAATTTGATCAGAGTGCTTTCATGAAAGATTATATAATGAAGAACACAACCCTTCGTGCCAGAGACGGCAACACTGCATTTGACAAAGACTTCTTTAAGCTTATGAACAATGCCTGTTTTGGCAAGACAATGGAAAATCCTCATCACAGAAAAGATGTGAGACTGGTCACAACTGAATTGGGTGCAATTAAACTTACAGGTAAGCCACAGTACACGGGGTACAAAGAGTTTCATTCATCATTGTATGCAGTGTCACTCAAAAAAAAGATTGTCAAACTGGACAAGCCAGTATTCATTGGTATGGCAATTCTTGAGTTGTCAAAACTGTTGATGCTTGAATTTTATTATGATTACTTCAAACCAAAGTATCCTGAGTGTCGTCTGCTATACACTGACACTGACTCTATGATCATTGATGTGTGTACTGAAGACTTTTATGAAGACATGAAAACAGAGTTACACATGTATGACACGTCTGACTACCCTAAAGATCATCCACTGTTTAGCACACAAAACAAAAAAGTGCCTGGAAAGTTTAAAGATGAACTAAATGGTGTGCCTATAGTTGAGTATGTTGGACTGAGATCCAAAATGTATTCTATACTGCACGAGAAGGGTAGTCAGTCCAAAGCCAAAGGAATTAAAAAAACAGCAATAAAAAATAAAGACATACGTCATGAACATTACAAGCAAGTGTTAGATGGTGCATTGATGCCTGATTATCCAAACAAGTCACTGAGATCAAATAAACATAATCTTGAAATGATCCAAACACACAAAATGTCACTGGCAGTTGGAGACACGAAACGTGTGTTTCACAGTAAGGAAAAAGCTTATGCACCTGGACATTACAGGCTCAAGTTATCTGAAGATATTTGTGATGAACTGGTTGATGAATTAATTGACGACTTAGTTACTGAAATGAGTAACGGTGTCTGGGGGAATAATCTGTAATTCTTCTCTGACAAATGCCCTCTGGGGTGCAGGGTCGTACAGGTAATATATTGTTGTGTCTGGACCGTCAGGACCAGGAATTATTTTTTTTATATTATGAACGGACGTTGACCAGATGGGGTCTGTTGCCCTGCGCTTTACATCGTTCTCAGCCTCCCCTGGTTGATATAAATATCTCACCTGTTTGGTAAATAAACTTGTGTCTGGTGCGGGGGTTGGGGTTGGTCCTGTTTTTGGCTCTGTAATTGATTTCAATTTAATAGCGTCAGCAGGTTTTGGGTGTCCTTCATTGTTCATTGCTTTTATCACATGTGGTAATCTCTTAACCCACTCAGTGTTACGGGTGTCATGCATGAGTTCCTTTGAATACTGGTAACTGAAAAGTCTTTCTGATAACTGTTAAAGTTCTCTACAATTGCCTGTGATCTGTGTACACCTGGAATACCACGTCTGACCAGTACACCATGCTTAGCAAATAACTGATTAACTGCACCTTTGAATTCTGATCCATCATCAACTTGCACTAGTCTGGGGTATCTTAAAGGGCCTCTTTTATAGATACTAGATAAAGCAGTCGCAACAGTGTTAGCAGTTTTGTCAGATATGGGTTCAGCGTCTTTGTACCTTGAAGCAATGTCAACAACAGTTAATGCATACTTGTATCGTTTCTTTCTTATTGTGTCATGTGGTAAGAACAGGAGGTCCATTTGGTGTGTGTCATTTGGTGTTGTGTTCTCAAAATGGGGTCTCGTTATCTTTCTTGGAGCAGGGAGGTATATCTGCCAAATTGCCTGTCTCTGTAACCATTGCTTGACTTGATTGAGTGATACATCTCCGCCCACAGCGGCATGTAATTTCTGAATAGCTGTTGCTCCTTTCCTATTGGATGGTGAGTAATATATTTTCGATAGTTTATTTTCGGCTGCCATTTTTTCTAGCAATGAAAACTCCTGTAAAATAAACAAATGTCATTCCCACTAGAACAAAAATTATCTCTCCATTTCTTTGTTGTGTGCTTGGTTTGTAATAGTCACTTAGTTTTGGTTTCGGTATAGACATGTCTTCACCTGTGACAAGAAAATATTCCCCGATTGCTTCGTCTGTATTTGAAAACGTATGTTGTGCGTGGCCTTCTAGCCTCAGTTTTTCATTGATGAAATCAAGTTTTTCAATTCTTTGTTTCTCATACGCCTGTTGTGCCTGTGCTAATTTCTCAGACGCTTCATTGTGACGTTTCATTTCTTCTGCAGATTCTTCTCTACCCATTTTTGAAAAGAGATAGTTTGAGCCACTGAAAGCCAATGCGTTAACAACTGCCCCACCAATCATAATAGCTATCGTCACCATATTTATTTTATTTACATAGAAACATTTTCGGGAATAATTCCTTGCTTGACAAGAAAATCTTTTGTCGCAATCGACGCTGTGACAACTACAATTAGCTTAGCACTGTCTTCGAAATCGAGTCTACTGAGGTCTGCTGATTTCATTTTGAGTAGACTTTTCCCCAGCATAGAATAAGCTACTGCTAATCCGCTGATTACGGCAGAGTGATACACAAGGTTCATTAAATTTTTTGAGTCGTTCATTTCTTAGGCAAGAAAAATTAAAATAATATTTTTATTTACTGCATATAAAATGGGTCAACGGCTTTGGGTGTTACTGGTAATGTGGCAACTTCTGGTTTTGTTTTTGGAGTGTCTGATTTTTTGGTCACTGTACGAGTCTGTGGTTTGTATTTTTTGTATAATTGATAACCTACGTAACCAAATCCGACAACAAATCCGGCAACTATATATTTTGTTGTTTGAGGGCCGGGGTCAGGGTCAGACTTAGTTGTTTGTCTCTCACTTTGATGAGGGTGTGATGGTCCTGTCGGTCCTGACGGTCCTGACGGTAGTGACACTGGTCCTGACGGTGCTGACACCTGGTTAGTTACATGAGTCTTTTCTGTTTGTGTTTGAAGCTGTAATTTTTTTTGCCTGTTCCATTCAGCTAATCTTTTTCCTGCATCAATGCGGCCTGGACTTTTAGCCTTAGTCACAGTTTGAACCTGCGTCAAAACTGGACTGGGGTTCGGTTGTGGAGTCGTCTGGGTTTCGTCCATTTTCTTCTGCAGTAAAATTTATTTTCGAAAAATCAATATGACTCCCGGTAACAAGCAATGTTACGACAGGTGCAAGGTAATTTCCAAACTTGTAAAACATGACACATGCTAATTTGCCAATTGAACTTGAAACAATAGGATTGCTTTCAAGGTCGTGTGATAGACTGTCACTATCCACAGGTAGAAAGTGACTCACTGCTTTTGTGTATAGACATACTAGAGATCGACTTAAATCACGAGTCATTAGTGAAGCGATGTGGTTTTCATATTTTAAATGAAGCTTGATTAGCTCGTCAGCCGTAAGAGATTCAATATCCTCTGTCATGTATTGTTTCCCGAGATAAGTCTTTGATTTGCCTGAGACAATTACAGACAAAAGACGCTGTTTCTTAGAGTCTAAGTCTTTGTTCTCTACAGCATTGATATCATTCAATAGAAGGATTTCATCAGGGTTCATTTATATTGTTATTAAAAAAAAACAAAAATTAATTTACTAACCCATACCCTGTGGGCTGATCTGTCTTTAAAATGAGCTTTAGATGCTTAGTTGATTTCAGTTTATTTTTTACATCATCACGTTCATGTTTATTTGGGATGACAACATTTTCTCTGAGACAGTCTTCAAAGCTGTCACGATCCTTGCAGTAAAACAAACAGATAAACTTTAACTGTTCTCGAAAATCTTTCAGTACAGCATTATATTTCTGAGTGAGAATCCATACACTGACGTTTGCGTGTCTGCCACTGAAGGCAAGTTCTGCTAGAGTGTTTCTCTTCTTGACAATGTCTTTCTCTGCTGAGCAGTCATCAACAATAAACAATGTTGGCTGTCCTTCAAATTGCTTGTAAAAATATTGTAGGTAGTCATTCAGTTTTTTCTCAGGGTCAACTAAGTATATGTTGTTGTCAGTCCAAATAAATAAACGGTTGTGATAAGCTTTGTTGTGTTTGATCGTAGGACAAAATATGACAATGTTTTCAAAGTGGTGTATGTATCTTGTTTGTAATAGGTTAAGAACAAATTCAGTTTTCCCACACCCTGTGGCACCAACAAATAAGCCACAGTGTTGGTCAAGGGTCATTAAGCTCCGGTTCATTTTAATACACAATATAATTTTAATATATGTGTCCACTTAGTCTGCTTTCTGCAATATTGAGTTGTGCATCATATATCAGGTACAAATATATGTTTATGGCTGCAGCAGTTTCAACCTTCTTTTGTATCTGAATTGTTATTCCATCACTACATTCTCGACAGTTCGTCCTGACCCATGAAGATAATCGTCGTCTGTACTGCGAAGATCTAACCAAAGTGCATACTTGTTTGTCAGGTATTGTCCGATCCTAACGTCATACAGATGTAGATCTTTGCACGCAATGTTTGCTGGTTTATCTCTAATCCTTCCACCCGCAAAATACTTTGTGATCTCATCATAGTGCTGGTATGGTAACATTCCTGAAGCGTACACTTGATTAGGGCGGCCTTCGATTGTGCAGGACAAATGTGTAATCTTAGGATTGTAGAATTTTTCTGAATCCCGTTTATATGGATCTGCTGGTTCAACAAACAACATAAGAATACCTTTCAGTGACCTGGCAGGTGTGTTTAAGTTTATGTTCCACATTGGGTCACTCTTGTCTTTGGGTATTAAACTATGTCTAATCACCCTGTCATAATAAATTGGAAGTCTTGACTGGTACTGATTTTGTATGAGTCTGGCTAGATCAGTGTGTGTGACAATTTCATATTCCAAGGAAATGTTAGAGATCTTGTATGTTGCATCTGTGGCAGATGATTTAATAACTTTGGAGTAGTCATTGAAAGTTAGTTCAAAGCTCAGACGGTCATTCAGTGCCCCTTGATAATAAGGCAGATGAGCTGTGAGGATTTCAAACTCGAGTGGAATGTAAAATCTAGTTCCATATGTTTCAGCTATAATAACTTCCTTTGGTACCCCAGTAGTTGTTTTGTCTCCGGCATTGATTCGAAGTTTACCAACATTATCTGGCTGTATGCCTTGATAAATACGATCTTCTCGTTCTTCTCTTGTGAGCCAAAGGACTTTGCAACAGTAAAACACATCTGCATCGTCAAGACTAAACACTTCTTGTCCTTCAAGTTTTACTTTAATAGTTCTAACAATTGCTCTGCCAAGATTGTCAACCAGTGTTCTGTTCACATCTGCATCTGATGATAGTTCAATATTAAATGCTAGGCGTGCAGTGCCAGGAACAATAACGTCACTGGGACCTAGGTTTGGAAACTTGACTGTAAGTGTTTGGTTCTGGTCTATAGTACTTGGATTGTTTGTGATGACGATTGATTGTCTTATGCCCTTAACACCCAGAGGCTCACGTAGTTTTCTGTATGGGTCTAACTTTGATCCGTAAGACTGTGTCATTTTTATTATGCACAATAAAAAATAATAAATTAATAAAACAATGGCAGCGGGAGGATTTAATCATGAAGATTTTGAAATGGATGACACGTATGATTTTGGTAATACAACAGATATGACAGATATGACAGATATGACTGGTACAAGAAATATTTACAGTTTACGTCATGAACTTTTAGAAACCAAAGTGAACTCATTTTATGATCATGTTGGTGGCCGCCCAGACAACGTAGATCCTAATCAGTTTGAACTTGATGGCAAGGGTCATTTATATTTAAATACTGTTGACAAAGGAAAAGTACTATTGACTAACAAAAAAGACTCTAGTAGGTTTAGGGCTTTAAGTACAATAAAAAATGAAGGTGGTGTTGGTGCCTTGCGTCAACTTGGAATTGGTGGGTCTCCTGTCACGCCAAGACTGGCTAGTGTTCTTCACGACACGCAAACAAAGTTGCCAACAGGGCAACAAATTGAAATGGCACCAGTAACAAGCCTACCAGAAATAGCAAACACTGTGATACAAGAAACTTCATTTACTGAAGGACAAATAAATGACGCTTTGAAAACAATAAACGACCCACCTTTGTCAATGAGAGAGATTATGGGTTTGGATAAAACACTGCAGACAATAAGAGGTGAGATGGTAAATAATGTTGCCAAACTGGGAGAGCTTGATAAACACATAGAACGTGAAAAAGAGAAACTGGCTACCGCAGACACAGAAATGAAAGAAAGAATCCAACACAGATTAAATGATTTGCAGATAGAAAGATCTGGACGATTAGAAGTGATTAGTATTGGAAGACAAAAACTTAAACCCAAGTTAACAGAATAAGAGAAACTATTCAGAAAATACTTCACGAAGACACAACATTGGCTGAGAGACTTAAAACACTTTTCAGAGAGCAGGGTATTACAATTGCTAGTTTAATTACTGCTCTTGGGTTTATTATCAGTACTGTTGTGTTGGCTGTCTCCGGTGCTGGCGGACCCGGTGGTTCTCCACCTCCAGCACCACCAACCCCGGGCCCACCGACTCCAACAGACCCAAAAGATTTACAGTCATGGGTAAAGAAACAACTGTCTCACATATCAGACTTGCTTAAAAAATTGGCTGTGAAAGCAGTGGACGCGTTGCCTGGCATAATTGGCACTGTTGTCAGTTGGCTTATTAGTACAGCAGCAAAGGCAGTAGGGTTTATGGCAGAGCATGTGTGGATATTTTTGGTAACAGTAGGAGGGTTGATGGTGGGTTATTTAATGAAACAGATAAAGAAGTAAAACCCCTAACCCTGTTAGACCTATTACCAATGCAGTTCTTTCTGACTCATGTGTGTCAGGGGTTGACTGTACTGGTTGTATGAGTGCCGGTGTTGGGGCCGGGGCCAGGGCCAGGGCCGGGGGTGTTACCGTCTGTAATGATTTTAACGACTGTACGTGTGTGGTTGTTGCTCCTAAGTTTACAGATTGATTAAGACCGAGTTTTTGTCCAACACCTGCAACAATGATTTCATTATTATAATTTGTTATTGTCCCCATTTGGAGTTGAAGGTCAGATGGTAACATGTATAACCCGATGCCAACTACAAAGTCAACTTTTGATCTGGCATATCTTAAAACGTCTTGGTAACGCTGTATGCTTGATGGGAGATCGACTGTTGAATTAATTGAATCTTCAAGATTTCCAAGAAATTGTTTTTGTGCTTCAAATTTACCACTTCCATTCAAAATGTTTGATTTTGTTAGTGATTGTGCTCCTAGTAAACACCAGACATATGTTCTAATAGACTCATTGACGCGCTCGACTCCTGCTTGAGTAAACCCGTCAGTTTTATCTCAAATAAATGTAGTCCAGGCGTTAGACTGTTTCTGTTCAATGGAACCTATCCAGACTTGTGATTTTGATGAGAATGAAGTGTACCCAGGGTAGTAATCTTGAGGGTATTGTCTGTGACTCATAGCGTAATACAATGTGCCCATGCCTTTGTGATCATCAAGTTTTTGTGTAAAGTCATACTTGGGGCTGATGTTAAACTCATTACAAATCCGTTCAAACGCTTTTATATCCATGGGGTTGTTAAACCTGTTGAAACTGGATTCAGTGGGTAATGGTGTATGTAGTTCTGACAGTATACGTCTAAGCTGGTAGTATGTGTGAAAACGGTAGACAGATCTAATAAGTTTGTTTGAGTGATTCAAATGGTCTGTGAATGAAACACCACAGCCTGTAGTTGAACACAGTATGGCAAAGTTAAGTTGGTTTTGAAACATCTGTAGTGGACTTGAAGACCACTTTCTTGCAGTAGAGTCATCTGTTATTGGAGGGTTTAGGTAATGGTCAAACGGATTTGGTACTTTGACTTGGAATAGATCTTGTTCAGACACAGCTATGTCAAGCTGATTTAGTTGAATTATTTTCTGTTCATAAGTAGGTGCAACATTGTATTTGGCATCCACATTAAATTGAAATGCGTTTGTAGTGATAATGGTTGGTGATTTAAATTCCATCCTTTTTTATATGAGATAATAAAAATGTTTATTACCTTAACAAATCTTGACACAAGCAAACCAGTGTGGTTAACTAATGGGATTGATAATCGAGATGGTAGCAAGTCTGTAGCTATCCATGAATTGTTCTATACAGTAAAATGGTTTAATGTAGGGGATGATATATATAATAAAGTAAATTTAGATGGTAAGACTGAAGCTTTACCGCCTGGTTATTATGACTTTTGTACTATAGCTGAATGGTTTCAAAGTAATTTTAAAATTAAAGCAACTTTAAATCCAGCTAACCTACTTGTTACATTAGAATTTCTGAAACAAGATTGGTTAAAAATTTCAGATAGATTTGCATATTTACTTGGATTTTATATTGACGAACATTGGTATAGAACAGATGATTTAGATGAAGCTATGTTTGGTATTATAACAATGAAGACAAAAAAACTTAAAATAACTGGAAAACGTCCTGTCAATTTGTCAGTACACACAGTGCTAAATGTTTATTTGAAAGAACTAAACACATCTGAGAATATTCACAATGGAAAGCCTTCAACTTTGTTGAGATGCTTACCTACTGGAACTGCTCCGTATTGTGAAAGTGTAGTTGTTAGATTTCCTAATTTGCAGTTTAAGAAATTAGGTTCTAGTTTCTTTGAGTCACTGAGTATATCTGTAACTAATCAGGATGACAAACCAGTTCTTATGCATGATTTTAGTGTAGTGTTAGAAGTTAAATAATTTTATTTTTGTTTATAAAAATGAGTGGTCTTGGTCCAAAGCGAACAATCATACCAGTTGCATGTCCAGTAACAGAATTGAAAGATTTGGCAGACGTACAGGATTTTGAGAAGGAGGGGGATGTTGGAGAAATATATGGTTTTGAACTTGATTCAAATGGCATGTACAAGAGGAAAGTAATTGTTGACATGAAAGACGGTGAAAAACAGATTCCTAAACTTGGTCAGCTACGTGATGTTACTGTACCTACTCCACCTGTAAATAATGTGCCCTACAACTTAATACATGTAGGTAGTAAGTGGGTTGATTCACCTGTGCCTGTTCCACCACCCACAATTGACTGGGACATAAAGTTGGAATTTATTAGTCCTTATGTATACACTGATGAAGGCGCCTTAGTGTTTAGGAAAGTTGTTAATTCTGGGCCGCTTATTGTAAGCCTTGTTCCAAGTTTTGCTTCAGACGACAATAGCAGAGAAAAACTGAAAGTTGAAAATTATGAGAGACGGAGATATCTTCTTACACATAGGAAGGGTAGGTCTGATGCGAAGGTCGTGTTTGCACCAATAAACTTTCCCATCGCAAGAGAAGCGACAATAGTATTTGAAATTATCATGAAATCAGTAACTACTGCTAAAGAGGCTCAAATTGCACAAGGAATTAACCTTACATGGAATGACACAGTAACAGAATCATCAAAGGTCTTTATTGCTATTACAAAAAATAATGATGTTATTAATGTTTCGAGCAGTGTTCCAGCTGTCAAGGTGGTGGTCGACAAAGCAACTTTTGTTCGTCTAACTTACATAAACCTTGAACACATTGATCTTGTTTCGTTTTATTATGCTAGCAAATTGTATACTTTTGAAGAGTTGCAAAATGTAATTGCTGATTAAATAAAAAATATTTGTCAATAAAAAAAATGGTAAACTTCTATCCGCAACTACCGACGCTTGAGCCGACTGAAACAAATGTGACGACTAAAACAACACTTGCGCCTGATCCACAGGTGACAGCTGTGCCAATTGCATCAGATAAAACATTACAGGCAGATGCATTCAGATTAAATAATATTACAGAAGCTTTGAAATATTTGGAAAGTGAAGAGGCTAAGTACTCACGGTGCAAAAGGAGGTATAAGTCAGTATTTAATTCTGTTCAAAACACTTCTATGGCTATTGGTGCAGTTTCAGCTTCATGTTCTGTAGGGGGTATAGTTCTGTTCACCACAGGAATTGGAAGTTTGGCTGGAATAGCAGTTGAGGGTGTTAGCGTTGCTACATGCCTGGCTTGCTTTGGTTTGGAGGCCTTGAACAAGAGGTTTCACACAAAATTACAGAAACATGAAGCATTGAGTACGCTGGCTGGTGCAAAGCTGAGCAGTATGAAACTTATTATCAGTAAGGCATTAAATGATAATTTTATTGATGATGAAGAATTTAAGCGGGTCCAGGATGATTTAAATAATTACAAAAAACAGAAGTCAGAAATACAGAATAAAATGCGTAGTCAATCTCCCGTAAATGTTGAAGAACTAAAGGCTAGTTTTTTAGCAGAGGGAAAAAGGATCGGTGTTCAGGAAACCACAGAAAAACTACACAATCTTTTAAACAAATAAAAATCAGATTTGGTAATCGTTTATTAATGTCATACACTTCACAGAAAAATGCCATGCCACTTACACCACTTGTACCTGATTATTTAACCCCATTTGCACCACCACCAGAGTATTACTGAGAAAAAAAAGTTTTTTTATTGTCCTTGTATCTTGACAAATCTGACCGAGTAAGTTGTGACTTAAGTCAAGTTGTTGTAAGAACTTAGGGTAAGTACTTGTAAGAACTTAGGGTAAGTACTTGTAAGAACTTAGGGTAAGTAATTAATAAGTTCTTATGGCAACACACTTAAAGGTTACCTCTGCAGGTTCCTAAAAGTTAGTTGCAACTTGTTAATAAGTATTAAGTTTCACTTGACATCACTTGATCAGGTAAATGATTAGGTATTGACAGAGACAATAGTTATAGAGAGAGACAATAGGAGACCCGTAAGATAATCAGATCAATAAGGCCGCATCAGTCATACTCATCACTTTTTTTTAAATCAAAGGGTTGATTCAGAATTAACGGGGGTAAAATTGGGGTCAAAATTTTGATATTAAAAAATGATGTAAATTAATGATGGATGCGGCTCTATTGAATTCATTGTCTTACGGGTCTCCTATTGTCTCTCTCTCCTCTGACCTGACGATTGCGAGCGTAAACAGTCGTCCCCTCTGCAATGCCGTCATCATTAACCCTTGAGGCCGCAGCTTCCTGTCGCCTTGAGACCTCTCTATCCGTCAGCTTCTGTGCCAGTTTGTGGGCTTGCTGGAGACGCTTCTGGTGCTCCGCGAGCCAGTCATCAACCCTAACGGGAGAATCCGTCAAAACTCCATCACCAGGAATTCCAAGAAGGCTGTCGATGGGCAGGTAAGGGTCTCGGCCAAAGAACAGGAAGTATGGGGTGTATCCAGTTGTTGAGTGAACCGTTGCATTATAGAAGAAGACCAGCTCTGGCAAATGTTCCGGCCATCTTCGTTTCGCTCTTTCGGGGAGTGTTCGCAGTCGGTCGTGCATGGTTCTATTGAAGCGCTCACATTGGCCATTTCCGCTTGGGTGAAATGGTGTGGTGCGACTCTTGTCGATGCCATACAGCTTGCATAGTTCCTTTATGACATCACCCTCAAAATTCCTCCCTTGGTCGCTGTGCAGACGTTTGGGTATGCCATACTTGAGAAACCAGCTGTTTACCAGGGCTTTCGCTACACTCTGTGCTGTTTGGTCTTTGCAAGGGACTGCTTGAGTGAATTTCGTGAAGACATCGGTCAGTACCAACACCTTCTCCAGGCCACTGGTTAAACGTTCGAGAAGAGTGAAATCCATTGCGAGGACTTCTAGGGGATGGGTGGCGGTGAGCGTTCCCATGGTGGTGTGGACTCTTCTCCCTTCCTTTGCAAAGAAACATCTTTCACAATCATTTGTGTACCTGATGATATCAGCCATCATGCCTGGCCAAAAACACCTCCCCTGGGCAAGCTTGCAAGTCTTCTCCGCTGCTGGGTGCCCGGCGTCATCGTGGACTGCTTTCAGAACGTCTGGTTTCAGTGATGAAGGAAGGAGGACCTGGAGTACGTCTCTACCGTTGTCCTGCGCCACCCTATAAAGGGTTCCGTCCCGGTCCATCAGATGGTTCCAACAGCGGATTATTTTCCGCACGTTGGGGTTTTCCCTAGCTGCTTGTCGTTTGGTGGGTTTGTGACCAATTCTGTAGAGCTGCCAGACCCTTTTCAATGTGGGATCATGCTGTTGCAACCTGGGCAGGTCAGCTGCTGGTAGGGAGGAAGGAGCAGAAGTATGCGTAGACCTGACCTGGATTTCGTGCAGAACAAATTCTGGAGTGAGGTTTCCGATGGCTGTTCTAATTTCATTTGGTACGGCGGTGGCTGCAGCTTGAGGCTCATCGCATTCTGCCATCAATTGCTCGACATGGACCTCCCTTCTGCTGAGTGCGTCCGCGTTCCCATTAGATCGCCCAGAGCGGTATTTCACTGTGAAATTAAAGTTGGCCAGTTCTGCGGCCCAGCGAGTCTCTGCTGCACCTAGCTTGGCGGATGTCTGGATGTAGCTGAGAGGATTGTTATCAGTATAGACCGTGAAGGTGCTGCCCTGCAGAAGATCTCTGAATTTCTCCGTGACTGCCCAGCGGAGCGCAAGCAATTCCAACTTCATGCTGCTGTACCTTTTCATGGATGTCTCTTTTTCCCTGAGTCCCCTGCTGGCGTAGCCAATGACAACTCGCTTTCCGGTCTGTTCTTGTGATAACACAGCTCCCAGGCCTTGGAGGCTGGCGTCAATCTCCAGGATGTAGGGCAGAGTAAAATCTGGGTAGCCGAGGACTGGGGCTGTTAGCTTTTGCTTCATGGTCTGGAATGCCTGCGTACATTGCTCGTTCCATCCGCTCAGACGTTTGTTGCGTCCCGAGCCTGGTGTTTTATTCAGCAGAGCGTGCAAAGGGGCTGCGATCTGAGCGAAGCCAGGTATAAATCGGCGGTAATACGAGGTCAGCCCAAGGTAAGCCCGTAAGTCTTTCTCGCTGGCGGGCAGCTGCCAATCTGCCACTGCGGAGACTTTGTCTGGGTCGGGTAGTATTCCCTCAGGTGTAACCATATGACCAAGATAACGCAGACGGCTGAAAAACAGGTGGCATTTGTTGGGCTGTGCCTTTAAGTTGAAGTTTGAGAGCCTTGATAGCACCATTCCCAGTCTTTCCAGCGTCTCGTCGAAGCTTTTCCCAAATACCAGGAGGTCGTCAACGTAAATGAGTAGGGTCTGGAAGTTCTGATCACCAAAAATCTTGTCCATTACCCTCATGAATGTGGCCGGGGCATTACAAAGCCCGAAGGCCATTCTGGTGTATTCATAGAGACCTCCAGTGCCGACCCGGAACGCCGTTTTTTCTATATCTTCTTGCGCCACTGGAATCTGGTTAAAGCCATGAGCTAGATCCAGGCTGCAGAAGTATTTAGATCCTTTCAGCACATCCAGGGCCTCCTCGATTCTGGGCAAAGGGTATGCGTCTTTGTGTGTCTTAGTATTCAATCCCCTATAATCAACGCAAAAGCGGATCTTGCCATTTTTCTTTTTGGCAATAACGCACTGTGAGGCATAAGGGCTGCATGACTCGCGGATGATGCCCTGTTTCAAAGCAGACTGCAAATAGTCCCTCACTTCAGCCCAGTACTGGGGTGGGATCCTGCGGTGTGGGACCGTTATGATACGATGATGGATTAGATCGCAGAAGCCAAGGTCATCCTCGCCTCTGCTAAAAACATGCTCATAACTGTGGAGGAGTGTAGAGAGACGCAGGCCCTGCTCTTGGGTGATGTCGCCGACAGATACTTCAGACATGATGTCTCTAAGTGCATCGTGTGATGGCAGTACTGTGGCTTCCTCGATGAGGATTTCTTCCTGTGTTACAGTCACGCTGTACTGGTGCGGGGTGTCGGCTTCAGCTGCACATGCTATAGGGACGTAGGGTTTGAGGTAGATATCTCTGTCACTGACATTAGCGACCTGAACTGGTACGACCCCTTTATCGCTGAGTTGAGAGAGGCATCTCCCAACTCCGATTCCGGCCGGAAGGTACAGCTTGTCCGATGGCTCGACTAGAATGTCGCGCGTAGTACCCGGCGCAGGTGGCTTGGTTGTGCATGAGATTACTTTTAGGCTGCGTGCTGGGATCAGAACGGGCCGTCTCCCCAGTGGTTTCACGTAACTGTCGCTTGACACGGAAATGGCGTTCTCTTCATACAGGGCACTTACGCCTTGCCATAGGGTCGAGTCCGGATGGCTACCTCCCTCGACAGTCTTCAGGTGTCTTAAGATGTTGGAACCGAGCACACCAGGTACCTTCTTCCTCTCGGCCATGACACCCTGAGAATCTCTAACCACTAAGAATGCCATATTGGGTAAAGTTCTATTCATCACTGTAATGTCTAGCTCTACATAACCAATAAATGGCACCTCGAGGCCTTGAGCGCCGGAAACCTTTAGGTAAGGGAAAACATCATCAATGTGTGTTGTGTCACTAAAAACATGTCTAAAGAATGTCTCAGTCAAGGTTGAAACCTGTGCGCCTGTATCAACGGTCCGTGGCGCAGTGGTTAAGGCGCCTGCCACCAATTCCAAAGGTGAGCGGTTCGATACCGGGTTCCGGCGTTGGACTTTTCTCCTCTGGTAAGTGTCACCGTTAATTCGGGCGGACCGTCGGGGGTTCTTTCTCCGGGTACTCCGGTTCTTCCACCCCCCACGCTTTGGTACCGGTCTCAGGCCACTTTACAAATTTCAAATACAAGCGATCAAAAATCTGTAACTTCAGTAGCTGACTGGCCCTTCGTTTGTCTTGTACTGTGTTTGTCTTAAATGGCGTAAATCCGTGTCTGTTTCGTGAGTGTGTGTGTTGGGTTTCAGGCGCGGCGCTTTGAGTCGATTTCCCCAAAATTGAGAAAAAGCGCCTATATAATAACGGTATTATTATTATTATTATTATTAACAAGACATTTTACATCACTCCCCCCAATGTTTATAGTTACCACTGGACACTCTCCAACAGCTTTCTCCAGCCGTGATGAGCCACTAGCATATTGACCTCGTCCACCTGTCATCTGGCTCACAATGGCAGGTGTCTCCCGTTTAACGGTCGTCTTTGGCCGCTCTGCTGACGCTGTGGACAGTGCCGTTGAAGGTGTCCTGTTGCATGACAGATGTAGCATCGACGGGCTTCCCCTGGCTGGCTCCGTGCTGTGCCCTCTGCTTGGTGACGGCGTGTAAGGCCCTCCAGCTGAGCTGTGAGCTGAGCGATCTGCTGCTGCTGAGACTTTAGGATGTCCAGGAGCTCACTATGGGTCTGTTTCTCTTCCAGACGTGGACGCAGTGCCGCTGGGGTACCCATCCACTGGACGGCTTTATCACGGAGATCAAAGAACGTCAGTGTAGGGACCTCCTCATTCAGCCGTCGCAGCTCTCTCCTTAGAGTGACATCTGCAACTGCTTCCGCAAGCCTCTCTTTCAAAATAATGTCCTTCCGCTTGGAAAAAGCAGAGTCTTTTTTTCTACACCTTGAATCTTGTCCGCCAGAACAGCAAGATTGTGTGAGCATGTCAGCAGATCCTCCCTGTCCTGTCGATAGGAGTAGAACTGCGACTGTAATCTGGGAAGTGATGCGCCATCACCAAAAACTTTCTCCAGGATGGACAAGATCCTATCCCCCGAGAGGCTGATGCCACCTCTGCCCACGATCTCCCGTCTCGCCTTGCCACCAAGGTGTTCCAGAATGAAGGCTGATCTGTCGGTGCCCTCGATCCTGCGCGAACTGATAGCAGCATGGATGTCGTCCAGCCAGTCTTGCAGAGTGATGTCGCCTGCATCACGTGGCCTGTCACAGAAGCGCGCGATCCTCGCTTGGTCAGAAAGGACGAAAGCGCTGGGCTGTGCTGTCCTGCATGACGCTGACAGTTGGCCCCGGTCTGCATCCAGCTGTGCCTGAAGCTCGGCCACCTTCCGCTGGAGGTCCTCGACTGCTGTTGTGTCCACCTTCCGATCCTCCATGCTGATGGGGGTTGAGTCACTTCTGACACCAGATGTAACAGGCGTGAAGTCGCAGTAAGGGTTCCTTTTGTTTATTAAGCAAAACCCTGACAAAGACAAATCAACATAAATAAATAAACATCGAAAGTACATATTAACACCACATAAATATAACTGATATAAATAAATATAACATTCACTTTTCTATATAAATCATGTAACCATGCACACAAAATAATGAATCGATAACATTGACAAAAATAGTTACAAAACCAAATGATTCCGAATCAAAACCAGAACAATCTACAAAATACACTTAAGAATGAACACTATAAATATTAAAGAGCACACACTGATCAATCTGCTCCAAGACTCACGCAGTCTACAACAGATTGATCAGGGAGAATGTTATAAACATAATCAAACGACACCATTCAATCCTAACACCAAACACACAAAAAATCATTCTAATCCGACATACATACGATCATAATTATAATAATCACAAATATAATAATCAAATAAAATAGACAATAAACTTACCACACCAGCAGTCGGGTGCAGCATGTCAAGAGTACAACCGGTGGCAAGCCAATGTCAAATACAGTATAGTGAGTATAGATTGCTGTGAAATATAGTGATGGTGAGTACAGATCAGACACTGAGTTCAGTTCACTATGTTACACCACATACAACCGTCCTTGCTGACAGCATAGCCCGTACTAACTACTCTCTGCCTCGGTTAGACTGAACTCAGTCCCGCCTAAAACTCCGTGCAAAATGTTTTCCTTATGATTGCACGTGACCTCGTGCATACACGGGATATTTGTCACAAGACAAACCGCTGACAAGACCGTATCATACAAAACCCTGTGTGAACTATATGCATGGGCATAGAGCTTCATCACAATGCCGTATGCTCAATGAAGTACTTTCGAATGCCACAATGATGAGGAGACTGACACGTCATCCAGGATACTTCATCTATTGATACACAGTGTTGCCACGGCCAGACTAATGTACTCTGCAGACACACACACAAAAATCACATTCCATAAAGGCGGGCCGCGGCTGAGAGCACAATAATAGCTAATAATATTACTGACTGAGCAATAGTTTCCCCTACTAATACAGCTTCTTTAGCGTGTCCAGCCGGTTTTTTCCTGCTAGTGCTATTGATTTTTTTTAAGGCTGGATGGCTTTCTTATTCCTTCATAAGTATAATGATTTTGAAAAAATAAATCATAATCAACTTCCGAGTGGAAAAAGTTTTTTTGCGGTCATGGCTTTTTTTTTTTTCATCATTGGCACCTTGTCCAAGTCAAGGGAAGTAACGGATATAAACACTACGAACACAAGCGCCTCATTCCATGCCTGGTTTCTTCCCTTGAACTGCAACAGAAAAAAGTGATGTGATTATAATTCTTGAGTGACTGTGTTCCTGCAATCTTCGTTAATTCAACATAAAAAACCTAGCTGTCTTAGGAACATGGATTCAAAGTGGTGTCAGCAAGAGGCATAGATCCTCATGAGCCCCGCAACTGCGGGGGATAAAAAAAAATGGGAGATCAGACGAAAAACAAATGATGTGTATACGATAATGCGTAAGATCCATAAAGTGGCTGTTTAGATTGGATCGACAAGAAAACCTAAAACTGCGATGGCTCAACCATTAGTCAGACACTTGAAAATGAAAAAAGTTTACAAATGTGCACTGAGACGTCACCCAAACTACGTCAGCTTTGGAGCACCAGACAGAAACGAATACTGAAAACGGAACGGTGTCGGCCAGATCAGACAGACAGACAGACACAGACACACAGTGGTCACAAATACACATGAGTTTTGGGAGATTTTTTCTATAGATGCCGTAAAAAAGGAGAACACGCTGACCATAGTGAAACGCGGCCTTTGAGGCGTGGATCTGCAATGTGGGAACAATTATTGTGGGTCTCAATGCAGGGACGGATCGGGGGAAAGGGCTGGTGGGGGATTCCAGGGGTTCCCGACCCCTCCCTCTCCCCCCCCCCCTCCAGTCTAAAATGTGCTACATCAAACTGGTCCCATTTTGGTCTCCCATCTCCCCCTCCTCCTACTCCCCCCCCCCCCCTTCCCGCGCCACCAACCTTCCCCCGTTGTTTCATATTTCAGCGAGCAGTGCGAGTCCTGACACACGCCTTGTGCGCCTATAACCCCCCACCCCCACCCCCCACCAGCCTTTGATTTTTCGGCCACTGGAAGCATAGTCTAGCGTCGGGAGGCCTGTTGTGTCAGCCTCTTGAAGGTCCCCTGCCCCCCCCCCCCCTTTCCCCCGAGGTAACTGATCCTCCCCTGCAATTCTAGAAAGGACTTTAGCGCCATGCTGACCTACAATAACAAAATGCATGGGTGACAGCCTCCAGTCCGGGAGACTGATTTAGCTTTTTCAAAATCCCCCAAAGCTGAATTTGAGCTTGTTCTTTTGGTCTGCACAGATCAGCCCTTCAGCCAGCCTGTTTGATCTGCAAGAGGCATACATTCTCATGAGACCCTGCGTCCGCAGGGTCTCATGAGAATTTATGTCTCTTGCTGGTCATGGACCATGTCCATGGACCCTTTTCAGTCATTTCGAATTTCGTACTGACATCTATCAGATTGTTATTTTGATCTTCTTGTTCCTGTGACCTCTAGCACTGCTTACAGTACCGGTGTTCATATGTTCGGGGGGGGGGGGGGGGGGGAGGGGGGGGAGGGGGGGGGGGCTGGGGTGAAGGATGGGGGTGGGATGGGTGAGGGAGGGAGAGGGGTGAGGTGTACTTAAGTGTACCGGTGGTGCTCAATTCAAGTTCATGTCTTCATGAGCACCGTGTTTTGCATCGGCTACTAGTCTTTGTTGGAATGAATCCCGTGTATGTAATATGTTTTGTAGACTTAGCAAGGGGTATGCTGACCATCTAGCGGCTGTCCATCAAAGTCCGAGGTGGAAGAATGTTATCATTACTGGCGGTTATTTATTATTTATTCCTGATCGTAGTTTTGGCTTACATTTATTTTTTGCGTAGATAGGAAGGTGTTATTTGTATTTATTATATGTTTTCCTCCCTGCGTCACACGACCAGTCACTTTAGCGCAAACCGTACCATGTGACCGTGATATAAAAACCCCTGTAGCGAAAAATGGCGGACGTTTTGTAGCCCTCTCGATGACGCATCTTGGATGCCAGTATTGTTCTATAAAAGATCGCCAAACGTTCTAAAGTACAAAGTTACTTAGTGTTGTTCGAAACAACAAGCACTCAGGACTGGAGACGGCAACGTCATGACATATTTTAAATTACGTCATAAGTATTATGTATAAAGATATATTCCTTTGACGTCAGTCATGTCTGGCGTGATCCAGGTCGGAAGATGTCTTGATTTCTTTTACGAAAATAGTGGAGGAATAAAAACAAATACGTTATTGGTCGGAGGGTTTTGATTGATTGTACATTGCTTAACGTCCCGACAGCAACATGGCTTTCTCAGGACGTGCCTGCACTGCTTGTGAAAAAAAACTAAACAGAAAATTGAATTATGTCGCCAGCCGGTCAAATACATTAAATAAACCTACAACATGGGGCATAAATAAAGCTAAGACCATTTAGCAACACACATCCAATATCAAGAGCTACAGGCAGTGCAGACAGTAGGTGGTCGGAGGGGTTCGCTGCACGGACCCGTGTAGGCCTTCGGGAGGTCAAAGGAATCATTGTACCCCTCAGGCCTTCGGGGTACAATGATTCCTTTGACCTCCCTCAGGCCTACAAAGGTCTGTGTAGCGAACCCCTCTGTCCACCAATATATTGTGTGTGTGTGTGTGTGTGTGTGTGTGTGTGTGTGTGTGTGTGTGTGTGTGTGTGTGTGTGTGTATATATATATATATATATATATATATATATATATATATATATATATATATATATATATATATATATATATATATATATATATATATATATATATATATATATATATATATATATATATATTAATGCTTCTATACCTAGTTCTTCTGTCAGTATTGTATACGGACTACTTTGAGTTTGACTTCAAACTTACCTCCTTGGATTTCCATATGCTTGCACACTCACACACCAAAGGGGCCCCGAGGTGTTCTGAATTGAGCTAGTGGACGCGGTGGCGCAGCGGATTTGCACTTGGTCAAAGCACCATTCGTCAGGCCCCTATGATACACACGGCACCACCACCAAGGTTAACTCCTTCACTGTCAGTGAATGACGCGGATTATTTCTGAAGCCATTGTTCATTTTACTGACACTGCCGCCCCAGTCGTCAAAAGAGCGTGGACACAAAACAGGTGTGAGCAAGAGGCATAGACCCTCGTGAGCCCCCGCGTCAGCAGGGGCCCATGAGGATCTGTGTCTCTTGCACTTGGGTGACGTCAGCTTTGCCACGGCAGTGAAGGGGTTGAAACATTGTCAGCTACTTCAAAACGCACACACTCAAGACCGATGAGGTCAATGAAACAAAACTTTCGAACACTACACTGACTCTCTCTTTTTCACATACATACACGCACGCACGCACGCGCGCTCACTCCTGATCAAAAGCCACAAAACAACGTAAAAGCCATTGTCGGTTTATATTCTCATTTTCTCTGACCTTTACAACTCTCATGATTATTACAAAATATAGAATAGATCATCCACTGTTGAAAGACAACGTTGGTCATGGAATGTTTTCCATTAGCACAGCTAGGCGTCTGTCGAGAAACCGTTTTGTTCCCCCATGAAGTGTATCAATGTACATAATAAATCTCATCCGTTACCTATAGTAAATAGAAGAGATTAACCCTCTGGCTGTCGGTAACGACTTCTGTCTCGATGATTCCTTGCAGGAACTAAGCCCTTTTCCCCACAGGGTTAGACAGTAGAAGCTGTTTCAGACGCCCACCCCCCGTGCACGGATAAAGTTGTTTTCTCTAGAGAAGACTCGAGTTGAAGAGTCGCCTGACATGAAAGACCACCATTTAGGTGGCTACAGCCACAGTCACAGCTACAGCCACAGTCACAGCTACAGCCACAGTCACAGCTACAGCCACAACTAGAGCCACTGCCACAGCCACAGCTACAGCCACAGTCACAGCTACAGCCACCTAAATGATGGTCTTTAACGACAGGCGATCTCTCATAAAGGTGCTCGCTCCAAACAGGTTTTGCTATAACAAGCCCCAATTTTATATACAAATGCACACAGAAAAAGGCACTCAAATGTCGCCATTATTGGGTCTATACGCAGCCACAAACACATCGTACACAGTAATGTAGGTTTTTCGTAATTCACGAGAAGAAAAAAAATAAAATGCACGAATCAGACACAGTCAGTGGATTAAAATGGCGCACAAATATGTGATAACGCATGTCCTCCCTCCCCCCCCCCCCTCCCCCCTTCCTTTCATGCATTCGTGTCCCTACTTTTTAGATGATTAATTTTCCCGTGATATCTGTAACCGCCACTGCAATTTTATCAATATGACCATCTTAATAAGAAATATAGAAAACACCATTCTATGCATTTATTCCGTACTCTTTGAAATACCATCATAAATGCTGCAAGCTCGGCCTCAGAGTTAATATATGCACATGAACACAGTTAATAATGCGTATTGTATGCACACACACACCCACACCCACCCACCCTAACACACCCACCTACCCACCCACACCCACCCACACCATTCTTGGTTAACTTCACCGGTGTTTTGCTTTGTTTTTCATTCTTGCATATAGGCCTATAACAAAAAAATGTTCAGAGGCAGACCAGTCGCGCTAATGCTGTCTGAACACAAACTAAACGCCTACGACATATCACAAGTACAAACAAGCAAACTGGATTATAATCCCGTCTTCATTTGGCCTGGTACAACAGAAAAAGGATTGAATAAGTTTAAAAAACAAACAAATACTGTTTAACCGATTCAGCCCCGACGCACTACAGGTAGGAGACGGATCGACCATGACAATTCAAGGATAGTGCCAGATTAGCACTACCCTTGAATTATCAAGGTCGATCCATCTCCTGCAACTGGTACATGGTGACGCCTCCAAAATTTGGGGAATGCGGGTTAAAGTGGTTAAAGTTTCTGATTACACTGTACACATGTTATTACCACAGTCGAGATAGAATCATTGCGTCTTGCAACGAGTCTAGGCGGAGCTGAGAAAAATCGACACTGATAAGCCGATTTAGTGCAGCTGGTGCCAGCCAACACACGCGACAAACGCAGCGCTCCTTATACAGTTGTTCACGAAGCATAAAGACACAAACGGTGCTGAAACATGTCCTCACGTATAACTTAGCACATGTGAAAATTCATCGCATATCAGTATTATCACAATGTCAATCATGCATCGAAAATGCAATGCCCACGTGTGACAAAATACATTGGCCATTAATTCAACCCCCTCCCCCCCCCCCCTCGAAACGTGCCGCATTTGGATACGCGGCTTTTTGCCGCGTGTCGGGATGCTGCACGGTTCGAAGGAGTTAAACAACAGCCGGAGTCTTGGATCTAAGCAGTCCGGGCAGAAGTAATGTGAATTCTTTTTTTTTTTTTTTTTTTTTTTTACATGGTATTTATATGGCGCATTTCTCATATTTATAATATAACTCAATGCGCAGAATGTAGCCGCGAACTGAACCCAACAAGCACGTTCACGTGAATCACGCGCATTCACTCACACACTGTACGTAAACACAGAACATTCACGTGGTGCTAAGGGCAAGCTCAAGCGAGCTACTGAAGTGACGGTATTTGGAAATCGTTTTGTATTTGAAATTTTATTAAGTTGGCTGAAACTGATACCAAAGTGAAGGGGGAGGAAGAGCCGGAGTACCCGGAGAAAGAACCCCCGACGGTTCGCCCGAATTAACGATGACACTTACTAGAGGAGAAAAATCCGACGCCGGAACCCGGAATCGAACCTCGCACCTTTAGCATTGGTGGCAGGCGCCTTAACCACTGCGCCACGGACCCCTGCAGCTTGCTGAGGTTCATGTGAATCTATGTTTCTCGTAGTTAGATGGTGGAATGGATGAGGCGCTCTGTCCACTGAGCCATAGAACGCAATCATGTCGCGGTTGGAAAATGGACAGAAAACCCCGCCACAATCGTATTCTGCTTATCCCGTTCGGCGCCAGCTCACGCAGACTGTTTCTGCAATCTTCGTGAAGTCGAGACCAAAAACAAAAAAACTAAACAGAAAAAAAGCTAGATGTCCCAGGCACATGGATTAACGTGGCATCAGCAAGAGGCATAGATCCTCATGAGCCCCCGCAATGCGGGGGCTCATGAGGATCTATACCTCTTGCAGTTGGGTGGTGTTCACATTTTCTCGGTGAAACTGTGACTAGACAAAGGCTTGTGAATGCTGCATGCCCAGCCGGCTTTGCCCGTCTCAAAGCGAGCAACTACACCAGTTTGAAAGTCGGTGGACAGCACTTAAACTTGCCTGCTGGTCTTCAATGACAACTGACGAAGCCAGAGCAGTGCTTCAGTGCTTCATCAGTTTATCATTGGAATCAAAAGTGTCACGGTCGAATAAAATTAAAAGATGAGACCGTGAAGCCAACGGGAGTTAGGGTTCAGTGGAATCAAACTGGTCAGTCATCGGTGGCCATGGTAATGAGAAGATAATGTGACGTCAGAACACGCCAGAAGACCGCCTTAACTCTAGACTTTCCAGACGTGTCGCAACGAATTCGCGGCTTAAAGCCGCGAATCCGGATGCGACACGTCTTGAATGTATACTGACGAGCAAAAGAAATGCGACATTTTTGTAATCATTGGAAAACTAAAGTGTTTCCAATGCTTTAAAAAAATGTTGCATTTCTTTTGCTCGTCAGGCTGTTCATGTGCTGAAGTGGACAAGCACGTGTAAGCTTCTCCCAATCAGCTTCACGCTGTTCACTGGCAGATTGTCTGAACTATTTTCCTTTCATTTGAGATGATAGCTGTCCAGGGCGTGACGTGAAAACACCCTCTTGGCTTGACTTCGCAAACGAAGATTCTATAGGGGTTGCCCACGGCGTCTGCAGGCATGCTCGTGACTGCGGAGTCCAATCTGCGACAGGCAGGTTCGACAGGTCAGGGTTCTGAGTTGTGGCATCTGTTTTTTTTTTTCCTGAGCCGCTTGTCTTTAAGGCTAGCTCTGCGAGAGTCCTCAAAGGAGACGGCTGCCTTGTAGATGGTGGAGCGCCAGGTGTCGCAGTCCGCAGCAAGTGAAGACCACTGGCAGTGGTCGATTTGGCAGGCACTAAGTGACTTCTTCAGACAGTCTTTGTATCTCTTCTTTGGTGCCCCTCTGTCTCTGTGTCCAGTGGCGAGCTCGCCGAACAGGGTGATCTTGGGTAGGCGATGATCCTCCATCCTGAAGACGTCCCCTGCCCATCGGAGCTGTGTCCGCAGCAGCAAAGCCTCGATGCTCACAGTTTATGCCTGTTCAAGGACCTCGACGTTTGTGACATAGTCACTCCAGTGAATGCCAAGGATGGTACGCAGACAGCGCTGGTGGAAGCGTTCGAGGTGTCGTAGTTGGCTGCGGTAGAGAGCCCAGGACTCAGAACCATACAGCAGGGTGGTGAGGACGACAGCTCTGTACACGCTGATCTTGGTGCCTGTTTTCAGCTGTTGATTGTGCCACACCCGCTTGTATAGACGCCCGAAAGCTATGTTCGCTTTTGCCAGCCTGCTGTCCAGCTTGGCGTCTGACGTGATGATGCAGCCAAGGTAGGTAAACTGGTGCACTGATTTCAGTTCAGACTCGCCGATGGAGATGTGGGGAGGGCGATGTTCTACCTTGGGTGCCGGCTGATGGAGGACCTCTGTCTTTTTCAGACTGACCTCGAGTCCAAAGAGCTGGGCAGCATCTGCGAAGCAGGACGTGATGCGCTGCAGGGCTCTCTCGCTGTGTGCAACGAGGGCAGCGTCGTCAGCAAAGAGCAGCTCACGAATCAGTTGGTCTAGGGTTTTGGTGTGGGCCTGCAGTCGTCTGAGGTTGAACAGACTGCCATCGAGACGATACCTGATGTACACTGCAGCATCATCGTCGAGGTCCACTGTGGCCTTCTTCAACATCATGCTAAAAAAGATGGTGAAGAGGGTCGGTGCCAGCACGCAGTCCTGCTTCACACCGTTGAGAATGGGAAATGGTTCTGAAAGGTCATTGATTAGTCTGACCTGGGCCTTGCTGGTCCTCGTGTAGCTGGATGATCATGCTGAGGAACTTAGGGGGACAGCCAAGTCGCTCCAGGAGCTGCCACATGCCTTGCCTGCTGACGATGTCGAACGCTTTTGTTAGGTCGACTTTCCAGACGTGTCGCAACCGAATTCGCGGCTTTAAAGCCGCGAATCCGGATGCGACACGTCTTTAATGTATACTGACGAGCAAAAGAAATGCGACATTTTTGTAATCATTGCAAAACTAAAGTGTTTCCAATGCTTTGAAAAATGTTGCATTTCTTTTGCTCGTCAGGCTGTTCATGTGCTGAAGTGGACAAGCACGTGTTAGCTTCTCCCAATCAGCTTCACGCTGTTCACTGGCAGATTGTCTGAACTATTGTCCTTTCACTTGAGATGATAGCTGTCCAGGGCGTGACGTGAAAACACCACTCACGTCAGTTATCACAACCTGTATCAATAGACAGTGCTGCGACCTCATTCAACGTAATAACCAGTGAAACGAACGCTTTTCGCGGCAGAGCCTTCATACGCTGATGACGCTGTCAAGTTAGCCTGACGTCAAACCTGTGAAAACACAAATGACGATCACACTGACGTAATAAGGAGCGACCTTTATCAAGATATGCTGCTGCGACGCCATCCTATGTTATCCACAGTTATTTCAAGGAAACATCAGTGACGTCAACACACCGACCTTCATGAGCACATACGGCTTTGACTTGATCTCACGTCACCCAAAGCTATGTCACTGACTTTCATGAAGAGATGGTGCTGTGGCGTAATCACGTGTCTGTAATCCAAGCCAAGAAAACACAACTGCTCCTGTTGCGTCAGCGACCTTCATCAAGAGATGAGACTGTGACGTCGACCTACGTCATAGACGTGTTCGAGGACGGGTTTGAGCCTGGCCATGCCGTGGCTGGAGGAGGGCTCGTGCAGCTTCCTCAGCCCCATGGGGGAGGCCAGGGGCACGTGCTCCAGCTTCAGAGACCGGGGAAGATCAGGTGATTCGGCTATGTTCTCTTCTGCAAAAAAAACAAGTACACATAAAAATAATCCAGTCATGGATGGCGCCATAAAGCAAGGTATAAAAACTTAACTCGCATTAATAGATGCGGAAGTGTCTCTTTGCATTGCCGGAGGCAACGCTATGCGACATTTCCGCAGCTATTCATGCGAGGCGCCTTGATTGAACTAAACCCCTCCACAAATTACGTTTTCAAATGGTGTCAAATTCAACGCCAGACAACCTCGTTCATCCAAGAAAAATTGCGTTTAACCCTTTTCATCCTGATACAGTAGTGCTTGAAATTAATTTACTATGATAGTTCAAGGGTGGTGCCAGAATAGCTTGGCGCCTCAGGCGCCAAGCTATTTTGGCACCACCCTTGAGCTACAATGGTTGATTTATCTCCTAATCTGTAATGTAGCCTTTACAGGACAATAGGCAAACTAAGAAAATTAGTATTTTTTATTTGTGTGTGTGTGTGTGTGTGTGTGTGTGTGTGTGTGTGTGTGTGTGTGTGTGTGTGTGTGTAATAATTATGATGTAATAAGACGCTAAATAATACTTCCACCAGAACACGCCAATATACATCTACTTCTTAATGGAAGTAAAACCTTGCCATTCACAGTGAATAACAATATATTTTCAGCTGTACATGAATTTATTACTGCAGTAAAAAAAATTCATTGATTTTATAATTAGGACTGCAGAAAATAAAATAAAAAAAAAGATCAGTTGAGGCACCCATCTCTCTCTCTCTCTCTCTCTCTCTCTCTCTCTCTCTCTCTCTCTCTACTATTCTCTCTACTATAATATTTGTTATTCCTCTACTTTCATTTTGCATTAATGTTATTTATTATTATATTGATTTACTTACCTTCATTGTATTTGAAATCTGCTTTAACCACCGCCATGCAAATGTAATTGATTCAGTGTCCAGATCATTCTATAAGCCTGTGGCTTGTTTTGATCTGATGGAGATGTTATATAACCTTTCATGCATTTTGCTAAGCAATAAACTATTTAAACCAAAATCAGCATCAGGATGCATGGGCTGAAACCTTCGACTTTCACTTTTGACACGAACTACCAGATCGGGCAGTCCGGCATGCGGCAAAAACCACTGGCAAAACCTAACTGATACTACACCTAATATTGTTTTCATCCCTACGTCACACGACCAATCCCCTTACCGCAAACTGTACCACCTGACCGGGCTACAAAAACCTTTGTAGCGACAAATGGCGGACTTCTTGAAGCCCTCTTTATGACACATCGTGGATGCGAGTTTGGTTCTATAAAAGATCACCAAAACGTTCTAAAGTAAAAAGTTACTTTGTGTTGTTCGAAACAACAAGCACACTCAGTGCTAGAGACGGCGTTATGAAATATTTTAATTACGTCATAAGTATATTATGTATACATGTATATTCCTTTGACGTCAGTCATGTCTGGCGTGATCCAGGTCGGAGTATGTCTTCTTGATTTTTTTTTAGGAAAATAGTAGAGGAATGAAAACAAATACATTATTGGTAGCTGGGACTTGCTGCACGGACCCTTGTAGGCCTTCGGGAGGTCAAAGAAACCATTGTACCCCTCAGGCCTTCGGGGTACAATGGTTCCTTTGACCTCCTTTAGGCCTACAAGGGTCCGTGTAGCAAACCCCTGCGACCAATAACTTATATTGTCTCATATGTCGTGAGTGTTTCAAATTGATAAATGTATTAAACGACAATCCAACAGTTCTTCTGCACATACCTGTGACGACTAGTTTAGGAACCTTGATGACGTGTGTGGGTAATGGCGGCCGGAAATTGGCCCTGGTGACGGGCTCGGGGCTACCCTCGTAAAGGCCTCGTTGTCCTAAATAAGGCACGATCACTCGAGCTACCAGCTTCTCGCACTTGAACTGGTTCTCCGACAGAAACACGTCGTCACGTAGTCCCTATGGATAGGACAGAGGGCACGGTCTTAAATCATGCTAAACTTGCGTCGATCTGCGTCAGTTCTTTAGACCTTTATTTAACCCATAAAGCCTTGAAAGACTACGACAGCATGTGGATCGACCATGATATTTCAAGGTTGGTGTCAGAATAGCTTGGCGCCTAGAGGCGCCAAGCTATTCTGACACCAACCTTGAAATATCATAGTCGATCTGTTTCCAGAACTGCAATATAGACCTCATAGGATATCTACACACACACACACACACACACACACACACACACACACACACACACACACACACACACACACACACACACACACACACACACACACACACACACAAAAGAAGAAGTTAATTTAGCCCTCAGGGCGTAAGGAGTTAAAGCACCATTATGCATAAATCTGAAGACACATTTCTGCACCATTTGTGTTTGTTATGCCTTGTCGACACAGCTACAGTACTTTAACAGCAATTTAGACAAGCAGCAAAGGCGCACGCGTAATCGCACTTATTTATTTTGCGCAGCCGTTAGCGTGTCAGTCTATTTTTAGCTGTTTCCCGTACTGAAAGCGTTGCACTTACAGAACGGAGAGGAGTCATTGTCAGGTTATTTGATATAAAGACAACTGGATTGTCCTGTGTCTAAATGGAGTTAGAGCAGTGTGCAGCGTTTCGTAACCATATGTTACAGAAATGTATCTTTGAACAGATACGGCGATAGTGGGCCTTTAACCCTTTGGCTGCAGAAATCACCTCGACCAAACAGGCTGTCGAGAGTAATAGGCGATCACAGGAAAACGCTGTAATGGCCCATTACGCGGTATACGGTGGCCTTTCAGTGAGTAACGGATGATACTTGTTGGGCTCGTATGCGAGTTTGGCTCTTGCAGACGTAAGCTGCGAAATGACACACCAGCATGCATAGATCCCCATACTAATAACTAGAACGATATACGTAAATCAACGGCCATCAGGTCAGGGAAAAAAGTCTCTCCCCAGCTCGCAAAAGTCGGCCAGAGACGGCCCGCGCCACGCTGGGCGCGGGCCGACTCCGGCTGACGTTAGCCCGATGTTCTTTTGAGAACTGGGGAGAAAAGACTGCACTAGAATACATGGTTCTCTAACCAGTTTATTGCGGAATATAAATACTTAGCGCTCTGGCTTGTCTGGCAACACCCTTTGAACAGTCACGATCGATTCGTCTCCTGATGTAGCGACTTAAACGGTGCGCGTGTGTGCGAAGAGCACGTGCCACACGGGACGTACCTGTAAGATCAGAAGCATTTGCCGGATATTGGGCGGCACCGTGTATTTCTTTGCGTCCAAGGCTTCTGGAAAAGGTCAGAGGACAGACACATGCGATTGGTCAGAAGTTACTGAAATACGGATAACCAAGTCAAATAAACATACACATTGTAATGACGAAGAACGCGAAGTTATGGGTGCGCTATTAGGTCATTGGCAAAGAACCAAACTATAGAAAATGATGCATAGGGGCTCGATGACAGTAGCTTTGACTAATGCAAATCCACAGCGCCACCGCGTGCGCACCAGCGCCTATACTAAGCTCAAGACAAAATACTTTGTCTTGAGCTTAGTATAGGCGCTGGCGCGCACGCGGTGGCGCAGTGGATTTGCATTAGTCAAAGCTACTGTCATCGAGCCCCTATGCAATGATGGTCTTGAGAAATGCCATGTTTAAAGCGCGCTGAACAGACTATGCAGTTTACCCGGGAAAACCGACCTCTATAACTTCATGACTTTTTTTTTTTGAGGGGACAAAACTCATCATTGCTCATGTCCAAATTGTTTAGCTGCCGCGGCGGCTCTTGTTAACTCATTCAGTCCCGACACACCGCAGCAAGATATGGCTTGACCATGATAGTTCAAGGGTGGTGCCAGAATAGCTTGGCGCCCATAGGCGCCAAGCTAGTCTGGCCCCACCCTTAAACTATCAAGATCGATTTGTCTCCTAAATTGTAATGCAGTCCTCAGAGGACATCTCCAAAATGTGGGTATTTCGTAGCTGGGACACAATGAGTTAATATGCGGCTGGAAAGGGAGGCTTGGGTTCATTAGAGGTTTAGTTTGGTAAAATTCGCACCATGTTTGGCGCGCTTAACCTCATACTGGATGTGCTGTATTCGGATACGCGGATTTACGAGTAATACTCGGCTGGTACAGGAATATGATTGTCATATCATGCTTTTGCCAAGATCCTTCCGGCCTTCTTATCGTTCTTTATTTCGTTTCATCCTCTCTTATATAATTGTATTTAACTCATTCTACCCCGGGCACACCACAGCTAGCAAGATATGGATCGACCTCATGATAGTTCAAGGGTGATGCCAGAATAGCTTGGCGCCTATGGGCGCCAAGCTATTCTGGCATCACCCTTGATCATGGTCGATCTGTAACCTGCACTGCAATGCAGTCTCCAGAGGACAACGGCAAAATTTGGGGATTTCGGCCGTGGGGTACAACGAGTTAGTCTTTTTACTCGCTGGCGATATTTAAAAAAAACCCCAACAAAACAAACAAACCAACAACAACAGCCCCAACACACACACCACCACCACCACTACCAATAACAAAACCAACAACAATACAGTAATATATGCATTATTAACAAGAATCGAAAAAAATGAACAGCCATATAAATATTATAACAGTTTGCCTACCTTGCTTACATCAACTATTGAAATGGCCATGTTATTACGTAAAACATTAAAACAAATTTTGTTACGTTATTTTGTCTCAAAAAATGTGTCGTAATAGGACATTCAAATATTATATGTGGAACACAGATAGGTTTTAAACACTCACAATTTATGTCTTTTGAAAATTGTGTTTTTCCAAGATCGCTCGATTTTTCTTCTTGTTTTCTTTTTTTTTTTTCATTTCCCCCCCCCCCCCCCCCAATTATTTCTTTATAGAATCCATTCTGTCACATCTTTCATCGTTTCTTTTCAACACTCAAAATCTGTACTACCCGTCTTGACAGCACGCGACGGTCCACACTTACCCCTGAGACTGACTTTAAGCACCACTATATTGCGGAACTCCAGCAAGGTCGTGTTTCGGATGTCGAACCCCTCCTCCTGAAATCAGACAGACGTACACATAATTAGCACAATTATCCTTAACCCCTTCATTGCCAGCGCACGTATATTGGGTTTTTTTTTCTTCAAATGCCATTGTCAACTCAACGTCAAAAGACCCCCAGCAGTCCAAGCAACATTTCTAAACGCAGTCTTAACTCATTCTACCCCATCACCGAAATCCCCAAATTTTGCCGTTGTCCTCTGAAGACTGCATTGCAGTGCAGGACACAGATCGACCATGATAGTTCAAGGGTGATGCCTGAATAGCTTGGCGCCCATAGGCGCCAAACTATTCTGGCATCACCCTTGAACTATCATGGTCGATCCTTATCTTCCTGTGGTGCGTCTGGGGTAGGAGGAGTTAAAACTCATTTTCTCGACTTTTGGATTGCCAATTTTCATGTATTCGGTAATAGGCTGTTTTATTGTGCAATGTGCATGTGCTTTTTGTTTTGTGATTTTACTGTGCAATATTTTCTTGTTTAACTCATTCTACCCCAGACACACCACAGCAAGATAAGGATCGACCATGATAGTTCAAGGGTGATGCCAGAATAGCTTGGCGCCTATGGGCGCCAAGCTATTCTGGCATCACCCTTGAACTATCTATGGGCGCCAAGCTATTCTGGCATCACCCTTGAACTATCATGGTCGATCTGTCCTGGACTGCAATGCAGTCTTCAGAGAACAACGGAAACATTTGGGGATTTCGGTGTTGGG
>BTPG01000006.1:161942062-161982062 GCA_036245525.1 Semisulcospira habei | reverse complement strand
CGTGCGTGCTTGCGTGCGTGCGAGTGCGCGCGCGTGCGTGTGTGCATGATTGTGTGTGTTGTGTGTGTGCGCGCGCACGCGTGTGATCATGAGTGCATGTGTACTAAAGGTCTGACCCTCATTTTAAAGACACCGAATGCGATAGAAGACACAAATTAATCACAGCTGATAAAGACGACATTTTGCCTGATCTTGCATGTTGCTAGAGACACTGGCACTGAAAAGGTTCTGTCCCTGTCAATTCCTAAGATCTCACACAATATGTTGGTTCGGTACTGCAATATAAAAATGGTGTTGTCGTCATTTGCAGTATTAACCCTTATCATTTGGAATACACCAGTGTGTGAAATGTGTTTGACTAAAATAGTTCAAAGGTAGTACCAGAATAGCTTGGCGCCAAGCTAGTCTGGCACCACCCTTGAACTAAAGCCATTGGTCTATATCCTTATCTGTAAGTACTATAATGTAGCTTGCATGTGGCAGTGTACAAATTTGAAGCTTTTAGCTTCAGTATGATATGGGTTAACCCGCTTGCTGGTGCAACCATCGATACTGTTTTCACTACTGGTACCTGCTTGCACTAAAGGGACATGCGGGATAAGATCAGATACGAGTATTTGTTTTCATCCTTACGTCACACGACCAATCACTTTAGCGCAAACTGTACCACATGACCAAGTTACAAAAACCATTAATTTTTAGCGACTAATGGCGGACTTTTTGTATCCCTCTTTCTGACGCGTCTTGGATGCGAGTTTTATTCTATTAAAGATCACCAGAAAGTTCTAAAGTATACTAATGGTCAAAACTTAAGGGCCACCTTTTTTCGCAGACGCACCGACAACACCACACAAATAATGTAACAATACTTGGAGTCAGTACTTTGCTAATTTATTCAGTAACAATTTCATTAAGTTTTAGTAAATCAAGCAATTGTAACAACAGCAGTAAGTTAGAATGTTCACCCACCCCTCATTTGAAAAGTCACACAAGACTGGTCCAGTCAGTAGCGAATGTACCCTCCGTTTGCAGCCACTCATTCAATGCAGCGTTGACGCATGGAGTTCACCAGGGTTCGGATAACATGTTGTGGGATCGCTTCCCACTCTTCCGCCGTGAGATTGCCTTAGTCGCCTGCTCGGCGTTAAACCACAATACTTACTAACTAGCTTCCCACTCTTGATGCAGGAACTGAGTCAGTTGGGGCACGCCTTGAGGTGGGGGTGGTTGCTGACCCAGAGGTGCTCGATGGGAGCCAGATCAGGTGAACGAGCTGGTCATTCCATCCTCATGATGCCCCGTTGATCAAGGTACTCATCAACCACACTGGCGCGATGAGGTCGAGCGTTGTCGTCCTGCAGAACAGCATTGTCGGCTATGGCTTGGGGAGCTGGCTGGATGAGGGGCTTCACAATCTCGCCCCTATAGCGCAGTCCAGTCAGGGTGCCTCGGATGACGTGGAGGGGGGAGGGGGGGGGGGTACTGTCTGCTTCCCTGCTGAAGCCTACCCAGACCATGACTGAGCCTCCTCCGTAGCGACCCACCTCTTGGACGCATCCATCCGTGAATCGCTCGCCCTGGCGTCTCCAGACCCTCACCCTGCCGTCATTGAAGACACAGTGAACCGTGACTCATCAGTAAACAGAACCTGAGTTCACTCAAATCTGTTCCATCTCACATGTTGGCGACACCAGGAAACCCGGGCTCTGCGATGAGCTGGAGTGAGGGGTATTCTCACTGCTGCTCTGCATGAAGCCAGGCCAGTTTCGCGCAGACGTCGGCAGACTGTGCTTCTGCTGACGTTAACGTTTGTAGTTTGCATTAGGTGACGTCGCAGAGTGGTTGACGTGACAGTTCGGTCGCGCAGAGCCGCCACAGAGAGGTATCTGTCCTCCCTTCTGGTGGTTCAGCGCGGGCGTCCTGAGCAGGGTCGTCGTTCTGCCCTTCCAGTTTCTTGGAATCGTGCCAGCAGCCTCTGGATCACTGAATGGGACACCCCAAGACGTCTTCCAACTTCTCGTCCGGAAATTCTATCCTGCAGCCATGCTAGCGCCCGGCTTTTATCTACTAGCGTTAGGCTTCGTCGTGGTGGCATGGTTAGGAAAGTGACACTTGTGCCCCATATCGTTAGGTATTTGTAGCGAAACAGAAGTGCTCAGTGTTCACGACTGACCCCTTTAGCACGTGCATCACGACTTTACCGAGTTTTTCCACCTGCCTGCCTTTGGAACGCTTGTCAATATCGCACAGCTTTTCACAAAAACTGACGATGTTTCATGTGCATTTGACACGTTCGTGGAAATTGATGAATTGTCGTCTATTGTTCCCTGTACAGTGGACAGTGTATAAGGTCAACTTCTAACCCATTTGGATCGAAAGAACATTGTATTTTATTAGCGTACTTGCGACGATAAACAATGACAAAAAGTGGGGTGGCCCTTAAGTTTTGACCATTAGTATACAAAGTTATTTAGTGTTGTTCGAAACAACAGGCACACTACTGGAGACGGCAAAGTCATGAAAGATTTTAAATTACGTCATAATCTATTATGTATAAAGGTATATTCCTTTTACGTCAGACATGGCTGGCGTGATCCAAGGTCGGAAGATTTCTTCTTGATTTCTTTTACGAAAATAGTGGAGGAATGAAACAAATACGGGGCTTGCTGCTCGGACTCTTGCAATTGTAGTCCTTCGGGAGGTCCCGAAGGCCGAAGGCCTGAAGGGTATAATGGTTTCTTTGACCTCCATTAGGTCTACAAGGGTCTGTGTAGCAAACCCCTACGACCAATAACTTATAGTGTCAAACCCGTGCTGTGGTTCATGAACATCTATGTCGTATGTACTTTGGGTGTCTCTCGTTGTGTTCCGACAGTGGAGGGGTGAACACATTCAATGCTTCCCGCATCAACAGCAGCTATTGATACGGGGAACCTTGAATACGTTAATCAGTTGTCATGAGTGAAATGCATGTCTTTGAATAACCAGTATTATAACATACAGTATACTTGTGATATACAGTATACGGGTGTTATTTGTGGATTACAGTTCTGCATGTAATACTATTTTGCTATCCAAGCTCTATGAGAAACTGATCCAGCTAGGTTTTGACAGGTCGCTATGTCAGTGGATCAATGGTTTTCTGTCAGGTAGACCTCAGATGGTCAAAGTTGGTCCATGCACTCAGCATCCAGACCCAGGTAGTCGGCGGTCAGGTGGATGTAACTACTCATCTGGTTCATGTAGTCGTTTTTTCCTATTCCGTCACACTGAGCACGGGTGCACCCCAAGGCTGTGTCTTGTCCCCTTTGATTCACTTTTTACCCATGATAGTACATCCACTGATGATAACTCCCTGACAGTTTAATTTGCTGCAGACACCACTGTTGAAAGTTTTATTTTAAACAACAATGAAACAGCATACAGAGGGAAGGTAGATGAACTTGTTGGCTGGTGTTCTGATAACAGCCTTGACCTGAATGTGCCTATATAACCAAAGAAATGGTCATGAATTTCAGAAAAATCAAAAGTGACATTGTTCCTCTCACTACTCATGGTAGCGTTGTTGAAATTGTTGATTGTTTTAAGTTTCTCGGCACCCACATCTCAAGCGATCTCAAATAGGAGAAAAACGTTGATTTTTTAGTGAAAAAAACACAGCAACGACTGCATTTTCTCAGACGTCTTAATATGTTTGGCGTCAGCAGACAAAATTTGACCAACTTCTACCGGTCAGTTATTAAAAGTATTTTGACCTTCTCCCTGACAGTGTGACAGAAAGAACGAACCAAATTAAACAGACTAATAAAAACTGCATCGAAAATCATAGGTTCTGATTTGATATTTTTGGAGTCCCTCTTCCACGAAAGAATGCTAAACAAGATGAGGATTGCATCCCAAAGTGTACGGTATTGTTTAGAGCTCACATGCGTTTCTCTTTCAGGAACATTCAGAGATGTTCATATTTTGAAGCGTATCCTTCTGATCCATTTCCCTCCTCTCTAAGCCAAACTCTGATCAACACACACGTCGGCGCACAAATAAAATACAGACACACCGTGCTTCCCCCATTAGTACGCTCTGTGGGTTCGTGTAGCGACAGGAATTCTGAATAAGAATAGCACGAGCAGGAAAATGACGTCACTATAAGCTTGACGTCATGGCATCGCTAGTCTCACCACGCCGTGTACACAGTGACGAATTTGATGTTTCACACCACTCATCCGAAAGGTAGCAGCCTCTTTCAGGGCTTACTGTTTTCTTCCACACAGCCTCTTCCAGGGCTGACTGATGGGAGTATATAGCGGATCCAAAACTTGCAATTATTATTCAAAAAGTTGAAGAGGTACAAGGCTGGATTACGAACTCAATCAATGTCTATCTCCAAGCTAGGTATATCCGAAATTCCAAGTGAATAGAACGAAAATTACGGACTCAAATTTGGGTCAACCGATTTTATATAAACGGCACTTTTTCTCTTAAACGAGTTATTTTATTTGGATATGCTCGGAGACTCTCCGAAATACATCTCGATCAAAGCATTTCCTAACGTTTCAGGCCGGTACGTACAGAAACACCGGAGATACTCGTGTTCTACACACACACACACACACACACACACACACACACACACACACACACACACACACACACACACACACACACACACACACACACACACACACACACACACACACACACATACGGCGCTTCCCGCCAAATGTACTTTCAACAGCGCGGTTAGCGTAGCTAGGTATGACGTAATTTTTATCGTGTTACTTCACAGTCAGACGGAGTCTGATGTGTGCCCGCCTATGTTCGTCATTTGCATGCTACGGAACCTAATCCGACCAGCCCCATCCTAGAGTCTACCGTATTTTCAATACCGTAGACAAAAAGGCTATATCTATCCTCCGAGCCCACCCAGCCCATGAGTTGTTCATTTGAGATGTTGCCATCAGGGTGCCACTAAAGAGCGATCAGAACACGCACGAGTCTTTTTAAAACCAGTTTTTTTACGCAACCGCTGTCCGGATTTTTAATGAAACGCCAAACTTGATCCGTCCGTCCTACTGTCTACTTATAATATAAATACAGTATTGTCCAGCTTTCAGCATAATATTTCAAGTCATCGGTGATGCAAGTGACGTGTTTTATTTAGTGATATATGTCTTCTGTGATTTGTGTTACTGTGAAATCTTGTTTATTGCCTTTACGTTTAGACCACAATATTTATTAATGCATGTGTGTGTATGTGAATATGTGTGTGTGTGTGTGTGTGTGTGTGTGTGTGCAAGCGAGCAGTTTAATATATTTTATGCAGCCGTGAGATGGCCTTAGTCGCCTGCTCGGCGTTAAACCCAACTAACTAACTAACTAATATATTGTATTTATGTTCTCATGTTTATGTTGTGCAACACTGAGACGATTTCTTAATGTATTTTTACATGTGGCAATAAAGTTCTATCTTATCTCATAATCAGTCAAACATTTTTATGTCCTGAGGCGTCCTTTGATTGTTTGTCAGTCTGTGAGTCAGTTTTTGAATTAGCTATACCTCCTTTAAAACCTGCCTGCGACACCAGTCACGAGACAACACCTCAGTTGCTCATGAACCACCACCCCAAACAAAAAACCAAAACAAACAACAACAACAAACCAAAACAAAACAAAACAACCCCACAAAACAACACCGTCAACATCAAGTTCCTATACAGCGACATTTACTGAGCTCACAATGTCATGACAAAATACGTGTGCATGAGGACAAAACTCTTAGAAAATATTTGATGCAGTTCGCCACAATGTGAAAATGTTCGTTTAACATAATATGATTAGAATTGTATGCAAATTCAGTCACAACTGAGATAAATATATTAACCCTTATCATTCGGAATACAGCAGTGTGTGAAATAAGTTTGACTAAAATAGTTCAAGGGTAGTGCCAGAATAGCTTGGCGCCACTAGGCGCCAAGCTATTCTGGCACTACCTTTGAACTGAAGCCATATTAGATATATTCTTATCTGATATATTCTTATCTGTAAGTACTATAATTTAGCTTGCATATATGGCAGGTCGGAGTACTTTCAGAGCCTCTTCAGCGCTGAGCGCACTATTCAAGAAGCAGTCGTCCTACAAATCCCACAACTCCCAGTAAAGGTTGAATTGGACGACCCGCCCACTGCTGAAGAGACCCTCACAGCCATCCACCAGCTCAAGAGTGGCAAAGCAGCAGGCATTGATGGAATACCGCCAGAGATCTGGAAACATGGAGGCACAGCACTGCACAACAAGCTCCATGACCTCTTTCTCTGCTGCTGGGAGGAAGGAACACTACCAAAGGATCTCCGTGATGCTGTCGTTATCACCCTGTACAAGAACAAAGGCGAGAAGTCTGACTGTTCCAACTATCGGGGAATTACCCTGCTGTCCATTGCTGGGAAATTTCTTGCAAGGCTGCTCCTGAATCGGCTGGTACCTGCCATCGCTGAAGACCACCTCCCAGAGGGCCAGTGTGGCTTCAGAGCAAACCGGAGCACCACCGATATGGTCTTTGTGCTGAGAAAGCTTCAGGAGAAGTGCCGCGAGCAGAACAAAGGGCTGTACGTAACGTTTGTCGACCTAACAAAAGCGTTTGACAATGTGAGCAGGCAAGGCATGTGGCAGATCCTGGAGCGACTTGGCTGTCCCCCAAAGTTCCTCAGCATGATTGTCCAGCTACACGAGGACCAGCAAGGCCAGGTCAGACTCAACAATGACCTCTCAGAACCATTCCCTATTCTCAACGGCGTAAAGCAGGGCTGCGTGTTGGCACCGACCCTCTTCACCATCTTCTTTAGCATGATGTTGAAGCAGGCCACAGTGGACCTGATGATGACGATGCAGTGTACATCAGGTATCGTCTCGATGGCAGCCTGTTCAACCTCAGACGACTGCAGGCCCACACGAAAACCCTAGACCAACTGATTCGTGAGCTGCTTTTTGCTGATGACGCTGCCCTCGTTGCACACACAGAGAGAGCCCTGCAGCGCATCACGTCCTGCTTCGCAGACGTTGCCCAGCTCTTTGGACTCGAGGTCAGTCTGAAAAAGACAGAGGTCCTCCATCAGCCGGCACCCAAGACAGTGTATCACCCTCCTCACATCACCATTGGCGAGTCTGAACTAAAGTCAGTGCACCAGTTTACTTACCTTGGCTGCATTATCACGTCGGACGCCAAGCTGGACAAGGAGCTTGACAGCAGGCTGGCAAAAGCGAACAGCGCTTTCGGGCGACTTTTCAAGCGGGTGTGGCACAATCAACAGCTGAAAACAGGCACCAAGATCAGCGTGTACAGAGCTGTGGTCCTCACACCCTGCTGTATGGTTCCGAGTCCTGGGCCCTCTACCGCAGCCAACTACGACTCCTCGAACGTTTCCACCAGCGCTGCCTGCGCACCATCCTGGGCATTCACTGGAGTGACTATGTCACCAACGTCGAGGTCCTTGAACAGGCTGAAACTGTGAGCATCGAGGCTTTGCTGCTGCGGACACAGCTCCGCTGGGCGGGGCATGTCTCCAGGATGGAGGATCATCGCCTACCAAAGATCACCCTGTTCGGCGAGCTTGCTACTGGACACCGTGACAGAGGGGCACCAAAGAAGAGATACAAAGACTGTCTCAAAAAGTCACTTAGTGCCTGCCAAATCGACCACCACCAGTGGTCTTCGCTTGCTGTGGACCGTGACACCTGGCGCTCCACCATTTACAAGGCAGCTGTCTCCTTTGAGGACTCTCGCAGAGCTAGCCTTAAGGACAAGCGGCTCAGGAGAAAAAACAGAGATGCCGCAACTCAGAACCCTGGCCATACCTCCCCCTGCAGCCACTGCGGTCGAACCTGCCTGTCCCGGATTGGCCTCCGCAGCCACGAACAAGCCTGCAGACGTCGTGGGCAACTCCTATAAAATCTTCGTTCGCGAAGTCAAGCCAAGAGAGACATATGGCAGTGTACAAATTTGAAGCTTTTAGCCCCAGTATAATATGGGTTAAACAATATGAAAATGTTCGATGCCGATTGATGTATGTTTACAATTGTATGCAAATTTTTTTTTTACGACTAGCTTTCAAAACAACGATGTAGATGTTCAGAGAGGGAGGTCTGGTGCATCTTGGCAAGGGGAACAACCCTTTCGCAAGGATGAAAGAGTTGTTCAACTTGCCAAGGTGCATCAGACTTCCCTCCCTTTGTCGAATGAGTATGAGTTCCCGGCAGCCAGAATGGGTCAAATAAACCTTGGCTAATCAAGTCTATTCATATGATATTCTATGTTACAAATGTGCGGATCACGTGCGTCAAATGAGGCGTTTTGATTCGTCGGTCACAAAACTGACCCGCAGAAAGTATACTGTACTCTTGAGGGTACCGGCAAACTACAATGCATATGTTTGAGGCTTTTCCTGTGACGCCCATGGCATGAGATGAGATGGGATGAGATACTGACATGTCACTGACAAAAACATCAACATTTTAACCCTTTGGGTGTCGGTAGCGGTTTAAAGTCGCGATGATTCCTACAGGAATCATCGCGACTTAAACCGCTACCGACGCCCAAAGGGTTACAATAAACTAAAGTATGTAACAGCTTTAGCGTGTGTTCTCATAAGCAAAACCAATCCATTAGTAATACATTTCAATCAGCTAATGCGCGCCTGTGAAATACATTACGCTGCACGCGTTTCAGTACAAGTGTTTTCAAGCGCGTTTTTTTTTTTTCTAAGGTGGAGACCGAAGGGCGACAAGAACGTCAGGGTTGGCACTCCGTTTGCAAATGCAATCATGAATGTCGACTATTATGTTCACAACTTCGTGCTCACGTAAACAGTGAGCCACTGTCCCTCTACAATTTTCAGTATTTAATTTACATTCATTTTAGACTTTTCAGGGGGTTTGTTTTAATATTTAATATAAAACAATGATTGCTGTAATCTGTTTTGACATGTATTCAAATGAATTATTTCTCTATGCGTACACTGAACACAAACAACACAGTTGAATACTGTCGTCTGCTACAGCGCTTGTACTGTCAAAACATAGCTTGACAACTTCGAAGGATTGGAAACGTGCATATACTGAGGAGCAAAAGAAATGGGAATTTTCCGATGATTCCAAAATTGTCCCATTTCTTTTGCTCCCCATTATGTGCACGTTTCCAATCTTGTAATATGTTATAAAGAGTTTCTATAGGGTTTGCTATCTTAACTTCAAAACAAACTTTTCCATGTCGAGCGAACCAGATTTTCCAGAAAATTATATGAATAGACGTGGCTAGCCAAATAGAGTTTGGGTCAAATCAGGCCTCAATTTGTGACGACCTGGCTTGCAGACGAGAGCAGGACGGAGTATGAATAGACAGAGTGTTAAGGTCACGTGTCTTCGTGTCGTCTGGATCCACTTGATTCTGGCGGTATCCCAGTATCTGTCACAAACATGTTATAACGATTTAACCCATTGCCTGCTACAGACGATGCCGTTCGGCGGAAAACCGGAAGCCTAGTGTCGCGTCTTTCCGCGGAATACCGCTCAGCGAAAAACTTGGAAGAGACACTACGCTTCCAAGTTTTCTCGCCGAACGGTATCGTCTGTAACACGCAAGGAACCATAAAAAAGAAACAATACATTTAGTACCTGATAATTTCTTTCCGAAATTTCAGAAATGCACTTTGTTGTGATTAGCTGTATTATATATATACAGGGGGAGAAAACCGAAGGTATGGCAAGAGTTGTTCCCCTGACTCGGAGCGTCAATAAAATAATAGCATAAATATCCTATTGAGTCTTGACGCTCCGAGTCAGGGGCATAATTCTTGCCATAACTTCGATTTTCTCCCCCTGCGTATTATCATCAAACACGCATCTTCTACTGCAGGCTATATACACTCATGTGGAAAAATTGCCCTGTGTGAAAGTCGCATAGATTTTATGTAGATCTGAAGGTCGTTACGTGCTGCAGATGTCCGTGTTTCCAGAGCGGCGGAGATTGGGCTGGAGTGGATTTAGAGGGGCACTGGGCTTTCAGTCTAGGAATAGAGTTGTTGCGGGTTTTTCACGACCAAAGGGGAGTTGGGTGGCTCGGTGGTAGAGCGTTCGACTATCGCCCGGAAGGTACACGGGGTTCGAATCCAGCTAGGGTCAAATTTTTGCAGAGCCGATTCGGTGCCCCGTCAGTCGTTGAAATCGGCTTCGTGGTGGACAAAAGACGTTAAACCCTAAACGTTGAACTTTGTACACGAGGCGTGAAAGTCTAGTATTTGGACTCTCACAAACCAGATAGGTGAGGCTAGCGCTGGCAGAATTGTACACAAGTATTTGGTAGTAGTAGTAGTAGTAGTATTTGGACGTTGGTCTGTGAGTTCGGAGCTTATGATACAAATGTGCCGGCCTGTGATTTTAAAACCTTATGGCTCTTTTGGTCGTAAGGTCCAAAATCACAGTCGTACTAGAAGTTTTGTAGCAAATTAGAAATAATTAAAACAATGCACGAAATTGACACAATCGTTGAATTAAAAGTGGTGGACAAAGACTCAATACACTGCATGTTGGTCTGCTATTTCAACCCACTGACTGCGTCAGTTCGTGCATTACCTCGACCTACTTCTCAATTTCAGAAATGGTCTTTAGCTAAAACCTTTCTTACCTTGGGGACGAATATGAGACATTGAGTGACAGTGGTGCCCAGTAAGACGAGCGCAGATTCCACAGCGTAGGATAGGTCAACTCCAGTGTCTATCGCCACACCCACTACGACACCGGGGATACAGAGCAGGGCCACGTTGTAGATACACATCCCGATGTGCTTGGAGTCGTTCAGCTCGGGGTAGTGCACCTGGGCAGCAAAGAATAATACACTGACGAGCAAAAGAAATGCGAAATTTTTGGAATCATCGGAAACACTTTAGTGTTTAGTTCACTTTAGTGATTCCAAACATGTCGCATTTTTTTTGCTCGTCAGTATAGTGTTTCCGACATTTTCTTTTGCTCGTCAGTATAGTGTTTCCGACATTTTCTTTTGCTCGTCAATATAGTGTTTCCGACATTTTCTTTTGCTCGTCAGTATAGTGTTTCCGACATTTTCTAAAAATGTCGAATTTCTTTTGCTCGTCAGTATAGTGGTTCCGATAATTCCAAAAATGTCGCATTGCTTTTGATCGTCAGTGTTATCATCCCCTTGTGCAGGCAGCCGCTAGTACTGTTGACTGTCGACAGCGAGGGGTTGTTACGCGTCTTCTCGCCAAACGGTATCGTCAGTAGCAGTCAAGCAGTTAAGACCAGTACCGGTGCCAGCGCATGCTTGGGTTAAAATCAAATCCAGACCAATCCAGTCTGTTCCACACTAGTCCCATTAGAGTAATATGCAATCCATTCCAGTCCAGACTAAACCGATCTAATCCACACCAGTCCAATCCTGTCCAGTCCAGTCTAGTTCGAACTAACCAAGGGCACGTTATTCCAATACATGATAGTAGTGAACCAGATATTGTGGCCTAAGAAGATTTTCACAGTACGCAGCTCTTATACTCAAAAAAGCGTTGAGTGAGTTTGGAAGTGTCACTGACTTGAGGATGTAGGTACCAAATGAATAGAGGAAATCCCTAAAACAGAAGTAGGTCAAAAGCTGCACAGTCTTTAAACAATCTGTGGATTTATTCTTTCAGCCGCATGGGCTCACGAGAATATAGGCCTCTTGCTCGCAAGGCGTTTCCTTATTAACATTATTAGTGTATTACTATACATCCACAGTTTGAGGTACCTTCCCCTGCAGCAAGACGTCTTCAGTCGGGCCCACAACGGCCGCATTTGGCCCGCGCACAGCCGTGCGCTGGCCCGCTGCGGCCGTCATGAGCCCGAGGACCTTTGCTTACTGTACAACTGTTACGAGTACGCATGCCGCAGTATTCTTGACGATCTAGCAAAACTGTCAGATTTCATTGTACTGCATGGACGTCTTTATTGCAAAGGGACGCAACCTACTGTCTTTCCTTACTACAAAGGGGCTTAACCTACCGTCTTTGACCTACGTTTGATTTAGGAATAATTTATATTAACGTATATACAGCGCACCTTGCGGGTTTCCCAGGCCAGAAAGACACCAAAGAGAAGCACGAGGGCGTGGATTCCATACAGAGTGCCCAGAAAATACAGCTTGTACACGGACACACACTCTCTCTCCATCAGCCTGATCAGCACCTCTCCTGCATGGTCCTCTTCCTGAAAACATCGGGAATCTGGCTCTGAACTCTTTGTGAATTCAACGCTAAATAACGCGATCCGTCCCCGGCAGGAATGTGGACACAAAGAGGGGTGAACAAGAGAAATAGATCCTCGTGAGTCCCCGCGAATGTGGGACTCATGTGGATTTAGGTCTCTTGCGCTAGGCTCGTGCTGACTTTCGTCACTATTCTGCGCTATGAAGGCAAAAGACAATAAATCCGTTTTTTTTTTCTGAAAAGGGAGATTTCATTGTATTACAATGAAAATCTCGCTTTTCGCAAAAACGGACTTACTATCTTTGCCTTCACAGGGCAGAATTACCACTAACATCATCGCAATTTTCTTAAGGCAAAAAGATGTCAGACGTTGTGTTTTTTTGTCGTCATCAATATCCTAACAATTAACTAATTTACACCTAGTAATGATCTTTGTAACTTTACAAGTGTCTGTAAAGACAGTGTACCGGTTGTGGGAGACAGACTCGCCATGGTAGTTTTAGAGCAGTGCCAAGTTAGCTTTGTGCCTTCCACGGCATTTTGACCCGGCCTTTGCTGAACCGGTGCATTATTGTCGGCCTCATAAGAGACTTATTATTATTAATATTATTACTATTACTATTATTATTATTATTATTATTAGTATTATTACTATTATTACCAGAACACTGGTGACGCTGGTGACCCGTAGCACTCGGGGATCCACGACCCACCACGTGACCAGCACTATGACGTTGACGCCCACTAGCGCCCCCAGCCAAGCGAATAACCGACTGTCGCTCATGACCTGCACAAATAACAACAAACAGAGAACGTAGAATGCATCATTCAATCTCATATTTAAAAAAGAAAAGAGAAAGAATTAAAAAAAAAAACAAAAAAAAAACAAAAAACTGTGGATTAAATATAAGAACTAGCAGCAAATCTTTTTCATGATAGAAAAGAATAGTCTCAGAAATAAATACACCTACATGAAAACATTTTCAAAAACATAGTTTAGAAATATCCTGATGGAAATTAGAATGACGACTCAGACACCGTTTGCCACCGGCAGGTATCTCCTCAAAATTTGTTATTTGCTATTTTTGTCGCCTCAGCTTCTTAATGTTATCCTCTGCTACTCCTGATACATAGAAGATCGATGAATGTAACGCTGTTAGTCTATTTCCATCTCCCTCATCAACTACCCCACAGGTCCAGGAATCCTACAGAGTTAAGTCTCCTGAAAGCGGCTCTGTAAGAGCTGCTGTCAGGAGACTTATCTTGTGTAGGATTCCTGCATCTGTGAGCTGAGCTACACATGCGTTGCGTCACTTTCGATTCCTGGATGGCCTGCTGACTACATACACGTCTCTGCATCTTGGTGTTGGTGAAGATGACGTGCACTCTCCAGGTTTTGGCAAACAGCGCGCCGAACGTCATGGACACGCCAAGGGAGAGCAACGCTGTTTTTACCTGTAAGATGAGCAGATACAAATTATAGGAAATAACAAAGAAAAAACAACAACAAACAAACAACAAAAAAAAAAAAAACCCCCAAAACCCCCCCCCCCCAAAAAAAAAAAAAAAAAACCAACCAACCAGCCGCGTACCCGAACACGGCACGTCTCAAATGAGTTAATAGAGAGGTTGTGATTATACCGAGGCGACTCCCAAAAACGAACGGGAGAAAAGAGAGCAGATAATCAGCTTCTACCATAACCACAGACAACACCCCGAACATCTAGAAGAGGCATAGATTCTAATGGGCTCAAAGGGTTCATGACGTCTGCCTCTTGGAGATGTAGGTGGCTCATAAGGATCTATGCTCCTTGAAGATGGTCGGAGTAGTTCCTAAGCAAGATGGGTTATCCGCTGTGACTTTGCTCTCGTTCGAGTCGTTCGGCGTAAAAGTAACCTCTCTATTAGTGGTGAGATTTCGTTTCCAGTGCAACGAACGACTCCCAACAGCGAACAAGAACGAAGTCATGGCGACCCAGAAAGCATAGGTACTCGGGCCCATGACGCCCGCAGTGGGCCCGCGCACGGCTGTGCGCGGGCCCACTGCGGCCGTCATGGGCCCAAAGACGTTTTGCTACTGGAGGGATAACCAATTTCTACTAACATCATAGACAACACTCCGAACATCTCCAAGAGGCATAGATCCTCAAGTGCCCTCCGGGCTCATGAGGATATATGCCTTTTGGAGATGTTCGGAGTGTTGTCTGTGCTTATAACAGAAGCTGGTTATCCGCCGTGACTTAGCTCTCGTTCGTTGGTAATCGTTCTTTTCAAACGAAACTTCAATAGTGACAAACTCCGTGACGTCAGCAGAGTGACGTGGGTACCTCGCATCCAATTTCTCCTTGCGCTCCGCCAGTATCTTGCACTAGTATAGAGCAGTAGGAGAACACACAGCCCAGCAGGATCACGTTGTTGACACGAGGTGACGACATCTTCACGATCCTGAGGTCACGGCCGGACAGCAGAAATGTACGAGCAGTAATACATAGCATTAACGAATAAACGAAACTTTCTTTTCCAAAGATTCAGGTGTTAGGTGGCCAGGTCTTTGTTATAATCTTTCCTATATAAGCTATTTAACTCATTCTACCCCAACACCGAAATCCTTAAATTTTGCTTTTGTCCTCTGAAGACTGCATTGGAGTGCACAACACAGATCGACCATGATAGTTCAAGGGTGATGACAGAATAGCTTGGCGCCCATAGGCGCCAAGCTATTCTGGCATCATCCTTGAACTATCATTGTCGATTCTCATCTTGCTGTGGTGTGTCTGGGGTAGAATGAGTTAAGCAACCACAAGCATAAATATATCAATCAAAGTAGGGGCGGATCAGTTACCCGGAAATGGGCGTGGAGATGGGGGTGGTGGGGGTGGGGGTGGGGGGTGGGGGTGGGGTGGTGGTTCTAACTGTTTGTTTGAGACCTTCAAGCTTACACAAAAGGACTCGCGATGCCAGACCTTGCGTCCAAGGGGCAAACAAATTAACTCATTTTACCCCAACACCGAAATACCGTGCCGAAATTTTGCCGTTGTCCTCTGAAGACTGCACTCTATGGGTGCCAAGCTATTCCGCTGGCATCACCCTTGAACTATCATGGTCGATCCTTATCTTGCTGTGGTGTGTCTGGGATAGAATGAGTTAAATAACGCAGGGGAGAGGGCACTGGGAATGAAGGTCTGTTGTGTACCCTCACCCCCCCCCCCCCCCACCCCCGGGGGGAGGGGGCGGGTACACAACAGACGTTCATTCCAAGCGGCCGAAAAATCAAACAACGGTGGGAAAAAAAGGGGGGGGGGGGGAGGGAGGGAAAAACGGTAAAGCATCCCAAGGGCTCATGAGGCTCTATGCCTACTGGAGATGTTTGGCGTGTTTTCTATGCTTAGCGGATTTTCCGCCGTCATTTCGCTCTCGTTCGTTGCTGGGGGTCGTTCGTTGTAAACGAAACCTCACTATTACCTTATTCTGGACTCTTACGTGCGCTGTAACTCACTTGACCTTCCTGAACACGACGTTAAAGGTGAGGAAGCCAACGGCCAACAGTACACCCAGGACGGCAAACACACACATCGTGGCGTACAGTGGTAGTGAGAGTATGACGTACACTGTACGGGTAACTGTCGCGTCACGGGGAGGGGAACCACCTGCAAACATCAACGCAAATGTAAACAACAGCGAGAACGATAGGGATTCACGGATCTCTTAACTCATTCAGTGTTTATTTGCCAAATTCGGGAGGCGTCATCTATAGACTATGCACCTGTTGCAGGAGATGGATCGACCATGATAATTCAAGGGTAGTGCCAGATTAGCTTGGCGCCGACAGGCACCAAGCTAACCTGGCACTACCCTTGAATTATCATGGTCGACCCATCTCCTGCTGTAGTGCGTCAGGGCTGAATGGGTTAATTATAACTGTCCGTTGTCAAGCACTTGTTACTGACACCTAAATTCATTGCCATCATCATTATCATAACCATCATCACCATCGCGCTGGACAGACAACAGTTAGATCCCCTGCCTGGGATCTAACTGTTGTCTGTCCAGCGCTGTGATTCCCCTTGGTTTGCATACAGTTCTGTCAGCGCTAGCCTCACCTATCTGGTTTGTGAGCATCATCACCATCGTTGTCGTCAGCATCAGCATCATCGTTGTCGTCATCATGGCCATCGTTTGAAGAAATGGAGGTTGGAGTGAAGTGGCACTTTATTTTCATTTTGTGTTCTATTATCAATATTATTCTCAATGTTATTGTTGTTATTGTTTATTATCATTATTATTGTTACATTATTAACATCACCATCGCGGGCGGTCCGTGGCGAAGTGGTTAAGGAGACTGCCATCAATGCTAAAGGTGCGAGGTTCGAGACCGGGCTTTGGCGTCGGACTTTTTTCCTCTAGTAAGTGCCACCGTTAACTCGGGCGAACCGTCGGGGTTCTATCTCCGGGTACTCCGGCTCTTCCTCCCCCTCCCCCTCCCCCTCTCCTATGGTACCGATTTCAGGACACTTTATAAATTTCAAATACAAGCGATCAAAATTTCCGAAACCTCAGTAGCTGAACCGATTTTTCGTACCACGTGAATGTCCTGTGTTTGTCTTGTACTGTGTCTGTCTTCAGAGTGAATGCGTGTGTGTCACGTGAGCGTGCGTTTGGGTGCAGTTTGCGGCGCTTTGAGCGGATTCGCAGAATTGGAAAAAAGCGCCTATATAATAACCGGTATTATTATTATTATTATTATTATTATTATTATTACTTATCGAATGAGTAAATAATGCTGCTGCTGCTGATGATGATGAGCATCATTATCATCATTATTAACTCATTCAGCCCCGACGCACTACAGCAGAAAACCGTAATAATTCAAGGGTTGTGCCAGATTAGCTTGGCGCCTGTCGGCGCCAAGCTAATATGGCACTACCCTTGAATTATCATGGTGGATCCATCTCCTGCAACTGGTGCTGAGTCGTTAGATGACGCCTCCCAAATTTGGGAAATAGGCCGTCGGGCTGAATGAGTCAACTCACTGGACATGTGCCTCATCCGGATACGCGGCTTTATGCCGCGTATCCGGATGCAGCACGTCTTGGCTGTGTCAAGTGTACACAAACCAAGGGGAATCACTCAGCGCTTGACAGACAAACAGTTAGATCCCCTGCCCTCGTCTATCAGGCACCACCCTTATACCCTTATGTGCCTGATAGGCGGGGGCAGAGGATCTAACTGTTTGTCTGTCAAGCGCTGAGTGATTCCCCTTGGTTTGTGTACAATTCTGCCAGCGCTAGCCTCACCTATCTGGTTTGTGAGTTGGCTGTGTCAACTCATTCGAAACGTGCCACCTCCGGATAGGCGGCTTAAGCCGCGTATCCGGAGGCGACACGTCTTGAATGAGTTAACGGTGCTTACCCTGCCAGACCACGGCCTTTTCCTTGGACCACTCCAGGCGCTGGGTCCTGCTCTTGGTAGGGTTGTACAGGCCCACGCTCTGCACCTCTCCGCCTACGGTACGAACACACAGAAAAAAAGATCAACTCATGCAAGAAGCCCCGCATCAATAGCTGCGGAGGCAACGCCATACGATGCTTCCGCAGCTGTTGGTGCGGCGCGCCTTGAACTGAATTAACAAACTAATTTATCCAAGTTTAACATAATGTATTGCATCATGAGGCTGATATTTTTTTAAAATCTCATTTTCCTCTAACGGCTAAATTACAGATTAGGAGTTAGATCAAGCATTCTAGTTCAAGGGTAGTGCCAGAATAGCTTTGCGCCTCAGGCGCCAAGCTATTTTGGTACCACCATTAAACTATCATTGTCAAGTTTATTTCAAGCAATGGGTGTATCAGGATGAAAAGGATTAACAGACAAAGAAGGACAGGGCTACTGAACATCTTCAGAGAAGGACCCAACGGAGAAAGAGACACGCATTGAAAAGACAATTACAACGCAATGGAAACTTTGCTTCTTTGCTGACAAGATAAGTAGTGACTGAATTGTATACTTGTTTGTTTGTCTAATTTGAAAAAAAATGTGTTGTAACTGTCTTTTCTAAGCGTGTTTCTTTCTCCGTTGGGTTCTTCTCTGCGTGTTACACTCTTGGCAGTCATCGTTTTGGTCTGGATTTTGATACTGGACATTTTCGTTTATGCCCCGTCTACCATTGGTACCAAGCACTTAGAAAAAATGCTGCAACTTGCATACCCTGTACTCTGTTCAGCTTGACCAGTCCCACTGGGTCACCGTTCTTGTCCAGAGCGATGGGGCCTTTGACGCCCATGAAGGACACGTTCAGCATGCTGCTGTAGATCAGGTCAGCCATCTCCTTGTCCTCGTACGTGAAATTCTCCAGACTTTTCGGGCTGCCTGCAATACATACATGGGAACATAGTTTATTCTGGTTCTCCGGAAGGGTGGGTTTGGTCAACAAACGTTATGATAAACCTTTGAGACACAGCGAGTCTAGTACGTAAAGTTGTTCAGACGTTTGGGGCTGCCTGCAATACATACTACGCCGTGAGATGGCCTCAGTCGCCAGCTCGGCGTTAACTCATTCTGCTTGCGACACACCACAGAAAGATATGGCTCGACCATGATAGTTCAAGGGTGGTGGCAGAATAGCTTGGCGCCTATAGGCGCCAAGCTATTCTGCCACCACACTTGAACTATCATGGTCGATCTGTCTACTGAATTGTAATGCAGTCCTCAGAGGATAGCTTTAAAATGTGGGTAATTCGTACCTCGGGCACACTGAGTTTAAACCCAAATAACCAACTAACTAACTACAATACATACATTCACGCATGGGAACACAGTTTATTCTGGTGCGCTGGAAAGGTGGACTTGGTCACAGTGAGTCCAGTGCCAGAAGCGCAGTCTTAAAACTATTTATTTTCCCCAATCTTGATTGTCAGTGTTCATGTATTCGGCCATATGCTGTTCTGTTGTGTAATGTCCAGGTATGGTTTTTGTTTTGTCACTTTATTGTGTAATATTTTCTTGTTCATGTGTACGGCGTCTCGAACATTTTATCATGTAAATCCTTTTTATTGTTAGTGTTACATTATATTATTATTATTATTATTGTTTTGTTATTATAGTACTAGTATTGTTAGTATTAGTATTATTATTCAGTTACACTGGTTACACCCTCCATTTCGCTGCGCATGTGAGATCGTACGGAGCGGATCGAGAAAGATACTATTGTGCTTGTTCGATATGATTTGTTCGATGGTGCCGAACAAACAGGAACTCAGTAGTTTACTTCGCACACCCTCCTACGGAAGGGTCTGCGCAAAATACATTGCACTCAACTATTGGCCAGAGTGCTGTTTTTACATACTTATTATTTTAAAACAAAACAAAAACAAGATACGTTACATCCCATAGTAGTGCGGAAACGGAAAAAAACAAAAACAAAAACAACAAAAAACCCTCCAACCAAACAAACAAAAAAAACCCAACAACAACAACAAACAAACCGGTACATAGATTATGTTTTGCTGCTTTACTGAAATACATTCCTGAAACAAACTAAGCCCTTAGTAAACACATTTAGTCTTAATAGTGAGGTTTCGTTGCGAAGAACTACTACAAACAATGAACGAGAGCGAACCAGCTTTTTCCATAAGCATAGACAATACCCCAAACATATCGAGGCATAGACCCTCATGAGCCCTCCAGGCGTACATATGGGATGCACACGCAGGTCGCTGGGCCAGGCTGCGATTCGGGGCGACGTCAGCGTTAGTTGGCGCACGCGCCAACTAACGCTGATGTCACCCCGAGACACGTTTGCTCACTGAGAGGCCACACCAGTGTCCTTACCCATCTCCCTTAACCTGTTCATGGTGTTGTTGAGAGCCAGAGCCATGAGCCAGACGGCGTCAAAAGCCTGCGGAGCCACCTGATCCCCAAACAGCTTGGCTCCGCCCACACTGGCGTTGTAGGCCTCGATGAAATCGGACGGCAGCCATCCGGACTCACTGCGGTCAGGGCTGGGGAAGCAGACAAATAGTCCCGTGCACACGTCATGCTAGTGAAAGAAGTCGAAACCAGGTTGTGACACGGCTTAACTCATTCGAGACGCGCCGCATACGGATACGCGCAAAATTGCCGCGTATCCGTATACGGCACGTCTCGAATAAGTTAAAGCATCATGTTCTGAGATCATAATAATATGGTTAACTCATTCAGCTCGGACACACAATGGCAAGACATGGATCGGACATGATAGTTTATGGGTGGTGTCAGAATAGCTTGACGCCCATAGGCGCCAAGCTAATCTGGCACCACCCTTGAACTATCATGTTTGATCTGTCTCTAGAACTGTATTACAGTCCTTCAGAAGGCAACTTTAACATTATTTTTGGGATTTCGGTCCTCGGGTAGAATGTGTTAAGAACAGGGGTGAATCCATGTTGATTACTTCACAGCCCACAGCAAGGCAACACGAACGATCTCTTGAGAACTAATCTACTTTAAAAAAGCATACTGTGCTTAACAAAGGTTGGATGCAACAAAATTCGGATATAAAAACACCTCTTTCATAGGTTCCGACTATGTATGCGCTTTTCAACTGACTTCGCTTATATCAAACATCGGCTCCAAAAGCGAGTAAATTTGGGTCCCCTGACGTTTTATTACATCCGAAGTTTACTGTAACTCGGAACAAAATAATAAATAATATATATATATATATATATATATATATATATATATATATATATATATATATATATATATATATATATATATATATATATATATATATATATATATATATATATATATATATATATATATATATATGACCCATTGCCAAAAGGTGTTACTGAAAAGGCAACAAGGGTGCTTGAAAATGAAAAGTGAGAGAATTACATGAAAAATCCGTGTTGGACAGTTTATAGCATGTGCAAATATTATGTGAAATTGGAATATAGTCTGTTCATTAGTTTCAGAGAAATCTCATTCAGAACTTTGTATATGACATTATGTCGGAGGTCAGGTATTACAACACAATTATGTACGTTTGGGTTTTTTAATTGATCCAAGTTGGAAAATGTTTACTTGAACAGTTAAATGGATTAGTAAATGTGAATTTCTGTTGCAAAACTAAATCATTAAGGTTTTCTGAGTGTCACTGAATGAGGTGAATTTTTGTAATACCTGACATCCGACACTGGTGCTTCTTTCTGTTTGTTGTAAATGTGAAATGCAGCCACATTCTCTTTCAAACCATATTCTCAGGGATGTAAAAAAACACAAACAGGATGAATAAAGAATTAAGAGAGACAACAGCAACATTTCCTATGATTATTTTATTTCAAGTACAGGAAGAATAAATGCAAATTCAGGAAAACAGATATTATGTCGAACGTCATAATTACAAACAACTGAACGGAGGTTTAACATTTATCCATCCAAAACCAAAGTCACTTTCCTTTGGCTACAAACACTGCATATACACATTTCCTCATTTACCTGAACTGCTGATCAATGCGCAATGCTGCTAAATCACATATCGTTCTGCACTATTCTTCATGTATTTGAACTGCTCATCAATCCCTAAAACTGTTAATCACATCTCGTTTTACACTTAATTCTTCTCAAAAGTTTCTCACCACAATAAAGGTTAAAACAGTGTATAATAAATTCGTACATTTATATGAATATATGTTATTTTGTATTTTTACACCACGTCCAAAACCCTTTCATAGGTCTCTCGGGGCTCCGCTCAGAGAACTATTAATATAGAGACAGATGGTCAGTATGGGTCTGCAAGCAACTAGAAATTGCAGGAGAAACAGACAAATACAGTGATGTCACGTTTGTTTTGCTACACATGTCAGTAAATATACAGAAATGTGTAGGAAAACACAAACACCTTGACATCACTGATTTAATTTTATATCCGTTTCTTCTGCAAATTCTATGCAGTATCTGTCCTAAATTACTGTGAAAAACTGACGCATCTGACTGGATGTGCTTTTATCGACGTTGAGAGAGACCATCCTCAAAAATGACTCAAATGGTTCCCACGAGTAGTCAAAGCGGATAGGCCAAAAGTACAAGTGCCGCACTTTGACAAGAAACTCACACAGGCAACCTGCAGAAGTTCGTTAACGTCTTTAACTTGCCCAACATATTCAGTTCCATTCCACTGAACAAGATGGAAGGTTACAACCACTGGAGCTTGAGTGTGTGTGCGGGGAACGATAGGCACAAAGTGGTTTGGCACCCAGTGATCAGCAACCATGTCACTGCGGAGTGAGAACCATATGATGAACAAGTTTTGTCCATCCTCACAACCCGGAGCGTACAAACTGAGGCTGCAGTGAAGCCTGTACATCTACCAACCAAGATCTGGAAAAAAACGACTGGTTTGGACGCTTCAGCACAAAACTGGCTGCACAAAACTCCCACAACCCTGACAAGCTGCAGTTTTTAACCACTGACATCACTTCAGCTTCAAACGACAGACGCTCTGAAGCATCAGGTGAAACTGAGGTCAGCACAGCCATTTGAATAACTTCAGATGGTGACACAGAGTCATGAGGAGCGCACCAATTAGAACCATTCAGAAAACTGTCTGGTTGCAGTGCCATACAAATAACAATGCGACACCTGAGCTCTTCATGGCACATTTCTGTGCCAAATATTAGAACTAATAGAAGGCTCAGCGCTCTGAAAAAAACAAACAAAACACGTGCCATCTCCATTTACACTTTCATGTATCATGTACACTTTCAACACTTCATCTGCATGTTCTAATATCAAACATGACACTCTCCCTCTCAAGGCCTTTCACACGATTCCATACGAGATGGAAAGTGTCAACAATGGCGATCTGAGTGCGAAAGGCGTTCTAACAACACCACCATTTGACAGGTGATTGCACATCAGGTTTACAACATCGGCCGTGTTGCAAATTTGACGGTCGAGGCAACACGCCTTCAAAAGGGAGATTGTCAACAACTACAAACACGTGTGACCGCATTTTGTCTGAATCGGTTTTACATTCTACAGATTAGCTGTTTTCTCCAAACACGACGTTCCAGAGAGCGGTCTAGACAAAGATGCTGCACCACCAAATATCATCTTTCTTTGATCGAACGTCATGTTTACCACACACGCATTGTGGTAATGTAATGACGTACAACTCGCTAAATCATCTTCAACGCACATGGGTGGCGACAACAAACTGCCCAATTCGTTTCAATCTGCACAGCTAGTATATCCTATCGGTACAAATGCCATATCAATCCATTGTCTAGGTAACTGTTATGCAAAAACTATACAGAAAGTATGTTGAACGTAGATCTTATGTCGAACGTCAGACAAAGGCGAATATTACAACATACCTTTCTCGAGTTCCGTCGATTTGAAGCTTGCCGCAATTATCGATCCAGCATAGCGCCTATGCATCACGTGATACGAAGAAACGATGGGTAAATTTTCAAAAATGAAATCGGCAGCAGTTGAGGAAGAAAAGACAACTATGTCGAACGTCGATTATTACAACACAAACCGGTAGAAGTAAACTCGCCGTTCAAAAAAGGCTGTTTGTGTTTTTATCTTGAAACATGCGAAGTGGGTGCATTATGCATGTACAGGAGAGGAAGTGATGGTCATAATTCGTCTGCTATGAGGTTCACATTGTGCGAAGTTCAGGGAAGAGACTTTATGTCGGAAAATTACAACACACCTGACGTTCAACATGCCGTTTTTTACGAGGCAATACCGCAATACTTCGCACATGAAAATATCTGTTCTTAACTGGTAAATATTTATACATGTCTTGCCTCACAGAATTAATGATATGAAACCAGTAGGTTGACTTTTCTTTGCACACGATCACATCGCTCACACGAGGTCGATTGGTGATGCTTTATGGCAAGGGAAATTTTCAGCCTTGGCCAACATTTTAATCATACAGTCACTAAACCTCTCAAAATGTGTCTCCCATGTTATTTCTAGTGTATATCCAGGAAGTTTACCATGATCTTAACTACTAAAAACAGATGAATCAGGACTGGCAGTGCTTTTATTGCTTTTACAGTTTGGTCAACCATTTTAGTAACACCTTTTGGCAATATATATATATAAGGGAAAGGAGGGATGTACTAAGGCACGGACGGTTAGATGGATGGATGGATGGAAGTGGGTGAGTGGGTGGATGGGTAAATGAATGAATGAATGAATCAATCAATCAATGCATTAATGAAACTGGTGACTATGACGACTACTATAAAAAAACAGCGTCAAATAAATAAATAAATAAATAAATAAATAAATAAATACATAAATAACCGAATGGAGGGATGTACTAAGGCATGGATGGATGGATGGATGGATGAATGGGTGGGTGGGTGGGTGCGTGGGTCGATTGATCGATTGCTCGATCACTCACTCACCCACCCATCCACCCACCCACCCACCCACCCAACCAACCAACCACCCACCCAACCAACCAACCAACCAACCAACCAACCAACCAAAAAACCACCAACCAACCAACCAACCAACCAACCAACCAACCAACCAACCAACCAACCAAATAATCGGCCGGTGACTATGACGACTACTATAAGAAACAGCGGCAAGAGAACACTGCTTGCGACAAACAACCAAAAGTGCTTACAATGGGTTGATGAAGAGCATGGAGGTGCCGAACGACCCCTCCGCCGCCAGCGCCATTTGCTCTGGAGTACAGTCGATGCTTGTATCATTGACCGCCCACCACTGGGGGTCATACCAGCCGTTCAGGAGCCACACAACGCGGCGCCCGTACAGACCTTGCTTGTACGCCTGGTGACAGTTAACGCATTCAACAGCTGCGAAAGTGTCGTATAGCAACGCTATACAACACTTTCGCAGCTATTGATGCGAGACCTCAGTTGAGACGTGCTGTATCCTGATGCAGCTAGTCTCGAATGTGGTAAACTCACAGTCATTTGAGAAGAAGAAAAAAATGTTAGACGCTTTCTCCTTGCTGTGCTAGTGCTAGATCGAGTGCTAGTCGTCTGTGGTTTCTAATTTACAGTGTCAAGCCGGAATAGCTCCAAATTCACAATGTGCTCCTCAGTAAATCATGACCTTTTGGCTTAGGCTCGTAAGGTTCAAATGACAGGCCACCATCGTGGTAAGTCAGTATTACAGGTGTACATGAAATGAAACTGTCATTATTATTGATATACTTAGCTATGTTGCGGATGTAAAAAAAAACAACAACAACCAAGGTCCGATTTCTCAAATTTTAAAGGTGTTTCCTAATGACTATGTACCAGTTAAAGGAGCTGGATTGACCATGATAATTCAAGGGTAGTGCCAGATTAGCTTGGCGCCTGAAGGCGCCAAGCTAATCTGGCACTACCCTTAAATTATCATGGTCAATTTATCTCCTGCTGTAGGGACTCGGGGCTAAATGGGTTAAGTTTACAGTATAGCTTACGTTTTTATACATTAATTTAATAACACTGTTTTTGATCATATAATTATGTATATATATATACATGTACATGAGTGTAAATATATCTGTGCATGTGAACTTATCTAGCTGTCATAATTATTAAATGATTAGGTGTGTTGCGGATGTTAAACCAAAACATTTGAGTTTACAGTAACCTTATGTTTTCATACACTATTTTTGATGATCATCGATAAATGTATATGTTCAGCAGCGTGAACTCACCTCACAGAAAACCTTCCTGGCCTTGTCCTCATAGAAAGCACCAACAACTATACGGCAGTCGTGGTCCTGTCGGACAAGCAACATTTAAAATAGAGCATAAATTTTATCCATCCATCCATCCATCCATCCATCCACCCACCCACCCACCCACCCACCCACCCACCCACCCACCCATCCACCCATCCATCCATCCATCCATCCATCCAATAAGGCTACCCAAAAGGCAGAGTAATAGATGAATGATCTGCTACTCTACCCATACTCCCATACAACATTCTCCAGTAGCTTCACGTCTTCGGGCCCACGACAGCCGCAGTGGGCGCACAGCCGTGCACTGGCCCACTGCAGCCGTCGTGGGCCCGCGGACCTTTGCTTGCTGGATTAGAGCATCCATCCGCCAATCAGAACCTTTATCACCTGTGTGAGACATCATCGGTCAACCTACGGAAGTAACTTAGATACCCATTTATCCTACCACCGAAGCCAAAGCTATGAAATTTCTAGTGTAATCGTATACGAATATTTTTATTATTCAATTACACTTTGAATATGCGTGGTGTCCCCTAACCACTAAACGCATGCTTTAAGAAATTCGTCGACCATGGTAGTTCAAAGGCAGAGACAGATTAGCTTGGCGCATTCCAAGGCGCTAAACTAAACTGGCTCTACCCTTGAACTGTCATGGTCGACGAAATTCCCTCTGTCGTCTGCTGTAATTCAAAGATCAAAACCTGTTGTTACCTTAAGGTTGCGGACCTGGACTGATGGGTCTTCCTGGAAGATCTCCGAGCGCGTGATGGTGAAGTTCAACGCGCGGAGTCTCACTATGAGGTCTTCTGTAACCTGCACGGAAATAAATTAACCCCTTCATTGTCGAGAAAAACCTGAACACTATCCAACCGCACGAGACATATATGAGTCTGTCTCAAGAGGCGACGTTTGCTTGGAGTGGTCATGCACAGCTCCTGTAACTCTTAACTGGAAGCAAATTAACAGGTCACCTTGAATCACTTTATTTGGTATACACCTAAAGAGCTATATTTATCAGTAAAAACATGCACAGAGTAGTTATAAAGACAGCCGTGCTGAAAAATTGATGGAAATAAGGCATATTTTTCACCTGGAGAATGGGACACGACATTGGGCAGGCAAACTGTTGGTGAGTTTACGTCTTAATAAAAGTGCAGTTGCGGTTGGCCCTGGTTTGTTTGTTTCTTTATTGACAGCTGTGTTTATCTGAACGTGTGAAATCTGTATTGGGTACTTCAATTTGTAAAAAGACTTCGAAAAATGTACATACGATCGTGATCAGCTTTGTCCCTTGCAGGCACTCATATGTAATGCATTGATTGATTGACTGACTGATTGAATGATGGATTGATCGATCGAGCGATTGATTGACTGACTGAATGATCGATCGATCGATTAATTCAAGGATTCATCGATCGAACGAACGAACTATTAATTCATTGATTGGTTCTTTGATTCATTTATTGGCTGATTCACGGTTATAGACTTATTCACTGATTTAACTATTGCCAGATTCCATACGCTGAGCCTGGGATGAACCCGCTGTGTTTCTGCAATCTTCGTTAAATTGAAGACCTTAAAACTCTAGATACCCCATGATCGTGGATTCAAAGTGGTGTCAGCAAGAGGCATAGATCCTCATGAGCTCCCGCGAATGCGGGGGCTCATGAGGATCTATACCTCTTGCAGTTGGATGGCGTTCACATTTTCTCGGCACGGAACGGGTTAATCAATGCTCGGATCTGTTCCGACAAGAGGCACAGACCCTCACGGGCTCACGAGGATCTGTGCCGACGAACTCTCCAGCTATTTACTCACAGACGCGAACAGAGGATGGAGCTGATGTATGGTTGCGATGCGAGTCCAGCCGAAGTATTGAAAGAACTGCACACGGGCGGGGTTCATGCCGTTGTCCGAAGCGGACACGCGGGCAAACTTCGGGAAGACCGTCTTGTCCGAGAGCACAGGGGACGAAGACACGTAGGACACCTGCACATAGAACAGTGAGAAAATGAGAAATGGTAGGATCAGACGAGACAAGACGAAGCCAAGACAAGGCGACGACAGGTGAAGTGAAGCAAGGACTGCACGGCACAGCACGGCAAGACAGGAAAGGGTTAACTTACCCTTTAGTGAATTTGGAAAATGCGGCCGTGGTGTTAAATGGGTTAACTTACCCATCTAAAGCCACAAGCGCATTTCCTCTAAAGTTTTTTTTATGTGTCACCTAACGACTATGTACCAGTTGCAGGAGATGGATCGACCATGATAATCCAAGGAAGTGCCAGATTAGCTTGGCGCCTGACGGCGCCAAGCTAATCTGGCACTACCATTGAATTATTTTTAAAAAAATTATCATAATCGATCCATCTCCTGCTGTAATGAGTCGGGGATAAATAGGTAAATTATCGGGGTTTAACGCATTCGTGACGTGCTTGCATTCGAATTCTCGGCTTTGTGCGCGTGTGTCCAGATGTTGCGCGTCTGGAAAGCGGCAACGCTATACGACACTTCCACAGCTATTGATGCGGAGAACCTTGAATGAGATAACACGTTCGAGACGTGCTGCAATCGAATACGCGGCGTTTTGCCGCGAATCCGGATGGGGCACGTCTCGAAGGAGTTGAACAGATCGTTTACTGTTCCTCCATCGGTGACAAGGAGTTGTGCGGGGTACAAAGTACATAAGCGTTTTTCTGCACGTGTGTTACCTGTGCCAGGTTCCAGTGATGAGCGGCGCGGGCGATGGTCTCCGATACAATGGAGCAGGCCGCCCCCATGATCATGATCTTCGTAGGAGGTGAGTACAGCTGTTGGAACAGCACCTTCACCCCCACGCCTGGGTCACACTGGAGAAAAAAAATAACAATAATAATAACATAATTACAATCATATAACAACACCTCAACAAGAGCAACAAACAAGAACAACAATAACAATGATAATTATGTGCAGCCCCACCCTGCCTTGCGCAATAATAATAATAATAATAATAATAATAATAATAGTAATAATAATAATAATAATAATAATAATAACAATAATAACAATGATGATAATATCAAAGACAATACATTATAAGACAAATCACTCGCCCCGAGAGTGCGAGGACGCGTTTTGAGAGTTTTCTCCCTTGTAATCGTGTTGAATCATGGCTGACCGAACGAGGCAAGGGTCTGACTTTTGCAGCGCAAGCTCGAACGCCCGCTACAAGCCAAGTTGCACCGGCATATCATTTTTCCTTTTTTCCAATAAAAAAACAAGGTAAGCTGATTACTCTGTGGTCTTATCTTTGCATAAATGCATAAATTTACGACCGTATAATAATTTCATGGCGCAGAGGATGTGTATCTCGAAAAATTTCGATTCTGAATTAGAGTTGCCAGGGCGATACTCAGGCATAGGTCCCTCGTGTGATATGTATCTTTGGGTTGAAATTTGGGAGAGTGGAAAACTGATCCAACTGCAAACAGACCCTAGCCGGCTCTCCACGCTGTGAATTCCGAGAAATGTAGGTGGAAAAGTGGTCTAACGACCATTTAGATCCAGAGTAATTATAAGTTTCTAGTAATTTTGTTTTCAAATGTAGAAGAGGGCCATGTGTACATAGACCAGTTTTCCTGTCCCATTTTATTCACTTAATGTTGGACTAACTTAAGTTAGACCTAGTCATTTGTGCCACACGTGCTTAACTTGGGCGAGGAAAAGTATTCTTTATGCTACAAGGACCTTTCCCTTTCGTTCAAGGCAATACGACTGATAGGGAGAAGCCTGTGTAAGTTCTTAATCGAGCTGTTTTAAGAGCGATGTTCCGATCAAAAGGAGGAAAGTAAGGGTGAAAAATTAAGCAAAAAAAATCTTCACTTGTAAGGTCGTTGATAAAATTCAGTCATTGCAAAGTTACTTCGTTTTTATTGTCTATCAAGACTTAGAATACAAGAGTATAAAAGGTCATGCAGAACTCTGTCCACTGTACTGTTCTCACGAACTACGCCTACAGACAAGTGTTTAGCTGGTTGTGTTTTAGTACTTGTATTTCAGTCTTTGTTATTCTCCCAACAGATGTCAGAAATGGGTGCAGAATACGCGCAGGGAAGATATGTTGGGACTATCACCTGCTGACGTTCCTGCAGGCTGTGCAGTGCCCATTTTGAAAACAACCAGTTCACGTGTGCCACGCAGAGGCTATGGAATGCTGTGCCGACTTTGTTTTTGATGCCCAACCCACCCCCACAACTAACAACAAAAAGACAGCCACCCATGACGAGGGATACTGCTACAGATTCAGAAGCTACGTCTCACAAACAGGCACGCATGTCACTGCAACCAGGTACTTTCAATGAATAAATATGAATCTGATTTATAATTTGTAAGCTGAAAGTTTTAATTTATAAAAAAAAAAATACCCAAAAATGACAGCACAAAAGATCAGTTGTGTGAGTTGTTTTCACAACCGTGGTCGTAAAATCTGTTGACTATTAAAAACAGACAAGCAGATTTCAAATTTGGATGAATTTTCGATGGCCTTTTTGTGTGTTCGCACCTGCATGTGTGTGTGAAAATACATTTCTTGTCAGTCAGATGAAATGCGAATCGATGTTTTTGATCTGAGTAAATATGCTGTGGATTATCATGATATCATTAATGATTTAATGCATGGTTGCTTGTGTGTGTGTAGATGAGTCCAGTGGAGAAACTGATGTGGGGGAACTGCAGCAACAGGTGGTCAGGACACCAAGAAAGCAGGCTTTGACGAAAAGTCTGTTATCAAAACATTGCGCAACAGATTGTACTGCCTGCAGAGGAAATGTAAGTTACGACAGAAAGACGGCAAACAAGGAAAGAAAAGACATTAATACTCAAAAAGAAGAAGGATGCAGCAGTGAAGAGCTTGGCCCATTTTTTTTTTTTGTTGTTTTTTTGTGCCTGATTCGTGTGTTCAGTTTATTTCAGCACAGTTGCGTGAAATACACAAAAAGAAACAAGGCCAGAGATAGACGGAGACAGACAAAACAACAGCTCTATCTTTGTATCATGCAAGTCCCAAGGCATATCGTATGCTTATAAAAATCGTTGTCCTCCCGTCAGTTTAAACCTTACGAAAAAACTATGCAAAAGGTTTCAGTCTGCACCGGCTTTAATGCCAGATCCTGAAAGCGCTTCAGATTAAAGTGCCTGACTGCCGCCAAAGTCAGATATGTGTGCAATAGTACTAGATGAAATGAAAATAAAAGAACAAGTCGCCTACAACAAAAAACGTGATCAAATAGAAGGGGCAGAGGATTTTGGGGAGGATGAGAGGACAAAGCTTGAGGCAAACCATGCGACTGTCTTTGTTGTAAGGGATTTAGTTTCCCACTGCAAGCAGCCGATAGTCTGGTGGGGGAGGAGGGGGTTGTTGGAGAACATAATTCTGATTGGTGATGATATGTTTATATGTTTACCTGGTAATGACTTTTAGTTCTAAAGGCTTCGTGCACATGATGAGGGAGTAGCGGTGGGCATGTGACTAATGGTATTGTCTGTTGTACGTCTTATGATAATTCAGCCTAATGCGTATATTCATGTTGACCTACTATTTCGTATATGGTGAATAATTTTGTCATAAATTTACATGTGTTGGGTGGAGGGATGAATGGAGAGGATGAGAAAGAACAGGTAATTAGTGATAATTCCTTATTAATCTCTTTGTGCATACAACGCCAGGTACTGTTTACAGTTTCTAACGGATGTATGAGGTACTTAGCGTGGCCTGTGTATAATCACTATTTGGTTTTCTTGATAATACCTGCTGCAAGTTAAACGTGTATTAATAAACTGATCTTCTTGTGAGATTGTTTAAAACAACTGATGTATGCTGTAAATTATTTATTATTTAGTCCTGTGCTGGTGGTTTGTTTGTATGTGTGTTCGTTTGTGTGCATGTGTGTATGTTTGTGTGTGTGTACTAGACATCAACTCACTTACGGCAACAATGAAATGCCTGATTTCTTTATTTTTCGATTACACTTTCCGTGCTAATTACCACTTTCCCGAAAAATCTTTCGATTAGGAATAGAAAAAAAAATCTTGGAAGCCGGGGCAAAGCTCATGTGATTTTAAAACAGTTTTCCGCAATGCACACGCAAAAAGCACATGTTACCCTTCAAAAAACCTCGCGTCAGAGCTCGAGTCCATTACCAAATAGTGATAGACGTTCGGCCACAACACGATTACACAATGGGACTCAACTGCTACTCTGACCTCGCTTTTTTTCAGTAAGCCTTATGAAGGAGTGATCTGTCTTATAATGTGTTGTCTTTGATAACATGTAGCCCCAGCCGAGTCTGCCCTGGGAGACTTGGGCTGCAATGACTACTATTTAGCCTACACTTCGTAGATTCACCTGAACTCGGCAGATATCAATGTACACTTTCAAACCTGAAAATGACTTTTCCAACTTTGAGAGGCGCCTAAAGCGACCTCGTATTATCTGTGGGAGACCGTAACAATTCAAGTGTCGTGCCGCATAGCTTGGCACCTTGTATGGCGTCAAGCAAATCCGGCACTAAACTTCCGGGTTCGGTCTATCATGTATTCATCCTGTCCCACAGGGCCTATAACTCCTGGCGTCGACGCTAGGAGTGCTAGATCCTGTGGAACAGGATGCCATGTATTTAGCTTGTGTACGTTTTATGAAAGTAAAATCACTTGTAGCTTTCTTTTTCACTTCAAAGATGAAGATCCAAACGCGCAGAAGATCATTAACACATTCACCCCCGATGCCCTACAGCAGGAGATGGGTCGACCATGATAATTCAAGGGTAGTGCCAGATTAGCTTGGCGCCTGTTGGCGCCAAGTTAATCTGGCGCTGCCCTTGAATTATCATGTCGATCCATCTCCTGCAACTGGTGCATAGTCGTTAGATGACGCCTCCCAAATTTGGGAAATACGACAGTGGAGCTGAGTGAGTTAATGAGGCCGAGGTCGGTCCGATAACCTGTTTGCTCACTAGGATATTGACGAGCAAAAGAATTGCGACATTTTTAGAACCAATATAAATCCAAAATTGTCGCCTTTCTTTTCCACGTCAGTATATTTCAGATTTTAACCTTCTCACTTGAAAAAGACTCTTAGTTTAACTCCTTCACTGCCAGTGGTGGCAGGTTGTGTTCTGAAATCATCGTTAACTCATTCAGCCCTGACGCAATACAGCAGAAGATGGATCGACCATGATAATTCAAGGGTAGTGCCAGATTAGCTTGGCGCCTGTCGGCGTAAAGCTAATCTGGCACTACCCTTTAATTATCATGGTCGATCCATCTCCTGCAACAGGTGCATAGTCGTTAGATGACGCCTCCAAAATTTTGGGAAATATGTGCGTCGGGCTGAATGAGTTAATTCAATACCAAAGAGCCCCAGCCGTTTATGACACATAGTTACAACAATGGAATGGGACCCAACTACAGGAGAAATAGTCATCACCACTAACGTGTGTACATAGTCATCATCAGTATCATGCGGTGCACTGACGTTTTAAAACTGTTTTAGTGAAGTACTCGGAACTGTTCTAAACACGCTAAACCACCGGCATCGTGCGTCAGACGCTTAACTCATTCTGCCCGCGACACATCACAGCAAGATATGGCTCGACCATGATAGTTCAAGGGTGATGGCAGAATAGCTTGGCGCCTATAGGCGCCAAGCTATTCTGCCACCACCCTTGAACTATCATGGTCGATCTGTCTCCCGACCTGTAATGCAGTGCTCATAGGCTAACTCCAGAACGTCGGTATTTCGTACCTCGGGCACAATGAGTTAATCGAAATCGTCAGCGAAGAAAAGAGAGATCGTTGTATCCTATGACGAAATACAACAACATCGGTTTTAGCGTTTGCGATTCACTGAGAAGTTGGATGGGTCACATCATTAAGTTCCCTGGCGCATAAACGTTGTGACAGTCGATACATCTCCCATTTTGGCACAAATGTTAAAGGACCAATCAGCGTGTGTGAAGCGCGCACAGATCTGCACATTCGCGATGCCCCCCCACGGTCATTTCTTTCAAAAGTCAGCTCTAAACACATCTTTTCCAGTCTTACTACTCTGTCTTGCCAAACTCCAGTCTCTTTTCTGTCTCACAGTAGCAACATGATGACCCTGTGCCAGTTCATGTTGCGATGGTTGTTTGTGCTTGGGTGTGTTTATGTGCTGTCAATTTTGGAACTTGTGTTGTCATATTTGTATATTTTGTTGCTGCTGTCAAAACGATTTTTGTTTAGTTTGTCATTTTGATTTTCCATATACAGCGCTTAGAGCCTGCATATAATAATAATTATTATAGTCTAGCGCGGTTATTGATGCTTGGCTGACAGCATGCAGGTATCGCGTCGCGAGCGCTGACAATAGATGGATATTCGTTTCAAAGCTAATGCTAGCTGGATAGATACGGAAAAACAAAGTTGAGAAGTTATTATCTCAAACCCTATTGAATAAAACCTTCTCTTCATAATATAACGTTTTATCTCGTGGCCATCTGCACTGGTGACATTTTGGTGTTGATTTTTTTAATATATATTACACAAACAGGGGCGGATCAGTTATATCGGATCGGGGTCGGGGTGGTGGTGGGTAGAGAGGCGGTGCATGTGTCTTAAGACTTTCCATTCGAAAAATATCTAACAAGGAATGGGGGGGGGGGGGGGGGGAGGGAGGGGGCGGGGGAGGGGGTTCCAAACACCCCGAAAATGAACTTTCTTATAGCATTCTAAAGAATTTTGGGTCGGATATGACGTCATTCTCTCTCTCTCGCGCACGCGGCTCTCTCTCTCTCTCTCTCTCTCTCTCTCTCTCTCTCTCTCTCTCTCTCTCTCTCTCTCTCTCCCCCCAGATCCGCCCCTGACAAGTATGCTCACGAGCGAGCGAAGTGTGACGTTTTGGGAATCATTCCGATTATTCCAAAAAATGTCGCGTTTCTTTTTCACGTCACTGTATGTTTATTTTCGCTCAACGCCGAGTTTTCTCATCAATGATGAGGACAGTGACATTTAAAACTTTTTTTTTTTTTTTTTTGGTTCCACAGATACACACAAAGAATGCGTATTACCGATCGGTTCGTACTGAAGCCTTTCACTCTCAACGGCCAGGCAATAGGTTTCTCTCATCGCATATAGAGAGACGCAAGACCATCGGGCCGAGGTCGGCCGCAGTGGGCCCGCGCACGACAGTGCGCGGGCCCACTGCGGCCGACTTCGGTCTGTTAGCCTTTTGCGTGCTGGGATTGTCGATTTATTTTTCCTGCTTCATCGCTACAGACACAGAAAAGCGTGCGCAAAGTGCGGAAAGCTTTTGGGATAGGAAAGTAATTTTCTGGTATCACTGACATTGGTGGGGGCTAGAAGGGGTGGGGTGGGGGGGATGGAGGATGGGGTGTTTTAAAGGATCGCCACTTGATAGTTCAAGGGTAGTGCCAGATTAGCTTGGTGACTGCAGGCATCGAGCTAACTTCCCTTGAACTATCGATGTCAAGCCAGTGGCAGGGAATAGGTTAATGTACAAACTGGATGCAATTTCAAGTTTTCATTCGTGGGATGATAGTGAGGTTACGTTTCCGACGAACGCCTCCAAATAACGAACGAGAGCGAAGGCGTGGTACATAACCAGCGTCTACCCAAAGCATAGACAACACTCCAGACATCTGATGATGATGATGATGATGTCCACTTGTAATGCGCATCCACTCCATGCTAGCAGCATGCTCAGGGCGCAACAACAACAACAACAACAACAAAAATAAATAAATAAATAAATAAAAACAACACACGCAACTTCTGGTGCACAGTAGTCATGGAATTAAAAGTCAAGAAACAGTTGGGTTTTGAGGTGCCTGCTGAAGGTGCCAATGTAGTCAATGTCCCTCAAGGATTGTGGTAGTCCATTCCACAGCCTAGGTCCGCAGTGTGAAAATGCCCGGAAACCAAGTCGCTTCTTTGTGTGGCTTTAAACACTTGGGGTGCAGAGTTTGGACCGGACAGCAGAACGGAGCTGCCTCGGAGGGTTATGGCGTAGGACTATTTCCCGGAGGTACTCTGGTGCGTCTGGGTCATTTATAGACTTGTGGCACAAAGTGAGAATATTGTGTTCAATTCTTTGCTTGACTGGAAGTCAGTGCAACTGCTTGAGGAATGGTGTGATATGCTCTCTTTTTTTTTTTGGTTCTTGTGACAATTCTGGCGGCCGTGTTCTGAACCAGTTGAAGACGTCTGAGTTGTTGCTCTGGCAGACCCCAAAGACAGCTGTTACAGTAGTTCAGTCTGGATAGAACGAGGGCAACGGCGATAGCATTTGCAGCTTTGGCTGTCAGGACAGGTCGTAGTTTCCCAAGGGAGCGAAGATGGAAGTAGCATCTCCTGACAACAGCACTGATATGGTCTTCCATGGTAAGACTGGTATCGACAAAGACACCAAGATCTCTAACAGTCTTGGAGAAAGGGATGAGAGACTCACCAACACGGATGGCATCAAGAGATTCCACACCCAGTTTGTTCTTGGGTCCACACAGAATTGCCTCAGTTTTATCATCATTTAACTTCAGCAATGGTGGTTGACATCCAGGACTTGATTTCTTGGCAGCACGACTCGATTTTCTGCACTGTCTGAGAAGCGGAGACACTGTCAGGATGAAATGAGTCATAGAGACCAGAGTCATCTGCAAACAACTGTCGCCCTAACCTGTACTTGTCAATCACACGTCCTAACTTGAACAGAACAGGCCCTAAGACGGACCCTTGAGGGACCCCGCATACTAGCCGGGTAACATCATACGCCACACCATTAACCCTTATCATTAGGAATACACCAGTGTGTGAAATAAGTTTGACTAAAATAGTTCAAGGGTAGTGCCAAAATAGCTTGGCGCTTGTAGGCGCCAAGCTTTTCTGGCACTACCCTTGAACTAAAGCCATTGGTCTATATCATTATATGTAAGTACTATAATGCATCTTGCATATGGCAGTGTACAAATTTGAAGCTTTTAGCCTCAGTATGATATGGGTTAACACTGACGTACTGGAATCTGTCCTCAAGGTACGACCGAAACCACTGTAAGACACAGTCCGTGATTCATGAGGATCTACGCCTCTTGGAGATGTTTGGAGTGTTGTCTATGCTCACGGTACTAGCTGTTTATCCGCCGTGGCTTCGCACTCGTTCGTTGTTAGGAAAAGGACCTGGGGCCGACTTCAGCCTTCTCTGGCCCGCGCACGGCCGTGCGCGGGCCAGAGAAGGCTGAAGTCGGCTCCGTCGGCGTAAATGTAATCGCACTAGTGATGATGGTGATTTTTGTTAATACATACATCGCATTTGTCCATTCATTGCTGTATGATTACAGCGCTTTGTTGTGGGGGTGCGGTTCTTTTGAAAGGAGAGACAGCAAAGCCGGAACTCATTTTGAGAGGAGAAAAATAGAAAGAAAAATAAAACCAGTCAGTTCGCTGTAGCTTGTGACAAACTGAAGATGAATGTGTGTGCTTAAGTGTGTGTGTGTGTGTGTGTGTGTGTGTGTGTGTGTGTGTGTGTGTGTGTGTGTGTGTGTGTGTGTGTGTGCGTGTGCGGGTTCGTGGGTGGGCGCTCGCGCGCGTGCGTGTTTAGTCTCAATAAAAGGACGGGAACGACCTCATCAGCGGTCTTGTAATGCGATGCGAAATGGACTTTCTTTTTTGCGTATATTGAAAAGTAAGGTTGTGAAAAAAAATCTTGAGTTTCTTTACTCGAGTTTCTCAATTAGCCTATTTGTGGGCGAAAGAAAACTTCTGACTTTAACGGAAACAAAGTACGACGCGATCGTTCTATTGTTGAGGTAATGATTTCTGGGTAGAAACTAAAGGGTGGCAACCGACTTTTCTACTTTTCATAGGATCTTTACTTACACTCGGACTCTGTAGTAAAGATCTTAGGCACTATATTGACCTCGCCCTGGTCCATCCACCCTTTCTTTTTATTTCGTTTAGTTACGGGCTTGTTCATTGTTAAATCGAATGCCAGGCTACTTGATAAAATAATTAAATGGGAAAACAGAGACATTTTGAAAACAACAACATAGGTTTGACTTGTAACAAATCGTACAGCTGACATTAGCGACAGTTACAGTGCACTATCTTCGATGCATTCTCTTTTCTCTTAACTCACTCGAGAAGTGTCGCCTCCGAAAACGAGGCTATGCTGCGTAGCCGGAGGCGGCACGTCTCGAATGAGCTAACCGTTTGCTGCCAGTGATCATGGATTTCTCGTCTGAGACCATTGCACGCTGTCGACATTCGCGTGAAGGACACAAATGTAACCGGGGCTGAAAACAGGCAGCAAGGACATAGGACCAACAAGAGACATAAATCCTCATGAGCCCCCGCGACTGCGGGGCATCATAAGGGTTTATGTCTCTTGCAGCTGGGTAGCGTTCGCTTTGCCCCAGCAGTTAACTCATTCTACCCCAACACCGAAATCCTTAAATTTTGCCGTTGTCCTCTGAAGACTGCATTGCAGTGCAGGACACAGATCGACCATGATAGTTCAAGGGTGATGCCAGAATTGCTTGGCGCCCATAGGCGCCAAGCTATTCTGGCATCACCCTTGAACTATCATGGTCGAACCTCATCTTCCTCTGGTGTGTCTGGGGTAGAATGAGTTAACGGGTTAAAGGGAGCGAACATCAAAGTAAATTTCCCCTCTAGGCTAAAGAGGACTGTGCCATATGCAATCATAAATAGGCCAAAGAAACTATGGCGTCCATCGACCATGTTTAATTATCATTTCAAAATTAAACAAGATGGGATGAAGCATGACCCACAAAGTCCCTTTTTATATATGAGAGCTGTCTTCGCTGTCAATGGTCTCTACTTTTTGGCTTTGACCTGATTCTGACGTTGAATCATCTCAAATTAAAAAAGTCTCGCAGATCTGCCAATGCGTCAGTGAGTTCTATAAGGGGCGCATACGCGTCATTGATTTGTCAATCGTCCTTTGTCATGACGTAAGTTTTAGTTTTTACGTAATTTTATATTTTACGTGATATGAGTTTCACTTTCGCTTCATAGGCTTGAGAAAATGCTGACAAAACTAGAACTTCACGGTAAAATTTCAGTTTTGCTATAATTTGTGTGAAAGCAGGTTGATTTTACCTAGTACATGATAAATTCAATATACAAAGTACACGGGTCACCTGCATGCTCTTATGAACGCGCGATGTGAAAGCGTCGATGTGTGCGTGCGTGCTAGTGCGTGCGTGCGCGCGCGCTCCAAACATCTCCAAGAGACATAGATCCTCATGCGCCTGGAGGGCGCATGATCATCAATTCCCCTTGGAGATGCGCGCATGTTTGTGTGTGTGTGTGTGTGTGTGTGTGTGTGTGTGTGTGTGTGTAAGAGAGAGAGAGAGAGAGAGAGAGAGAGAGAGAGAGAGAGAGAGAGAGTGAGAGAGAGAGAGAGAGAGAGAGAGAGAGAAGATGAGAGAGAGAGAGAGAGAGAGAGAGAGAGAGAGAGAGAGAGAGAGAGAGAGAGAGAGAGAGAAAAGAGAGAGAGAGAGAGAGAGAGAGAGAGAGAGAGAGAGAGAGAGAGAGAAAAGAGAAGAGAGAGAGAGAGCGAGAGAGAGAGAGAGAGAGAGAGAGAGAGAGAGAGAGAGAGAGAGAGAGAGAGAGAGAGAGAGAGAGAGACGTCATATTTAGAGTATTATGTCAGTGTCTGCGTGGTGATGGAGTTGCCTCTTTTACGTCACCGACACTGTCTGACTTTCTCTAGAAGTAAAGTTTTTTTTAGTGTTTTAATTCTCTTCTGAAAAGAATTAATTTTTACTAAGAAGTTGAAAGGATACAGAGCTGGCTAACGAACTCATTCAATGTCTTTATCCAAACTAGCTATATGCAAAAGTTCAAGTAAATATGACAAAAATTACGGACTCTAATCTGGGTCAACCGACTTCCTATAAACGGTTGTTTATGTCTTTAACTGAGACATTCAATTACAATATGCTAGGAGGCTCTCTTAGCCACCCACTTAAGAAAGTA